>CATIWC010002183.1:0-487583 GCA_948472305.1 Vicia faba
GAAATAATTATGTATTAAAAAAAAAATTCGCAAATAATCATGTTTCAGAAATAATTACGTAAATAACCATATTTCAGAAAACTCCCAAAGGGAGGAGCCATTCCACTTGGCGCCTACACTCCCCTTCTTGCCCTAGGCGCCATTCCACTTGACGCCTCCTCTCTCTTTTAACCAAGTGAGATGGCACATGCACTTTAATAGTGAGAGGAGGCGCCATCTCACTTGACTCCAAGGGCAAAATGCTATTTTTATAAATAATTCGTCAGTTTCTCCGTCATTCCTCACACTTTCTCGCATTGTTCTCTTATTTTTTACTCTGTTATTTGCGTCATGACATCGCCTATGATTTTTACCAGAGATGATTACGTCATTTTCTCCGCCACAAAACCTCCGATGAAAATGAAATTCTGGCACATTCACTCCATGGAGCGTCTGAAGAGGGAGTTGATGCGATGGCTAGAGGGAGACATCGAGGAGGGGGAACAAATTAGAAGGATCCAGCAAAGACGAACAACAACCTCACTTGCGACAGGAAGACCTAATTTTTGGTTGGAGGAAGTCAAAACAGAAAGCGACGTAATGCTGATGATGCATGGCTCAGATGAAATTGTTTTAACGGTTGTAATTTCGTAGACTGTTTATCGTGTTTTATTTCTTGTTCGCGCAATGTTTATTGTAACAAATACTGTTAACGAAAAACCCTAATGTTTACAACTGAATAAAAGAAAGATTTTTTGTAATACAATTTTTATGTGGTTGAGCCAGTAGCCCGATTCGGACAATTTTTGCGATTGTATCCGACCTGAAGACATAAACCATACTTTCTTTCCAGCTTGTCAAGGGAGTCCATTTCGGTTGTGATGCGCTTAATTTTGGGACGACCCTTTTTATTCCTTCGCATTTGGTCATTGTGCCAAACTATTTCGCCGTCATATGCAGACCAATAATCTGGTTTTGCTACCAAAGGGAAGCTGTAGTTGTAAACGTTGAGCAACGTTTCAGATTTGTAAATGGGAGAAAGAAGTTGTAGTGCGTCTTGATGAGTATAGGCACACGCGGAAATGACATGAGAGCAAGACATACGAAAGGCTTAAAACTTATCACAATCGCACCAACGAGAAGGTAGTATAACCTTATATTCTTGTCTTGGCAGGCCCCTCGTTGTGGTCGATTGTCTCTTTGATAATGAAGTTGTGACTGTGTCGGTCAAACCGTATAACCAGATGGGTGTTGGCTTTGGCACTTTCTTCCTTAATGTACTTCATGCAGCTTTTACTCCATAGTTGTCCAGATTGCAACACAGCATTCCATATTTCACTTCTTTTGGCAAACAACGAAGTCATCCTAAAATATGTTGATTTAACCAAAACAGTGACTGGGAGGTTTCATATGCCTTTGAATACCCATTCATCGATTCAATTAGATTCTTTATCATGTGGCCCCATCTTTGTCTATTGTCGTATGACCTAGTCTATTTTTCTACCGGAATATTATCGATCCACCTACCGGCTTCCAGATTTGACAAATGGATCTTGTTGTGATAATATTTGAATGTAGGTTGTGTCAATGCATATCCTGCATTCATAACTGCTTTCCTAAGAGTTTTTCCTTTGATCTCCCTCGTGAAATTTTGAACGATATGTCTAATGCAATAGACATGCGTAGAAGGAGGGTCATGCCAACCATTTACAGGATTATTATATGTACTTTCAATGGATGCATGTCTATCAGAGATCAAACAGAGATCTGGTTGAGGAGCCACGTGTGTTCGGAGATTCTTGAGAAAAAAGCTCCAAGCACCACCAATATCCCCCTCGACTAGGGCAAAGGAAATTGGGAAAATGTTATTGTTTCCATCTTGTGCAACTGTCATCAGTAGCGTGCCTTTGTATTTCCCATACAACCAAGTCCAGTCAATTTGTATAATTGGTTTGCATGACGCAAACCCTGTAATGCAAGGTTGAAAAGCCCAAAACAATCGACTGAATATTCCATTTCTGTTGAGTTGACTACCATCCGGGGCGTATGCTGGCACTGTTCCCAGAATGTAAACAGTACCTGGAGAATAAGTCTGGAGTGCATTCAGGTAGCGAGGAAGTTCTTGGTATGACTCCTCCCAGTTTCCATATACCTTTTCAATCGCTTGGTCTTTGCTAACCACGCCTTTCGGTAAGACGGAGTATAGTTAAATACCGTAGTGATGTGAGAGATTATGGTTTTCACCTTCAATGATGGATCGTTGTTGACGGGTGGTAGGATTTCTTGACAAATGAGATCATAATTTAGTTTCCGATGATCCTGTGATTTAGTAGAACTGACACACGTGTGGGTAGAAATAGAACCTATGACCCAACAATCACCTCTTAATCTGTATGATACAGTGAGCTTGAACATACAATTTGGGTGGACACACTTGATCTTGTACCTTTCTGGATTTACACGGTCCACCTTAAAATCGACCGAGTTGAGCATGTGAAATTTTTTGATGGCTCTGATACATTCTTCTTTGTTACGAAATTTGTCTTTCTCTTTTAAGTTTTCATCCGACTGCATATACGGATTGAAAAATAAATCAGAAGACGGTTCATCTCCGCCCATGTTGAAGTTTGTCATGTGCAGAGGTGGTGTGTAGATCTCGTTTGAAGGAATATCGGGTATCCCATTGTCTTCGGAATCATCATTGACCATTTAGTCAAACTCCAACTTATCATATTCTTCTTCTTCATCAACGACATCTACTTCTGCTTGTTCGGTCTCCAAAGGATCAACCACTTGTGACAGTTGAGGCTCTCGCAGCATAATGTACAACTCAATAGAGTCGTGCCCAGAATACTCATGACTGGAAAACATATTCTGAAGGTCCTCGTCATCTTGAACCTCAACCTTATAAAATATTATTTGGTTGTTACAAAAAAAAAACCGGATTCTGATAAAATATTTGGTCACGGGACCTCGCCCAAGTTTGGCCTCCAATCGTTTTTTGAAGTACAGGAAATTGGCTTTCCTGTTTAAACAAAATCGGATGTTCTCAGTGTCTCTAAACAAAAACCCAGAGGTGGGACAAATGTATGTCTCACCGTTTAAATATGCACTGATCACATATTGGGGTGCAAAGGCCATTGTGTATGACTGTTTAAAGGTTTGAAGGTTTGAAGTTTATGAGTTAATTGCTGGAATTTTTTAATGTTCTAGTGTTTGAGAGACTAAGTGTATGAGTGTTTTGATAAATGTAAGTTTAAATAGGTTATACTGAATTTGAATAAACCAACAGTAAGCACTCTCCAAGGTTGTCACCTACACTGCAACCTCTAAGGCGCCTCCCATCACGTCCAATAGTGTTACATGCAGTCAGAGATTCCTATTCCAAGGCTATCACCTAGCCTGCACCTACACTGCAACCCATGCCACCTCTTATTCGCCAACAGGGATGGCGACACCTTTCATTTTTGTACTCTTTCGCCAAGTCCAATGGCGCCTCCCATCACGTCCAATCGTGTTACATTCATGCAGAGATGCCTTCTCCAAGGCTGTCACCTAGCCCGCACCTACACTGCACCTACACTGCAACCTCTAAGACGCCTCCCATCACGTCCAATGATGTTACATGCATGTAGAGACGACTTCTCCAAGGCTGTCACCTAGCCTGCGCCTACATTGCAACCCATGCCACCTCTTATTCGCCAACAGAGATGGCGACACCTTTCATTTTTGTACTCTTTCGCCAAGTCCAATGGAGCCTCCCATCACGTCCAATCGTGTTACATGCATGCAGAGATGTCTTCCTCAACGCTGCCACATAACCTGCACCTACACTACACCTACACTGCAACCTCTAAGGAGCCTCCCATCACGTCCAATGGTGTTACATGCATGCAGAGATGCCTTCTCCAAGGCTGTCACCTAGCCTGCGCCTACACTACAACCCATGCCACCTCTTATTCACCAACAGGGATGGCGACACCTTTCATTTTTGTACTCTTTCGCCAAGTCCAATGGCGCCTCCCATCATGTCCAATCATGTTACATGCATGCAAAGATGCCTTCTCCAAGGCTGTCACCTAGCCTGCACCTACACTTTAACCCATGCCACCTCTTATTCACCAACAGGGATGGAGACACCTTTCATTTTTGTACTCTTTCGCCAAGTCCAATGGAGCCTCCCATCACGTCCAATCGTGTTACATGCATGCAGAGATGCCTTTTCCAATGCTGCCACCTAGCCTGCACCTACACTGCAACCTCTAAGGCGCCTCCCATCACGTCCAATGGTGTTACATGCATGCAGATACACCTTCTCCAAGGCTGTCACCTAGCATGCGCCTACACTGCAACCCATGTCACCTCTTATTCGCCAATAGGGATGGCGACACCTTTCATTTTTTTACTCTTTCCCAAGTCCAATGGTGCCTCCCATCACGTCCAATCGTGTTACATGCATGCAGAGATGCCTTCCCTAATTCTTCCACGTAGCCTACATCTACACTGCAAGAGTGACACTTATCATGCATGCATGCACCCACCTACCACCTCACTTACTCCATGATAAAATGTTTCCTATAAATACAGAGCCTCACATACTTCTCTCGCATCCACAAGCGTCTCACTCTTTGCTACAAACTCTTTCATAATCTCTTACAATTTCAAACTCTTTCATAATCTCAGACATTTTCAACAATGGCTCTTCTCACAATGGGAGATTCTCACAGAGGCACAAGGGACAACATTGCAGCATTTGTAAGTTTCTTTTATACTTATACATTTTTCATACTTCTAGTAATGCTTTATTCATCTTACCTACTCTTACACTTTTTACATTATTAACTTAGGATACTAAAAGATTCAGAATCCGGTCACATAACTACCTTGCTCCCGACCCGTTGATTGTACCCTATCTCGATTACGCAGGTTTAGGAAACATTATAAAGATCTCCAAATCCACAATTAATTTAAAGTTCATACTTGCAATGTTGGAAAGGTGGAGACCAGAGACCCATACATTTCATCTACCAATAGGTGAATGTACCATCACACTAGAGGACGTGTACATGTTATTGGATCTCTCTGTCGACGGTAAGGCGATTAATGGGTCGGTTAAACAACCCAATTCTCTACGTGAAGAATTGTTGGGCAGGGATATGGTTGAAGGTGGTGGTGCGAGAGGTCAGGGTATACTACTTACTGAGCTAAAAAATCATTATGCGACTCTGGAATTGAACGAAAATTCCTCCGAGCTAGCTAAGGTAATAAAAGTTAGAAATTATATAATGATACTATTTGGAACCTTTTTATTTCCCGAAAGTACGGGAAATAGTGTAAATTTTATGTATTAAATTTACTTAGAGACTTCGAAAAAACTAGAAAGTATAGTTGGGGTTCTGCTGTTTTAGCCCATCTATACAGTTCCTTGTGTAAAAATACAATCAAGGAAAAATGTACATTTTATGGCTGCACTTTTTTACTTCAAGCCTGAGGTTGGTGGAGGATGGAGTCCCTAAACCCCGTCAACAACAACACATTCGTTTTTCCATACGCAACAAAGTAAGTCATCAACTTATATTATTTATTACTATTCATCTCTTCACCAAATATATGATAAAAATAAAATATTTTTCCATTCCTTTAGGTATTGCATGAGGGGTATGGGTTATGGCAAGAATCCAAGATTCAATGTCGCTCTATACTACAATCTATTGGATCACCTTGGCCCGGATGATGTACGTCGTACCTTTTAACTTTTCTACTTTTAAATTATTTATTTATTACATTTTCATTAACCTGATTTAATTTTATCCGCAGTTTGTCTGGAGACCATATTTGGGTTTGGACCATGAACCAAACCCCGAGGATGAAGCAATTTGGAGTGCAAAGACTACAATCATACAATTCAATGTTGTGGAGATGCACCATAACGACCGTGTCAAGATGCAGTTTGGAATGCATCAAGAGATACCCAGCGATCCGACTTGTTTGTCCCTGTGGCATCTCAAAAGGGTCGACGCCCAATGAGGTCTTACCAACTGGAAAGACTTTGCTCCAGAATGGTGTAAGATGTGGCAGAGGCGTCACCGACATGTCTTGTAATTCCCAATTTTCCTCAACCATGGTAATATGTGACACACGAATCAATATTTATCTTGGTACAGATCAGTTAGTACCCCTGAAATGCACGTGTCTCATCCAAGGTATTTTGTTAACCCACGAACACAATGGGAACAACCCTCATTTCCCCAACAACAAACCCAACACACATCAACCTCCCACCAACCCCCCCGACGAAACAGAACTACAAACACCCAACCACAATCACCACCACAATACAATTACACCCACATGCCCCACAACCAACCATAATCACCACCTCAGTACCAATACCCCCATATGCCTCACACCCAACCACAATTTCAATCACAATACCAATACACCCGCATACCCCACACACAATTTCAGTCTTCTGCATATCCCAATATGGGCCCCTCAACATCCAACCTTAGCCCTGATCTGGGATTGTCCGAAGATTATGAACCAACCGACCCAACTTACCATCAACCAAAACATCACCAAAGCACCCAACATCCTCAATACCAAACACCCCAAGATCCATTTCCTTTCTACCCCCCGTACTCAGACGACCAGTGCTACAGACCAACCATGGAACCCCATCCTCCACCAACACGACCAAACTTTGAGGGTATGGGTAACCGACTATACCAAAGCGAATCTTCTAGATATGAAGATCTGATTGATTTCATGGATATGGAACGCATTGACTTCGTTGGGCCATCGACCCTGCCACAATAGGAAACACGATGAAACGCAACACGGGAAAGGCGAGGACGGGGATGCGGAACCGGGGGTCATTACCGGGTTCTGGGGGACCACTGATTAATCTATATTTTTTTATGTAATCGTTATGTGTGTAATCATATTTTGTAAATAAAAAGTCAATTTGGTTGAACCTATATCGAATACGTAACGCACCGCATTTAAAATAAAAAACGCGAAAATTTGCCTCCCAAATGCACTAAGGAGCCATCTCACTTGGCTTAGGGTAAGCCTTTAACACCTAGGCACCAAGTGAGATGGAGCCTCCCCTTTAAAATAAGGTGTAGGTGCCAAGTGAGATGGCGCCTCCCATTTAAAATAAGGTGTAGGCGCCTGTTGTACCCCAAAATTTGCCCTCGCATTTTTCCACAAGAAATCACAGCTTCAGGCGATTCCTGATTTTTCAGATTGGCTCAAGAATCGGTTAAACAGACTTTTCTCGTCAGTCAGACACAATTAGGGTTTTATTGATTTTTCAGGGCTCCAGAATGTTTCAAACAGTTGGTTTAGGGTTTTGGTTGATTTTGGCTCAACTTTGATCAGGCGAACGCTCTTTGGCATTTAATCAGGAATTAGGGTTTTCGTGCGCGGTTCCTCAGAAAGATTTAATTCTACGATGCTTTGCAAGTTATTCCGAGATTTGGGTTTGAATTCGCGTTGTTTGACTTAATCAGTAAAAGAATGCATTTGGATTGAATTCACGTTTGTTTGATTGAACCAGTCAAAGGATACATTCAGTTTGGATTTACAGTGTTTGGTAAGAAATCAGTAAGAAGGGAATGCGCCTGATCAGTTGTTTTGATTAATTATTGTTTTGCTTTGGATGTTGGAAATGCCAGGTTTAACTGATCAAATGCTAAAGCTTTGTTTATTTAAATTATTTATTATTGTAAAATTAAGTGATTGGAACTTATTTTTCAATTATTTTAATTCAAAGAATGTTAAATAATAAATAAACAATAAAGGATAAAAAAGAATTAATTGGATAAAAACCTTTTATTTACTTTTAAATTATTCGTACAATTATTGTTTACAATTTGTTTACAACAATAATTTTACAGTAATTTAAACTTAAATAAAAAAAGACTATCCTAAACATTTTTTTTCTAATCTTCATTTCTTCATCTGCTATCCCTTGCTCCAGTGCTCCATTTTATTTTTATCTGCAAATGAAAAAAAAGGAAAGTCAATAGCAGATAAATAAAAGAGACAGATATAAAATTCATCATTAAGGGCCACTGATTGGGATCAGTTAGCCCTCTCTGCAAATCACGGGATTTCTCCCAGTTCACAAAGAGGGACGAGTTTTTATTTGCTAAAAATGAATGCACAAAAGTCAAAATTGCACAATTCAAAAATTGTCCAAACTGCATAAGTTCAAATCTCAAAACTCCAAAGTGCAAATCAAACTACAAAGTCCAAACTGAAAAAATTCAAACTTGCTGTCAAACTGTCACAAGGCTACCCAAGCTATCAAAGAAGAAGATTTGGAAAAGATATCAAAAGATCCAAAAAGTACAAGAAGCTGTCAAGAAGGGACAAATATGCAGAGGAAAATTGATATGCAAGCAAACTATTTCATTTTTCATCATTTCCCAACAAAGTGGCCCTTTCAGAAAAAGAAGTACAAAGCATAAATAATATTTTTATGCAAACTGTACTGAGAGAGAAGAAAAAGAGAGCAAAGAAAGCAGGTGTAGGCTTTAGGCAGGAAGAAAGATATATAAAACAAAACTGAACACAGTGGATAAAAAGGAGGAAGGAAGCAAACCAATACAAAAAAAAATAATACAAAACTGATAAGCCTCCAAGTCCCAAAGAACCTTGAACCTGTTTGTTGACAAGCATAAGAACAAAAAGCCTTGAACCTGCATTAACTAAAAAACCTCCAGCCAAAAAAACCAGTTTCAAATCCAAGCCTCACCCTGCCTGTCAAGTAACCAAAACCAGAAAAGCCTTAACAACCAGATAACACACAAGCCTGCACCTGCTGAAACCTCACAAACCTGTACCTGTACCATTCAAACTCAAACACAAAAGCCAGTTGCAAAAAGGCCATTAACCTGCATTAAACCTGTGCCTTATACCTGCCTAAGCATAAATCTGTTAAAGCCTAAACCAGTATACCAGCATAAACCATAACCTGTAGTTAAGCTCAGACTGCAATATACTAAGCGAGCAAACCAGTAAATCCAAACCTGTCCAGCTTCAAGCCTAATCCAAATACATCCAAACAGAAACCTCAAAAGGCCATAAACCATTTAAACCACTGTCAAAGCTAAAAGCCAGTTTCAACACCAATAACCTGCCTATTATCACACTCAAAACAACCAAACCCAAAACAAGTTAACCTGTCAAGCCCCAGAACCAACCAACTCAACATATGTCCAAAACCATTCAACAATAGCACATATCAGAAGCATACACATAAGCCTCAGAAATTTTCATCACAGGAAACAAACGTTCAAAGGCAAATCAAAAGGCATCATACAAAAGGCATCCAACACAGGCAAAAAAGGCAACATAAGCATGTAAACAGGGCCCTCAGTAGAGACATCACAGGGCAGAAAAAGCAAGCAAGCATAATCATATCATAACTCAGAATAAGCTTTCGAGTAAAAGGCAACACGAGAAGAAGAAGAGATAAGGCTAACAGAAAAAGATGAAAAGATGTTCAAACTAAGGTTTTCAGCTTGACATCACAAAACCTGAAGCAAAGCGCGCATCACATTTCCCTCCGCTCGTCAAGCCTCCAAATTCCTCCTTCCTCCTCCTTCGCAAAGGTAGAATCTCTTTTCATTCTTTCTTCAAAACCTCGCGTGAATCAATAAACAAAATCAAATAAACGTGAAACCATAGCATGCAAGACGAAAAGAAATTCTGAACGAGACTGAAAACAAATTTCCGTACCTAACGTGAATGACCCATGGAGGAGGATAGACGGAGGAAGAGGTGGCATGGTGGCTCTGGGCGGAGGGTTATATCTCAGCATTGGGGAGGATGAAGACGAACGAAGTGAAACGAACAAGCGACGCCGCCGCTGCTCACAAACCCTAAGCCAATATCCCAAATGAACAGAAAAACAATGAACCCTAAGCTAATCGTTCAAGAACTTGGGCCTTGCCCGTTTCAACCACGCCTAAAGCCCACTGTATTCCTAAATGACACCCCCCCTGCTTCTGAATACTTTTGGGTTTGGGCCCATTCAAACCCTTTTCTTTAAAATTTGAAACCCTTTGTTATTTAACATAACCCTTTTTCTTACATTAAATTATTCTTTTTATAATCTTGAATATAACTTATCCTTTTTAATTAAAACTCATTCTTTATTTAACTTAAAACATTTTTTAGTTAATAATTTGTATACATTTTTTGATATACGCAATATATTAAATATTAAAACATTTTCTTTTTTCTTTTAACTAAAATAAATATTTGTACATAAATATATAATTTTTCTTAAGATTAATACTTAATTTGTACATTAATACTTTAACACTCTTAAAATATAATTTTCAATATACATAAACTTTAAAACATTTAATTAAAATACTTATTAACAATATACAAAAAAAATACAAAAGATTAAGTAAATAGATATTTAATTCTTTTCATTTAGGTTAAACAATGCTTAATACACATTTAAATTCACATTGTCGCACCGGTAAATAATTACATACATGCTCACGTACACTTACACAATATACTTACATTTGATACATTATACATTTACTTATTTTGTATATTCGTTACATTTACATTTGATCGATTCGATTTGGTTGTAACCTATTGGACACTACATTCCTAAGTCTCATCCCCATTCATAAATTTGTACCCCCACTCCCGGATACTTATTTTGTAATAGCGTAGACTTTAAATTCCGCAATTTACCGCTTTCAATTATACCATGGTTAGACCTAGGGTTTGCATGTACATAAAACCAAATGCTAGATAACCTAATACAAAGACAAATACATGAAATCAATACACAATCACACTTGCACCCTCTAGGGTAATCCCACATGTTGCCTTCCAAAATGGACCATGCTTGCACGTCGAGTTTCTTTGGCAAAACAAATTCAAATGATCATAAGTCCCTCGATGACGCTTTCGAAAGTTGCCTAAACGGAATGATCATAGTCCCTTCAAAGAAAATTGCCAAAGACACTTGGCACCATTGCATTTATGGTCCATACGATGACCTGCGCCCGTCCCGTTAAACATCCTAAACGCAAGATTGTCCACCAAATTCAATGGTGGAACAAAACTGTTAAAAAAAGGGTTGAAAACATAGAGAAAACCTTTGAGTACAATAGGGTAGACAAAACTCTTAGTTACTTGAGATCAACTTGCAAAAACACTTGCCTTCTTTTCAAAAACCACACTCCACGAACACTTTCAAAACAAACTCTCAAAAACATTTGAAACATCTTTTCGAAAAGATACACACCTTTGTAAAACATTCAAGTAAAGAATTGTTACAAGGGTAGCCTAAGAAAAGGCATCTTCTTCCAAAACATTTTCAAAAACACACACACACACCACAATTTCAAAGCAATCGAAAATTAAGGCAAGTGATCTAAAAAACCAAGTAACTAAGAGCCCATGGATAACCATGGATGAAAAGGGTGCTAATACCTTCCCTTTTCATAATCTACCCCCCGGACCCACGAAATATCTCAAAAGGTTTTTGCTGTGCTTTTTTAACCTTTCCTTTAGGATAAAATAAAAAGTCGGTGGCGACTCTTGCTCAACCGAACAAGTGCGAATACAAACGCAAAACTCATAGTCAGTTCTCCCACCGTATCACAGAACTGGCGACTCTGTTGGGGAGAACTTAAAAGTGGGGTTACCTTAGGGTTTAGATCACCTTTACTTTCTTGCTTTGATTGACTTGATTGCTTTATCTTTTGGGTTCTTGTTTGGGTTTGTTGTAAATCCTACACCCGGATTTGGGGTACCTTCTTAGGTAAATAGCAAAAAAAAACTGTGAGGGAACTGTGCGGGGTATACCGACACGGTTGAAGGAGTAAGCTATGTTAGTGTGACATATTTGTGAGTACCGGTAACCCTTGAGTTCAATCAAGGAGAGTACGGGGCCGCTGAGTGATGTCGTGAAGCACTAACGAACTCTTAGAACCTTAATTGACCATCTTAGCCTTTTTAGGGGTAGTGAGATGACCGACTTTAGTGCAGTCCGAAGTTGGTAGATACTCGATACTACACTCATTTGAGGGTTGTTTTCTTGGAATATTTTGGTCGCCAGTTAAGTGGCTAAACCGAAACAATGAACACATGAAACAATCCAATGATATTGAGCTCCTTAGAACCCAGTTTGTATTTTAGGACAGGATGAGCCAACTAACTTCAAGAGGGTATTTACCTAAACCCCATGCAAGCCTAAACCTAAGGACTTGTTTGTTTGTGTGAATATGTTTGTCTGTATATACACTCACTTGCTTTTTTGCATACATGTACATAACATCATAACATCATACCATAGCATTTTCAATAACCATTTCAAGCATCTCGAGGGTTCTTTTGATGCAGGGTTACGTTGAACCAGACGTCTACCAAGGGGCAAGGGGCAAGAGGTTTTTCCTCTAACCAATGCCAATCAGAGTTCAAGTGCAACAACTTGAATCAGTGGCGATGACCCACTTGACATGGTGAGTTTGATTCTCGTGGAAAGACATCCACCGGTACAAAGTTCTCCAAACAAAGATCAAGTGCAACAACTTGAATCAGTGGCTATGACCCACTCGACATGGTGAGCTTGATTCTAGCGGAAAGACATCCGCCGGTGCAAAGTTCTCCAATCCAAGAGCAAAGTTCAACCTCTAACATTTTCTTGTGTCTACCCCAAGAGATCCTTGAAAGCATGCATCCACATATCATGCATTGCATTTTGACAGTCCTTCCTTTTTCAGGGTTCCTTACTCTCCTGCTGTTTATTTCAGCAAGAGATGGCTCTAGAAAGGTCTGTCAAAGACATCCAAGACCAGACTGCTCAGCTGCAGGAGATGTTCCTGAACTTGTCTCTGGGGAAAGAAGAGATGAAAGCTCTCCTCACCAAGGGCTTGGAGAATTCCAACAATGCCAGGAGTGATCAGCTTGCAGAGTTGCAGTTTGATCTGACAACCTTGAGGACCCAAGTGATTGGACAGTTGGTGGGCCAGATGGCTCTCATCCAAGACCTATCTCAAAAACAAGAGGAGCTCAGAGTTCTTATCCGCCAATTGCTTCCAAACAACCAATTGGGGAAAATAGCTGAGGTTGAAGAGCAAGTCACCGCTCAGCCTCCATCCACTCAAGAAGACAAGGGGAAAACTCCTTTGCTTGCTTCAGGGTCACAAGCCCATTAACAACCTCGCCAGCGTCAACGGGGTAATCGGCGTAAGCAAGAAACGTCGGGAAGACAGTTCACGGAGACTGAAATACCATCATTCTTCATACTGAAGCATCTGTTGGAGGTCAACCTGCTTACCTTAAAGGATCCTCCTCAAAAGCTCAAAACCTCCTCTCCTAACTATCGCCTCGACGCATTTTGTGTTTACCATTCCTACAGCCCGGGACACGACACCAACGACTGTTAGGCCTTGAAGAACAAGATTCAAGATCTGATCGACATTGGAGTGCTGGAATTCATGCCAGACGGTGAGATGAAAATCTTCCGTTAAAGGGTTCTCCACCTGAAGTGACGAAGCTCAAGCTGAAAGACTTTTGCTTCTTTTTGAATTCTCAAAGTTGTAATTTCTTTTGCTATCAAACAATTATCTGTTGATGTTAAACTCTGTTTTCATTAATGCATTGCATATGTTTGTCTTGAATTCATCCATTCGTTTCACTACTCTTATGCTTTTCTTTATGATATTTGACTCTTGATAAAAAGCTGTAAGCCTTTAGAGGGAGGATGACGAAACAATACCATAATCTCATACAATATGCTTTTGAACAGACCTTGCTGATGATGTACATGCATTTCTTTCAATTCCCAAACAATGGAGTTATAAGGAAGATAATCCCTAGTCAACCCCTTCGAGCCAAAGAAGTAGGAGTTTTTTGTTCTAAACAATCAAAACCTTTGATATATACCTGGGGCATGGTAGTATCTCAGTTAAGTGCGCATTGAAGTCGCAAACTCTCAGTTCATAACACAACGAACGATGTCAAAGAAAAAATAAAAGCATTCCTTTGGAATCAAAAGACAGGGGTGGTTCCCTATCACATAGACAGTCAATATCTCAAAAGAGAAAAGCCCACCAAGCCAAAACCTATAAAGGAGGCTTAAGAAAGATGGGGCATCCCGTTGACTGTAGTCTCGAAAATGGGAACAGTCAGGCAAAAGTTAGGGATAACAAATCAAAATCAAAATAGTGAGGTCATTACCAAATCCTCAACAACATGAATAATGTTGAAAAAGAAAAAGGGAGATGATGACTGTCTCCCCAAATTCAACTGGTGAACCATCGCCCAAAAGTCGTTCCAAACTCAAGACAGAGTGTGACGCATAATTAACTGAGCTTAGGTTGGAGAACATCACGAAGAGCGGGTGGGTACAAATATACTTTGAGCCTTTATCCTTTTATTTCTTAAACCGTGAACCAAGCCATGTTACAACCCTTCAAAAGTCCTAATTGAAGCATGGGTTAGTTCGAAAGCACACTGTTACAAAAGGTATCCTGACTCCTGTAAGGCTTTACTCTAAATCTTGTGTTGATTTGTCTTATAAAAAGTTTTCTGATAAAAATGCATTTTTCAAAACTTCGAGACAAACATAAACTTTGCATTGCTTGAATATCACCGTCTGCATTTGGCTTTTTGTCTGACAGCGAAGAATTTCATACAGCGAATGTTCGGAGGAACGAAAACTCTCTCAGTGAGCAAAATCACTTCAAAAGGACGACACTTCCGTTACAAATCTCCTATCAGCAAGGGGCATGACATGTCACCATCCTATTAACCTGGGGCAGTCCAGTCAAGGTTTCAACAGATCTTTCAAAGTTCGGTTAACCTGGGGAAGTCCAGTCAAGGTTTCAACAGATCTTTCAAAGTTCGGTTAACCTGGGGCAGTCCAGTCAAGATTTCAACAAATCTCTCAAAAGTTCAGTGAACTTGGGGCAAGTCTCCGTCACCATCACTTGGGGCATTCGAATGTCAAAAGTGTTCAACGACTCCTTCATCACCTGTTGGAAGATATAGTTTTACACGAGCTCATCATCAGGAAACCCTACACCGGTTCCTCTTCAATCTCAAGACTTCTGAAAACAGTTTACGGATTCTTCCCAACAACGGATGTTAATCTACCAACTTGTTCAGATGCAATTTTTGAAAACAGTTTACGGACGCTTCCCAACAACGGATGCTGCTCTATTGCTTATTCAACTTCAAGACTTCTGAAAACAGTTCACGGGTTCTCCAGTAACGGATGTTAACCTATCGCTTGTTCAGATTCTTCTCAAGACTTCTGAAAACAGTTTATGGATTCTTCCCAACAACGGATGTTAATCTATCACTTGTTCAGATGCAATTTTTGAAAACAGTTTACGGACGCTTCCCAACAACGGATGCTGCTCTATTGCTTATTCAACTTCAAGACTTTTGAAAACAGTTCACGGGTTCTCCAGTAACGGATGTTAACCTATCGCTTGTTCAGATTCTTCTCAAGACTTCTGAAAACAGTTTATGGATTCTTCCCAACAACGGATGTTAATCTATCACTTGTTCAGATGCAATTTTTGAAAACAGTTTACGGACGCTTCCCAACAACAGATGCTGCTCTATTGCTTATTCAACTTCAAGACTTCTGAAAACAGTTCACGGGTTCTCCAGTAACGGATGTTAACCTATCGCTTGTTCAGACTCTTCTCAACATTCTGAAAACAGTTCACGGGTTCTCCAGTAACGGATGTTAACCTATCGCTTGTTCAGACACTTCTCAACATTCTGAAAACAGTTTACGGATTCTCCAGTAACGGATGTCAATCTATCGCTTGTTCAGATTCCAAGCCTTCACCTGCAGCAATCAGAGGACTCTCGCAATCCTCAGCCAGAGAACCTTCCAGAGGCTAACTCCCCTCAGAGTCAAGTCTCATTATCCCCAGCGAAGCTAAAACTTCCAACTATCAATCCCCAAGCAGACTGAAGATCTCCTCAAGACACAAATTCACCAGTAGTTTGGCATACAACCCAAGCTTCTGATTTCCCCAACAGTGGTCCCAAGACTTCTCATTTTCAACAATCAGAAGATTCTTGCCCTCCACAGCAGCAGCCAAGGATTTGTTCTCCCCGGCAGCAGTCAAGATTCTTTTATCTTCAGCCATCCAGGATTCATTTATCCTCAGCAAGACAGCTCTTCAGCTTACATGCGCATTCATCGCATTCATGTCATAAACATTGATGTCACATACATTGCATCATGCATCATAACATTGCATACAACTAACCCTTTGCCTTTTCAGGTAAGATCAGTCGACAGACAAAGATCATCTCCCAAGATTCATCCAGAAATAGTTCAGATGTGACCCGGACACGGCGACATTCTGATACTTATTCCAGATCCATCCAGATGCAGTTTTATACGAGCACATCATCAGGAAGCCCTACACCGGTTCCTCTTCCTCTTCAAGATTTCTGAAAACAGTTCACGGGTTCTCCAAGTAACGGATGTTAACCTATCGCTTGTTCAGTTTCTTCTCAAGACTTCTGAAAACAGTTTATGGATTCTTCCCAACAACGGATGTTAATCTGCCAACTTGTTCAGATGCAATTTTTGAAAACAGTTCACGGGTTCTCCAAGTAACGGATGTTAACCTATCGCTTGTTCAGTTTCTTCTCAAGACTTCTGAAAACAGTTTATGGATTCTTCCCAACAACGGATGTTAATCTGCCAACTTGTTCAGATGCAATTTTTGAAAACAGTTTACGGACGATTCCCAACAACGGATGCTGCTCTATTGCTTACTCAACTTCAAGACTTCTGAAAACAGTTCACGGGTTCTCCAGTAACAGATGTTAACCTATCACTTGTTCAGACTCTTTTCAATTCTGAAAACAGTTCACGGGTTCTCCAGTAACAGATGTTAACCTATCACTTGTTCAGACTCTTCTCAACTTTTGAAAATAGTTTACGGACGCTTCCCAACAACGAATGCTGCTCTATTGCTTATTCAATCTCAACTCCTGAAAATAGTTCACGGATTCTCCAAGCATGGATGTCAATCTATTGCTTGCTCGGACCTCCAATTCAGAGATGTTCCAAAACATGGGTGCCTTTCTGATACTCGTCCACTCACCAAATGGCATCTTTAAGCCCATTTCCAGATGGCATCTTTAAGCCCATTCTCAGATGGCATCTCTAAGCCCATCCCCCGACAAGATTCTATCGCATCAGATGGCATCTTTAAGCCCATCACCAAATGGCATCTTTAAGCCCATTCACCTCTACCATCACATCACCGAGCGCAAATTTTCTGGGTACTTTAGTGTCCAATCTTCTTTTACCTTCAAGTCGCGAAAGGCAAACTTGCCAATCTAACTCTTCAGGTCCAAGAAGATTGAACAGGGGCAACTGTTGTACCCCAAAATTTGCCCTCGCATTTTTCCACAAGAAATCACAGCTTCAGGCATTTCTTGATTTTTCAGATTGGCTCAAGAATCGGTTAAACAGACTTTTCTCGTCAGTCAGACACAATTAGGGTTTTATTGATTTTTCAGGGCTCCGGAATGTTTCAAACAGTTGGTTTAGGGTTTTGGTTGATTTTGGCTCAACTTTGATCAGGCGAACGCTCTTTGGCATTTAATCAGGAATTAGGGTTTTCGTGCGCGGTTCCTCAGAAAGATTTAATTCTAGGATGCTTTGCAAGTTATTCCAAGATTTGGGTTTGAATTCGCGTTGTTTGACTTAATCAGTAAAAGAATGCATTTGGATTGAATTCACGTTTGTTTGATTGAACCAGTCAAAGGATACATTCAGTTTGGATTTACAGTGTTTGGTAAGAAATCAGTAAGAAGGGAATGCGCCTGATCAGTTGTTTTGATTAATTGTTGTTTTGCTTTGGATGTTGGAAATGCCAGGTTTAACTGATCAAATGCTAAAGCTTTGTTTATTTAAATTATTTATTATTCTAAAATTAAGTGATTGGAATTTATTTTTCAATTATTTTAATTCAAAGAATGTTAAATAATAAATAAACAATAAAGGATAAAAAAGAATTAATTGGATAAAAACCTTTTATTTACTTTTAAATTATTCGTACAATTATTGTTTACAATTTGTTTACAACAATAATTTTACAGTAATTTAAACTTAAATAAAAAAAGACTATCCTAAACATTTTTTTCTAATCTTCATTTCTTCATCTGCTATCCCTTGCTCCAGTGCTCCATTTTATTTTTATCTGCAAATGAAAAAAAAGGAAAGTCAATAGCAGATAAATAAAAGAGACAGATATAAAATTCATCATTAAGGGCCACTGATTGGGATCAGTTAGCCCTCTCTGCAAATCACGGGATTTCTCCCGGTTCACAAAGAGGGACGAGTTTTTATTTGCTAAAAATGAATGCACAAAAGTCAAAATTGCACAATTCAAAAATTGTCCAAACTGCATAAGTTCAAATCTCAAAACTCCAAAGTGCAAATCAAACTACAAAGTCCAAACTGAAAAAATTTAAACTTGCTGTCAAACTGTCACAAGGCTACCCAAGCTATCAAAGAAGAAGATTTGGCAAAGATATAAAAAGATCCAAAAAGTACAAGAAGCTGTCAAGAAGGGACAAATATGCAGAGGAAAATTGATATGCAAGCAAACTATTTCATTTTTCATCATTTCCTAACAAAGTGGCCCTTTCAGAAAAAGAAGTACAAAGCATAAATAATATTTTTATGCAAACTGTACTGAGAGAGAAGAAAAAGAGAGCAAAGAAAGCAGGTGTAGGCTTTAGGCAGGAAGAAAGATATATAAAACAAAATTGAACACAGTGGATAAAAAGGAGGAAGGAAGCAAACCAATACAAAAAAAAATACAAAACTGATAAGCCTCCAAGTCCCAAAGAACCTTGAACCTGTTTGTTGACAAGCATAAGAACAAAAAGCCTTGAACCTTCATTAACTAAAAAACCTCCAGCCAAAAAAACCAGTTTCAAATCCAAGCCTCACTCTGCCTGTCAAGTAACCAAAACCAGAAAAGCCTTAACAACCAGATAACACACAAGCCTGCACCTGCTGAAACCTCACAAAACTTTACCTGTACCATTCAAACTCAAACACAAAAGCCAGTTGCAAAAAGGCCATTAACCTGCATTAAACCTGTGCCTCATACCTGCCTAAGCATAAATCTGTTAAAGCCTAAACCAGTATACCAGCATAAACCATAACCTGTAGTTAAGCTCAGACTGCAATATACTAAGCGAGCAAACCAGTAAATCCAAACCTGTCCAGCTTCAAGCCTAATCCAAATACATCCAAACAGAAAGCTCAAAAGGCCATAAACCATTTAAACCACTATCAAAGCTAAAATCCAGTTTCAACACCAATAACCTGCCTATTATCACACTCAAAACAACCAAACCCAAAACAAGTTAACCTGTCAAGCCCCAGAACCAACCAACTCAACATATGTCCAAAACCATTCAACAATAGCACATATCAGAAGCATACACATAAGCCTCAGAAATTTTCATCACAGGCAACAAACGTTCAAAGGCAAATCAAAAGGCATCATACAAAAGGCATCCAACACAGGCAACAAAGGCAACATAAGCATGTAAACAGGGCCCTCAGTAGAGACATCACAGGGCAGAAAAAGCAAGCAAGCATAATCATATCACAACTCAGAATAAGCTTTCGAGTAAAAGGCAACACGAGAAGAAGAAGAGATAAGGCTAACAGAAAAAGATGAAAAGATGTTCAAACTAAGGTTTTCAGCTTGACATCACAAAACCTGAAGCAAAGCGCGCATCACATTTCCCTCCGCTCGTCAAGCCTCCAAATGCCTCCTTCCTCCTCCTTCGCAAAGGTAGAATCTCTTTTCATTCTTTCTTCAAAACCTCGCGTGAATCAATAAACAAAATCAAATATCCGTGAAACCATAGCATGCAAGACGAAAAGAAATTCTGAACGAGACTGAAAACAAATTTCCGTACCTAACGTGAATGACCCATGGAGGAGGATAGACGGAGGAAGAGGTGGCATGGTGGCTCTGGGCGGAGGGTTATATCTCAGCATTGGGGAGGATGAAGACGAACGAAGTGAAACGAACAAGCGACGCCGCCGCTGCTCACAAACCCTAAGCCAATATCCCAAATGAACAGAAAAACAATGAACCCTAAGCTAATCGTTCAAGAACTTGGGCCTTGCCCGTTTCAACCACGCCTAAAGCCCACTGTATTCCTAAATGACACCCCCCTGCTTCTGAATACTTTTGGGTTTGGGCCCATTCAAACCCTTTTCTTTAAAATTTGAAACCCTTTGTTATTTAACATAACCCTTTTTCTTACATTAAATTATTCTTTTTATAATCTTGAATATAACTTATCCTTTTTAATTAAAACTCATTCTTTATTTAACTTAAAACATTTTTTAGTTAATAATTTGTATACATTTTTTGATATACGCAATATATTAAATAATAAAACATTTTCTTTTTTCTTTTAAGTAAAATAAATATTTGTACATAAATATATAATTTTTCTTAAGATTAATACTTAATTTGTACATTAATACTTTAACACTCTTAAAATATATTTTTCAATATACATAAACTTTAAAACATTTAATTAAAATACTTATTAACAATATACAAAAAAATACAAAAGATTAAGTAAATAGATATTTAATTCTTTTCATTTAGGTTAAACAATGCTTAATACACATTTAAATTCACATTGTCGCACCGGTAAATAATTACATACATGCTCACGTACACTTACACAATATACTTACATTTGATACATTATACATTTGCTTATTTTGTATATTCGTTACATTTACATTTGATCGATTCGATTTGGTTGTAACCTATTGGACACTACATTCCTAAGTCTCATCCCCATTCGTAAATTTGTACCCCCACTCCCGGATACTTATTTTGTAATAGCGTAGACTTTAAATTCCGCAATTTACTGCTTTCAATTATACCATGGTTAGACCTAGGGTTTGCATGTACATAAAACCAAACGCTAGATAACCTAATACAAAGACAAATACATGAAATCAATACACAATCACACTTGCACCCTCTAGGGTAATCCCACATGTTGCCTTCCAAAATGGACCATGCTTGCACGTCGAGTTTCTTTGGCAAAACAAATTCAAATGATCATAAGTCCCTCGATGACGCTTTCGAAAGTTGCCTAAACGGAATGATCATAGTCCCTTCAAAGCGAATTGCCAAAGACACTTGGCACCATTGCATTTATGGTCCATACGATGACCCGCGCCCGTCCCGTTAAACATCCTAAACGCAAGATTGTCCACCAAATTCAATGGTGGAACAAAACTGTTAAAAAAAGGGTTGAAAACATAGAGAAAACCTTTGAGTACAATAGGGTAGACAAAACTCTTAGTTACTTGAGATCAACTTGCAAAAACACTTGCCTTCTTTTCAAAAACCACACTCCACGAACACTTTCAAAACAAACTCTCAAAAACATTTGAAACATCTTTTCGAAAAGATACACACCTTTGTAAAACATTCGAGTAAAGAATTGTTACAAGGGTAGCCTAAGACAAGGCATCTTCTTCCAAAACATTTTCAAAAACACACACACACACCACAATTTCAAAGCAATCGAAAATCAAGGCAAGTGATCTAAAAAACCAAGTAACTAAGAGCCCATGGATAACCATGGATGAAAAGGGTGCTAATACCTTCCCTTTTCATAATCTACCCCCCGGACCCACGGAATATCTCAAAAGGTTTTTGCTGTGCTTTTTTAACCTTTCCTTTAGGATAAAATAAAAAGTCGATGGCGACTCTTGCTCAACCGAACAAGTGCGAATACAAACGCAAAACTCATAGTCAGTTCCCCCACCGTATCACAGCGCCAAGTGAGATGACTCCTCCCTTGGGGAGTTTTCTGAAACATGGTTATTTGCGGAAATTTTTTTTAATACATGGTTATTCCAAAACAAAATTCTATATTTCACATGTATTTTTACGAAAATAAAATAATTTTAAACCATAAAAGGGCGTCACATCACCATGTAAGCGTCATACAAAACATAGCGCTGCTCCGTAACATGAGTTAAAAAACACTTTAAATCATATAATATTTTGGTCTCATCACATATCACTTCAAATAGCGTAGTTGATTCATAGTCTCAAAACAATCCTTATGATTAAGGTACTTCACAGAAATCCTCGTCATAATTCGTCAATTAAATTTCATAATTCAAAACAGTTCACAATGCCAAGAAAGGTAGTTTTTAAATATCATAGTAAACTAAAGACATAAAGTTCACAATCAAACGATCCCAACCTCAATGTTACATATCAGAGCAAGACTCCCTTTATTCGACGAAAAGCAAATAAACACACTCAGAAGCTATCCTCTAAACTTCGACGGACTATTCATGATCACCTGCAAGTTACTCACAGATAGAGATTTCCAAGCAGAATAGGGTGAGTAAATCATAATTATTATACATTACATAAGGAATAAATATAGTAGAAATGCAAATAGACAAGACATCATACCTCATCAGAACCTCATGTTATACTCGCACCATCACAACAACCTTCATACACAATAACATATCATCAAAAAACCAATTATTAACAAACATCATTCAATCACATCAATAAGCAATGTCGCATATAATGAAATGAAACGTCATAGACTCATGCATGTGGTAGAAAAACTTCACTGATGAGTCAATCATCATTATCTCCAAAGATCCCCATCAATAGGATCGATTCTCACTTAGAACCTGAGCGCTTCGCAATTTTTCTCAATCCATACTATGGTATTGATGACTTCACTAGACTATTGTCCTATCATCTTCACTAGACTAAAATCCTAATAACATCACTAGACCGAAGTCCTAAATTATACCATGAATGCATGATACAAAACAACACAATAAATATGACCACGACTAGTCAAAACGCATCATCATTCATGAATTTATCAAAACATCATCATATCAGCATAATAAACAAAACATCATCACAATATCATCATATCATCATAATAAACAAAACATCATCACAACATCATCATAATAAACAAAACATCATCACAATCCAACACATGAAAACTAACTTCATTCTACATTGGTACTAGGAATATATTTCATATTACTCATTTTATTCCATCTAATTGAATTTCATTGTGTTAGCTATCCAACGCTTCAAACGACACCTCAAACTGAGTTCTAAAGCTAAAGTTGTGGCCTTCTGAAAAATCTTGCACAACCTTCCATTTTGGGCACCAATAACCGACGACACCACTTTATCGCCTTGCGACGCACCTTCGCATCCGCTTTTCTCGACTAAGCTTGGAGTGACACACTCCAATAACAATCCTCTCCTCTACCTTTCACCGCTTCGCATTTCACCTAGCGACGGCCACGCGACACCACCATCGCCTGGCGACACTTCCCATCGCCTGACGATTCTGTGTGAATATGGTTTTCCTGTTGTGATTTCCAGCATAAAAATCAACCCAATTTCTTGGATTTTGCACCAAAACAGTCTCAATCCATATATATTTCAATATTTAATCAACATATAATAACCATACAATATCCTAGGCATCATATACATAAACACATGGTAATTCAACAAGGTATTTTCACCAATTCCAACACAAATTCATCAGTTGCGATACAATCATCAAATCACAAAAACCCAACACATCCTACATTTATCTATAACTTAGATTGATTATAATAACAGTAATAAACACCACTTATCTTAGATTTCCTAACAACAAACCTTTCTCTTCGTGTTCTACCGAAAACTCCTTTGTGTTCTTGTGCCCAAACTCTCTTTCTCCATAGCGTCTATTCTTCCAATATTTTCATGATCGATCCCCAAAAGAAATATTATCTTTATTCCTTATTTTAACCTTAAGACCCCTAATAATGAACTTCTCATCATGCCCTCACTTAACTCTTTACTAATTACCACCTTGCCCTCATGGCCTTTATCTAAAAATATTATTCCATTTAATTAATTAAAACAATTCTAAATAATTATTCTAATTATTCTAAATCATCCAAAAATCCTCGTAATCACCTTAACTCCCAGTACATCACATATAACCATCACATAACCATAATAATCTTCAAAACATCCTAGTTACGTCACAAATACATCACCAATACGTCACAAATACATTACGTCATAAATAATTTATTAATTTGGGGTGTTACAACTCTCCCCTACTTGAAAGAATTTATTCCCTTGAAAATTTCCCAGCGAAAACAAGTTCATATAAGATTCTCTTATTTGATCCTCACGTTGCCAAGTCCAACTTTTACCAGGTGGTCCACCCCATAACACCTTCACTAAGGAGATGTCCTTGCCTTGTAATTGCTTCATTTCCCAACCTTCTATTTGCAATGGTAATGCCTCAACAGTCAAGTTATCTCTCACTTGTACATCATTCATTTGAATCACATGTGAAGGATCCCGAATATATTTTCTCAATTCAGACACTTGAAACACGTCATGCAGATTTACAAGTGACGGTGGAAAAGTAATCTGATAGGCCATCTCACCTATCTTCTCTAAAATCTGATACGGACTAATAAAACACGGCGTAAGTTTGCTCGACTTCAAATCTCTACCAACACTAGTTACCAAAGTAACTCTCAAAAACACATGATCATCTTTTTGAAACTCGTGATCTTTCCTCCTCTTATCATGGTGACTCTTTTGACGACTCTGAGAATCCTTCATCTTCTCTTGGATCATCTTTATCTTTTCAGTCGTCTCTTGTACAACGTCAGGTCCAAGTACAACACTTTCGCCCAACTCATACCAACAAAATGGAGTTCTACACCTCCTTCCGTACAATGCTTCATACAGTGCTATCCCAATACTAGAATGGAAACTATTATTATAAGTAAACTAAATCAATGGCAAGTGACTATCGCAAGATCCCCCTTGTTCTAGCACACAAGCCATCAGGAAATCCTCCAAATACTGAATAGTTCTCTTTGTTTGACCGTCCATTTGCGGATGATATGTGGAACTTAAATTCAACTTAGTACCAAAATCCTTATGCAAACCTGTCCAAAATTTTGACGTAAACCTCAGATCTCTATTCGAAAAAATACTCGAAGGTATTCCATGTAGCTTCATAGTCTCATCAATATACATCTCATCTAGCTTCTCCATAAGATGATTGATCTTCATCGGTAATAAATGACCCAACTTAGTCAACCTATCCACAATCACCCAAATCGAATAATTTCCTTTAGTAGTCTTCGACAAACCTGACACAAAATCCTTGGAAATACTGTCCCATTTCCATACAAGAATACTCAAAGGTTGCATAAGACCCATAAGCCTATGATGTTAAATATTTGATTTTTGACAAGTCAAATAAGCATAAACAAAATTAGAGATCTCCTTTTCATACCAGGCCATCAAAATACCTTATTCAAGTCTTGATACATCTTCAAAGCCCCAGGATGAATACTCAACCCACTTCGACGTCCTTCTTCGAAAATACTTCTCTTAATTTCTAGAATATCTAGAACAAACACTTTGTCATTAAACCTCATTACACCATTCTCATTAATCTTGAACTTATCTCATTTACCTTGGTTAATCAAAGTCAATTGGTTGACTAACCTCAAATCAAACTTTTGATATTCATGAGTCTCCTCTATTATACCACTAGTCAGTTCCAGCATTCCCAACTTCACGCTATCGGGAGTCTCTTCACATACTAAGCTCATATCCCTAAATTTTTTGATCATATCTAACTCTCGAACCATAAACATTGACATATGCAGGGACTTCCTACTCAATGCATCAACAACTACATTTACTTTATCAGGATGGTAACTCAAATAAAAGTCATAGTCTTTCAACAATTCAAGCTACATTCTCTGTCTCATATTTAATTCCTTCTGGTCCAACAAATACTTCAAACTTTTGTGATCACTAAACACTTCAAATTTAGAACCAAATAGGTAATGTCTCCATATCTTCAATACAAACACCAGAGCTGCTAACTCTAAGTCATGCATAGGATAATTCCTTGCATGAACTTTGAGTTATCTAGAAGAATAAGCAACAACTTGCCCATTCTGCATTAGTAAACCACCAAGATCCATTTTTGATGCATCACAATACACCACAAATGACTCACTTAGATTAGGAAAAATTAATATCAAAGAAGTCGTCAATCTCTTCTTTAATTCTACAAAGATTTCTTCACATGCAACATGCCACACATAAGCTTGACCCTTTTAAGTCAATTGAGTCAACGACAAAGCCAACTTAGAAAATCCATCAATGAACCTTCGATAGTAACCTGCCAAACCAAGAAAACTTCGAATCTCAGTTGTAGATTTCAGAGTCTCCCATTGCAACATTGCATCAACCTTAGAAGGATCCAAAGCTATCCCTCCACTAGAAATCACATTTCCAAGAAAACTGACTTCCTTTAGCCAAAATTCACACTTTGACAACTTTGTATATACTTTCTTTTCCTTTAACACTTGCAACACCATTAAAAAATGCTTAACATTCTCTTCTTCTGATTTAGAATAGATCAGAATATCCTCAATGAACACCACGACAAACTTTTCCAAATATGAATGAAAAGTTATATTCATATACTCCATGAAAACACCTGGCACATTAGATACACCAGACAACATCACAGTGTATTCATAATGACCATACCTCGGTCAAAAAGTCATCTTCGGAATATCATATGGTTTAACTCGAATCTGATGATAACTCAACCTCAAGTCAATCTTGCTGAAAACACAAGCACCCACAAGATGATCCATAAAATTATCGAACCTCATAACTCGACCTCAAGTCAATGTCATCTGGAAACACTTCTAGAAATTTATAGACAACCGGTAACTCCATATTCACATCTTTACCATCAACTTGCAATGACGCAAACATTGCAAACATAAAAACATCATCTCCTAAAAGTTCATTCACTTGCTTAGCGGTCAAAAACATCAATTCTCCATTATCACCAAACCTAGGGAACCTCAAAGTCTTATTATAACAATTGATATGATCATAGTTAAACTCCAACTAGTTCATCCCAAGGATAACATCGATTTGGTGTAAGGGTAGACACACCAAACCCATCATAAAACTCTTGCCATGGATAGTCAAGGGTCATTTCGAACAAACATAAGTAGTAGTAACTAAACCACTAGTTCGAGTATCTATTACCATATTACTGTTCACATCAGACAATTTTAATTCCAACTTAGTAGCACATTCAAGCGAAATAAATGAATGAGTAGCACCAGTATCAATAATAGCAACCAATTCAACATCATTAATAAAAAAAGTACCTCAAATCAAGTTATCCTTCTTGGAATCTTCCAATCCACACAAAGCGAAAACCCTATTGTTGGTCTGGGCAACTACGTCCCTCTTCGACTTCTATCATTAGGTACTGATATGACCCTGATCTCCGTAACTAAAACAGGTTGGACCATCGTTCTTGTATTCAGTAGCACGATGACCCGTATTTCCATATTTGTAGCACCTCAGCACCTTATTCTCATATTCATTAGAATGGTGACCTTGTTCACCACACTTATAACACTTGACAGAAGCGGGAGATCCTCCCCCACTTGTCTTCTTTCTATCATAAGGATTTTGTTTCCCTTTATCAGTTGGGGCTTCATAAGGCTTCTTACGGTCTTGATATTGCTTTCCTCTTTTCTCATTCAAACTCTTATAGTGAGCTGAATGAGGTTTGTTATCTTCTTCATAAATTCTACAGTTGTCCACCAACTCTGAAAATACATGGATATGCTGATACCCGATTTCCCGTTTGGTTTTCGAACGCAAACCATTCTCAAACTTAATACACCTCAAGAATTCAGTAGCCGCTTCACCATAATATGGATAATACTTGGCCATTTTCACAAACCTCGAAGCATACTCAGTCACAGTCAAGTTCCCTTGTTTTAGCTCTAGAAACTCAATCTCTTTCTTTCTGCACACATGCTCTGGAAAGTACTTCCTTAGAAAATCCATACTGAGCACAAACCAAGTAATAACTTCACCCACCGTTGTCAGTCTCTGACAGGTTCCAACCCACCAATCATGAACTTCCTCTGCCAGTTGGTGCATACTGAACCACACCTTCCGTGCTTCTTAGAAATCCATGACTCAAAATATTCTTTCAATCTCCTTGAGACAAACTTGTGCTCCATTAAGATTGAACCTACCCTTGAAAATAGGCGGCTGATTCCTCTGAAACGTCTCCAGAACACGAGATCCATCATTATGCTGATGTTGTACAACCTGAACCATAGGCTGCAAAGCAGCAGCAATCACAACATCATTTTATCCAGCCATTTCTGTTTCATATCAATAACAGTCATAATGGTTAGAAACTATCTCGACAGTATTCCACTATCATACACTACATACTCAATAACCTCTTCGTACATACTGACCTTCTGTGATACCACTAATGTAACACCCTTCCAACTCACATATATTTCGCATGTATTTTTACAAAAATAAAATAATTTTAAACCATAAAAAGGCGTCACATCTTCATGTAAGCGTCAAACCAAACATAGCCATGCTATGTAACACGAGTTTCAAAACACTTTAAATCATATAATACTTTGGTTTCATCACATATCACTTTAAATAACACAACGGATTCATAGTCTCAAAACAATCCTTATTATTAAGGTACTTCACAAAAATCCTCGTCATAATTCGTCAATTAAACTTCATAATTCAAAACAGTTCACAACGCCAAAAAAGGTAGCTTGTAAATCTCAAAATAAACTAAATACATAAAGTTCATAATCAAACAATCTTAACCCCGATGTTACATATCAGAGAAAGACTCCATTTATTCAATGGAAAACAAATAAATACACTCTGAAGCTATCCTCTAAGCTTCGATGGACTATTTCTGATCACCTGCAAGTTACTCACGGGTAGAGGCAACATTTCCAAGAAGAAAGGGTATGTAAATCATAATTATTATAAAATACATAAGGAATAAATATAGTAGACATGCACATAGGCAAGGCATCACACCTCATTAGAACCTCATGTTATACTTGTACCTTCACAACATCCTCAATACACAACAACATATCATCAAAACACCAATTATCAACAAACATCATTCAATCACATCATTATGCAATGTCACATATAATGTAATGCAATGTCATAGACTCATGCATGTGGTACCAAAACTTCACTGATGACTCAGTCATTGTTATCTCCAAATATCCCCACCAACAGGATCAATTCCCACTTGGAACTAGAGCACTTTGTAATATTTTACTCAATACATACTATGGAACTGATGCCTGCACTGGAATATTTTCCTATCATCTTCACTAGACTGAAGTCCTAATAACATCACTGGACCGAAGTCCTAAGCTACGCCATGGATGCATGATACGAAACAACAAAATAAATACGACCACGGCTAGTCAAAATGCATCATCATTCATGAATTCATCACAACATCATCATATCATCATAATAAACAAAGCATCATCATATCATCATAACAAACAAAATATCATCACAATCCAACACATGAAACTTGACTTCATTCTACTTTGGTAATGGAAATACACTTCTTATTACTCATCTTATTCCATCTAATTGAAGTTAATTTTGTTATCTATCCAACGCTTTGAACAACACCTCAAACTGAGTTCTAAAACTCAAGTTATGGTCTTCTAAAAAATCCTGCACAACCCTTCCATTTTGGGAACCATCGCCTGGCGACACCACTTCATCGCCTGGCGATACACCTTCGCGTTTTCTCCGCTCAGCGATGCTTGAAGCGATACACTCCAGTAAGACTCCTCTTATTTTCCCTTCATCCCTTCGTGTTTCACCTAGCGATGGTCACGCGACACCATCATCGCCCGTCGATATTTACATTCATTCCACGATTATGCCTGAACATGGTTTTCCTGTATAAAAACCAGTCTCAATTCTTGCGATGTTTCACCAAAACAGTCCCAATCCTCATATATTTCAACGTGTAATCATCATACAATAACCATACATAATATTAGGCATTTTATACATAAACTCATGGTAATTCAACAAGGTATTTTCACCAATTCCAACACCAATTCATCAATTGCGACACAATCATCAAATCACTAAAATCCAACATATCCTATATTTATCTAGACCTTATTTCCATTATAAAAAAAGTGATAAACACCCCTTACCTTATATTTCCTAGAAGCAAGCCTTTCTCTTCGCATTCTATCGAAAACCCATTTGTGTTCTAGTACCCTTACTCTGTTTCTCCACAACGTCTGTTCTTCCAATATTTTCACGATCGATCCCCAAAAGAAATATTCTCCTTATTATTATTTTTAACCTTAGGACCTCTAATAATGAACTTTCCATCATGCCCTCACTTAACTCTTTACTAATTACCACCATGCCCTCATGGCCTCTGTTGTACCCCAAAATTTTCCCTCTCAATTCTCAAGGGTTTTCTCACAAAGATTCTCAGAATTCAAGCTCGCACAAGTGCATTGGGATTTTCCAGTACCAAAATTAAAAGGAAACTATCAAAAAGGGAGAAAACAGATAAAAATACCATTTTGACAAATTTGGAGAAAAATAGGCCTCCTTCGATTCAACCTTTTGATTGGTCAAGTGTGCTGCCTGCATGTTTGCAATCAAAGGCCATGACATGCTGGCCACACATGCCCCCTGCAAGGAAAACCTTTCGATTCACCAAGCGTGCTTCCTGCAAGCCTGCTTCGATTTGGACAAGTTTACAGCCTAAAATCCTGCTTTGATTGGACAAGTTTGCTGCTTGCATTCTTGCTTCGTTTGGACAAGTTTCGATGGGATAAGGTAACCATCTCTATGCATCCTTCAAATCCACTTGCACCAAGGGCCTCTTACAGATTTTTCTTCATACAAGCTTCGTTTAAGCCAAGAGGTATCTTCATACAAGATTTGACTAAGTTCTTGCTTCCCTTGAAAGAGCACCCTTCGATTCAGAAGCCAAGAACTTCCCTCATGATAAACAGACACAAGGCAATGACTCCCTTTATGTTTGTTTAGATCCACATGCTTTGATTGGGTAATATGCTTCCTTCAAACATGAGCTTTCGATTGGGCAATGTATTTGCTTAGATCCAAGCTTCAACTAGGCATTAGCTTCCTTTGAGTAAGCTTGTTTCGAACGCAAGCTTCGATTGAGGCAAAGGATTCCTTCGAACAAGTGTGCTTCGATCTCATTCTTGCATTCGACTCAAGACCAAATCTCATTTTCTAGGCTATGTTGCTTCAAAATCTTCACATAACCAGAGGTTTACACAAGTTTGTGATACATTGCATAAGGGTTCGAAGGTTTATTCACAGGATAATACCATTCTTGGATAAATTGGCAAATGAATGTGTACCCTTTCTTCATAAAAGGTAATTTAGTCACAAAATCAGCTTTCAACCTGATTTTGGTCTGAGCACAAGCAAGGCCAGAAGCATAAGTCACATCTTCTGCACCCCAACTGCCAAAAGGCCCCCACTTGTACATTCACGTTACATATATTTTATTATTCTTTGCTAGGATGGCTTTGGACAACATGTCCGCTTTTTCTCTATAAATAGAGGAATTCTTTGCAAAGGCTAGGGAGGATTTTTGGAACAGGGGAATGAATCTCCAATCTTTCTCAAACACAACAAAACTCTCAAATTCTTAAACACTTGTGAAAGCGAACCCAAAATCCCAAACACCTACCTCTTTCGATTCTGAAGAATCCCCACACTTCAGCTTCCTTAGAATCCAAGGAACATCACACTTGTTTCTTCCTTCCCTTCAAACCCAGGAGAACCCAGGGCCACCACTCAAGGTCGAGTTCACCTTCAAGGCTACAGCAAGGTAAGTTAGTCTTACCCTTGCATCTTTCGTTTGCAGTACATGTAAATACAACTCCTTTTCATTTCAAGCATGTACATACTGTTGTTTTTCTTTTTGTTTACACCCTTATAGTTTTGTTCTATTGCCTTTCCTTTTAGTTTTTCTTTTTGGTTTCTTACAAATGTTTTAAGAACTAACCTGGTCCTAAAGAAGTGCTAGCATGGCCTTAGGCCAGGTTTCTATTTAACATCTAAAATGAAAGAAACCGGAAATAGGAAATAGGAAACGAAGCTTCTGGCTTCTACCCCATTTTCTCCAGGTCAAACGAAAGAGGAAACCAGGAGGCAAACCATTTTGAGATCCAAGCCCAGACGAAAAGCATGGCTACACTGATTCCAAGCCCAGTCAAAAGGCACTCCCTCACTGCTTTCAACCCCCAGTCAAAAGGCACAACATGCTACTTCCAGTCCCCAGTCGAAGGGCGCAACATGCTACTTCCAGGCCCCAGTCGAAGGACACAACATGCTGACTTCCAGCCCCCAATCTAAGGACACGCCTACACTGGTGCCAACCCCCAATTGAAGGAGGCCAAGAGAAGAAGAATCGAAGGGTTCTCCTGCCCCAATCGAAAGACTCTCATTTTTCTTGCTTTTATCTTATTTTTACCTTTATATTTTTATGCACTTCAATATGGTTATAATAGTGTAGGATTTATTTTCTGCATTTTTATTACTTTTGTACAAATGCTAGTAAATAAGTGTGTATGGCAAGATAAAACCAACAAGTAGACAACCTAAAAATCAAAGACAAATGCATGCAATAAAACACACTATTCACACATGCACCCCTTAGGGTAATCTCACTTGTTGCCTTGGAAAAATAGTCATGTCCCTCGAATATGGGCGTTTTAGCAAAGACCCTCGATAAAAGATCGTAGTCCCTCGATGACCCTCGATGCTGCCTTCGGTAAACAATCTAGTCCATAAAACGACATTGCTTAAACATCCCATGGGTTGCCTTCTATGACTATACAAATGTCCCATGCCCGTCCCTTCACATCCAACGACGGGGATTCTTACCAAAACAATGGTAAGATAACAACATCTAAAGGAGGAGGAAAAGAACATCTAAAACCTTTTGAGTAGGTTAGTTTGCTCCTAGTTGCTCGCTTGCTCACGACAAAAAGATTTTATACACCAACACTCTCATTTTGAAACATTTTCAAAATAAAAACACTTTGTACGCGTTCTTATAGAAACGAGAGCCATTACAAAGACACCTTTTCAAAATCACTTTCAAAAACACATTCCACAAACACCTCTTTGAACTATTTTTCTAAACAACACTTTGTACGCGTTCTTATAAAAACGAGAACCATTACAAAGACGTTTTCAAAATACTTTCAAAACCCACACCACAAGCACATTTTCAAACAAAAGCAAGTGATCTAGAAAGAAACTAAGAGCCCGTAGGTAACTACAGATGAAAAGGGTGATAATACCTTCCCGTTTCATAATCTACCCTCGAACTCAAGAAATAATCTCCAAAGGTCTTTCCTGTTCTTTTCAGCCTTTCCTTATTGGATAAAAGAAAAGTCGGTGGCGACTCTTGCTATCCGCAACAATTGCGATAAAACGCAAAACATCCAAGTCAGTTCTCCCACCGCGTTACAGAACTGGCGACTCTATTGGGGATCATACTTAAAAGTGGGGTTACCTTATGGCTAGATCACCTTTACTTGCTTTCCTTGTTTGACTTGCTTGCTTTACATTTTGGGTCCTTGTTTGGGTTACTGTTAAAGATCCTACACCCGGATCTGGGGCTTCTTTTTAGGTAAGTAGCAATAAATCATAAAAGCTCTACGGCGTAGACCGATATGGACGAAGTGATAGCTATGTTAGCATGACACTTTGGCTTGTACTAATGTTCCTTGAGTCAGTCAAGGATAACATTAGGCTTCCTTAGCGTCATTAGGCGCAAACTGACCTTTAGAACCTTTTAATTGACTCATCCTAAGCCACTAGAAAGTAGTTAGATGGCCGACTTTGGTTCCGATCGAAGATTGGTTGATACTCGATGCTAGACTCATTGAGATTGGACTTTTGGGATATTCTGGCCACAATACTTCAGTGCTTGAGCTAGAACAATTCCTAAAAGAAAGGTCAGTGATATGAGACTCCTTAGAACCCGTTACTTTTAATAGGACAGGTTAAGCCAACTAAAACTTCAAGAGGGTACTTACCTATCAAACTCCATGCAAGCCTAAACATAAGGACTTGTCTGCTTTGTGTGTATATGACTATTTGTACATAACAACTTGCTTACCTTGCATACTTGTACATAAAATCATGCCATCATACCATAGAAATTTCAATAACCATTTCAAGGATCTCAAGGGTCTATAATGCAGGGTCACGTTGAACCAGACGTCTATCAAGGGGCAAGATGATTTATTTTCCTCTAAACAAACGCCATCAAAGATCAAGTACAACAACTTGAGTCAAGGGCTATGACCCACTTGACACGGTGAGCTTAATTCTCGTGGAAGGAGATCCACCGATACAAAGTTCTCCAATCAAAGTTGTTGATCAAAGTTCAACTTCTAACATTTTCTTGTGTTTACCCCGCAAGATATTTGAAAATATGCATCCACATACCATGCATCATATCATGACAGGTTTCTCCCATACAGGTCTCCTTATCTTCCTACTGTTTATTTCAGTAGAGATGGCTCTAGAGCAAACTTCCAAAGACATCCAGGCTCAAAATGCACAACTTCAAGAAATGTTCTTGAATCTATCCAAGGGGCAAGAAGAAGTGAAAGCTCTCCTCACAAGGGGCATGATACAGATAACTGTTGGGATTTGAAAAATAAATGTCCAAGACTTGATTGACAGAGGAATGCTGGAGTTCACACAAGATGGCCAGACTGAATTCTTCTGCCGTCCCTCAATGGCTCACCACCTAAAGTGATAAGTTCAGATAAAGAGGCTTCTGTTCTTCTGAATTTTCAAGTTGTAATCTCTTTTGTTGTTGAAACACTTATCTATTAATGTCAAACTTTATTTCATTAATGCATTTCATATTTTTTTCTTGAATTGATCCATTCGTTTTCATTACATTTAAACTATGCTTTTTACTCTCCTTATGACATTCAACTCTTGCTAAAAGTTATAAGCCTTTAGAGGGAGGATGATGAAAACAATGCCATAATCTCATACAATATGCTTTTGAACAGACCTTGCTGACGATGTACTGGCGCTCTTTCAAATCCTAAACACTAGAGTTATAAGGAAGATAATCCCTAGTTAACCCATTTGAGCCAAAGAAGTAGAAGTTTTATTTTTTACGCAAATTGAAACCTTTAATCAAACCTGGGGTGGGGTAGTCTCTCAGTTAATTCAAATGCGCGTTCAGTCGCAAACTTTCACTTTGTAATACAACGAATGACATCAAAAACATTCCTCTGGAATCAAAAGACGGTGATGGTTCCCTATCACATATGCAGTCTTTATCTCTCAAAAAGAAAAGCGCACTAAGTCAAAACCTATAAAGGAGACTTAAGAAAACTGGGGCATCCCGATGACTATAATCTCAAAACAAGAACAGTCAAACAAAAATCAGGAATAACAAATCAAAAAGAGGTCACTACAAATCCTCAACAACATGAAAAATATGGCAAAAATGACTGCCTTATTACAAATAAACTTCCAAATTTCTGAACCATCACCAAAATGTCATTCCAGACTCAATTGGAGTTCGAAAGCATAATTGACTAAGTTTAGGACTAAAGAACATCACGAAGAACGGGCGGGTGCAAATACACTTTGAGCCTTTATCCTTTGTTTCTTAAACATTGAACCAAGCCATGCTACAACCCATCAAAAGTCCTAATTAAAGCATGGGTTAGTTCGAAAGTATACTGTTACAAAAGGTATCCTGACTCCTGTAAAGATTTACTCTAAATTCTGAGTTGAATTCATATTCTTACAAAACTCTTTATTTGCTAAAACACATTTTCAAAACTTCAAGACAAGCATAAACTTTGCATTATTTTAAATATCGTTGTTTGTATATGGCTAATTGTTTGACAACAGAGAAATTTACACGACGAATATCCAGTGTACGAAAGCTCTCTTAGTGAATAAAATCACTTCAAGTGGGATGACATTTCCAATGAAAAATCTCCTATCTACAAGGGGGCATGACATGTCACTATCCAGCACACATGGGGCAGTCCCGTCAAGATTCCAAGAAATCTCTCAAGAAGTGCTGAATAACCAGGGGCAGGTCTCCATCTCCATCACTTGGGGCATTGAACGTAAATCCCAACAAAGGGTTACATACAGTCAATTAATTCCGAGCAGTGCCACCAACACTTGCTACTAGGGGCAGTGACAAATATCCCCAAAATCCTTCTCTTAGGATGACTCCCAGCCAGAGTTTCAATCTCTGAAAACTTCTCCCCAACTGAGTTGACCTCAAGAATCCTCGAGGATTTCTGCCAAAAGAAGACACCTCTCCAAATTACTGGCGGCATGGTTTATTTACCCAACAAACTACAGATTCCCCAACTTAAGTTTACCTCTCTAACTATTACAAATCAAGGGACCATAACCCCTCTTACCCATTATACTTCTCTACAATCCCCAGTGAGTTGTTGCAGAACCTGGGAAACAACCAGATAACAATTAACTTCTTTATCCCCAACAAGTTCTTAACTCCCTTTCTCTTCCAACAAGAGATAACTCCCCAATAGAACAACGAGCAACAGAGACTCCTGAACTCTTTTCCCCAAACAGAGATTAACACTCCCCAAAGGAGTTCTCCTTAAACAACAAAATAGGATTCCCCAGCAGAAACATTCTAAGCAAGGTTTGAGGATATGCATGCACTTCATCCCCAACAGTGGTCTGGGATTCAGCTTCCCAAAACTCCCCAACACATGTCAAGGATTTATTTTCTAAGAAAAAATTACATACCAACAACCTTTTCATGCATCATACTACATACATGATAAGCGCGTATAGCACAAATGCATACGACATAATCTCATTTATTTTGAGAACAACATTACACCATGCATTTCATACATCATGACATTGCATACAACTAACTCTTTACCTTTTCAGGAAATATCAATCAACAGAAAATTATCATCAACAAAATTTCGACAAAGAGAAGACAACTATCTGTGAACAAATTAATGGTAGGTCAATTCCCGAAACAGGACAAGGTGACTATCTACATGACGAATGCTCCCTTCAGACCTTTAGTGGTTCAGTTTAAATCTCTCAACGGTTTATCCCGATTCTTTCCAGTAGACATTTTCTCTGGTTCAGATAAATCCCTCCAAGATTTATTCTAATTCTTTCCAGTTAAAGAAAATTCAAGACCTCTACTAGTTCAATTTAAATCTCTCAATGGTTTATCCTGATTCTTTCTCGTAGACATTTTCTCTGGTTCAGATAAATCGCTCCAAGATTTATTTTGATTCTTTCCAGTTAAAGAATATTCAAGACCTCTGCTGGATCAGTTAAAATCTCTCAACGGTTTATCCCGATTCTTTCCCGTAGACATTTTCTTTGGTTTAGATAAATCTCTCCAAGATTTTTTCAGATTCTTTCAAGTTAAAGAATATTCAAGACCTCTGTTGGTTCAGTTTAAATCTCTCAACGGTTTATCCCGATTCTTTCTCATAGACATTTTCTCTGGTTCAGATAAATCGCTCTAAGATTTATTCTATTTCTTTCCAGTTAAAGAATATTCAAGACCTCTGTTGGTTCAGTTTAAATCTCTCAACGGTTTATCCTGATTCTTCCCCGTAGACATTTTCTCTGGTTCATATAAATCGCTCCAAGATTTATTCTGATTCTTTCCAGTTAAAGAATATTCAAGACCTTTGTTGGTTCAGTTTAAATCTCTCAACGGTTTATCCTGATTCTTTCCCGTAGACATTTTCTCTGGTTCAGATAAATTGCTCCAAGATATGTTCTGATTCTTTCCAGTTAAAGAATATTCAAGACCTCTGCTGGTTCAGTTTAAATCTCTCAATGATTTATCCTAATTCTTTCCCGTAGACATTTTCTCTAGTTTAGATAAATTTCTCCAAGATTTGTTCTGATTCTTTCCAGTACAATAATTTTCAAGACCTCTGCTGGTTCAGTTTAAATCTCTCAACGATTTATCCTGATTCTTTCCCATAGACATGTTCTATGGTTCAGATAAATAGCTCCAAGATTTGTTCTGATTCTTTCTAGTTAAAGAAAATTCAAGACCTCCACTGGTTCAATTTAAATCTCTCAATGATTTATCCTGATTCTTTCCCGTAGACATTATCTCTGGTTCAGATAAATCGCTCCAAGGTTTATGCTGATTCTTTCCAGACCTCTGCTATTTCAGTTTAAACCTCTCAATGGTTTATCCTGATTCTTTCCGGTAGACATTTTCTCTGGCTCAGATAAATTGCTCCAAGATTTATTCTGATTCTTTCCAGTTAAATAAAATTCAAGACCTATACTAGTTCAGTTTAAATCTCTCAATGGTTTATCCTGATTCTTTCCCGTAGACATTTTCTCTGGTTCAGATGAATCACTCTAAGATTTATTCTGATTCTTTCCAGTTAAAGAAAATTCAAGACCTCTACTGGTTTAGCTTAAATCTCTCAATGGTTTATCCTGATTCTTTCCTGTAGACATTTTCTCTGGTTCAAATAAGTCACTCCAAGATTTATTCGGATTCTTTCAAGTTACATAAAATTCAAGACCTCTACTAGTTCAGTTTAAATCTCTCAAAGGTTTATCCTGATTCTTTTTGGTAGACATTTTCTCGTGTTTAGATAAATCTCCCCAAGATTTGTTATGATTCTTCCCAGACCTCTGCCGGTTCAGTTTAAATCTCTCAATGATTTATCTTGATTATTTCCGTTAGACATTTTCTTTGGTTCAAATGAATCACCCCAAGATTTATTCTGATTCTTTCCAGAGCTCTGTTGGTTCAGTTTAAATCTCTCAACGGTTTATCCTGATTCTTTCTAGTAGACATTTCCTATGGTTAGGATAAATCTCTCCAAGATTTATTCTGATTCTTTTCCAGTTGAAGTCAAGTTTAGACTTAGTTAAATTTCTGTCAAGAAAAACCTTTGGATGGCATCTATAAGCCCATCTCCAACAACTCTCTATCATCTTACCAAATGGAATCTTTAAGCCCATTCCCTACATAATCAACCACCATATCATTAAGTGCAAATTTATAGGCACTCTAGTGTTCAATCATCTTCCACCTTCAAGTCACGAATGGAAGATTTGCCAATCTAACTCTTCAAGTGTAAGAAGACTGAATAGGGGCAACTGTTGTACCCCAAAATTTACCCTCTTAATTCTAAAGGATTTTCTCACAAAGATTCTCAAGATTCAAGCTTGCACAAGTGCATTTGGATTTTCCAGTACCAAAATTAAAAGGAAACTGTCAAAAAGGAAGAAAACAGATAAAAATAACATTTTGACAAATTTGGAGAAAAATAGGCCTCCTTCGATTCAGCCTTTTGATTAGACAAGTGTGCTGCCTGCATGCTTACAATCGAAGGCCATGACATGATGGCCACACGTAACCCCTGCAAGGCAAACCTTTCGATTCACCAAGCGTGCTGCCTGCAAGCCTGCTTCGATTTGGACAAGTTTACTGCCTACAAGCCTGCTTCGATTAGACAAGTTTGATGCCTGCATGCTTGCTTCGTTTGGACAAGTTTCGATGGGACAAAGTAACCATCTCTATGCATCCTTCAAATCCACTTGCACCAAGGGCCTCTTGCTGATTTTGCTTCATACAAGCTTCGTTTGAGCCAAGAGGTATCTTCATACAAGATTTGACTAAGTTCTTGCTTCCCTTGAAAGAGCACCCTTCAATTTAGAAGCCAGGAACTTCCCTCATGCTAAACAGACACAAGGAAATGACTCCCTTTATGTTTGTTTCGATCCACATGCTTCGATTGGGCAATATGCTTCCTTTGAACACGAGCTTTCGATTGGGAAATGTGTTTGCTTCGATCCAAGCTTTGACTGGGCATTAGCTTCCTTCGAGTAAGATTTTTTTGACCAGAAGCTTCGACTGAGGCAAAGGCTTCCTCTAAACAAGTCTGCTTCGATCTCATTCTTGCATTCGACTCAAGACTAAATCTCATTTTCCAGGCTATGTTGCTTCTAAATCTTCACATAACCAGAGGTTTACACAAGTTTGTGATACATTGCATAAGGGTTCAAAGGTTTATTCCCAGGATAATACCATTCTTGGATAAATTGGCAAATGACTGTGTAGCCTTTCTTCATAAAAGGTACTTTAGTCACAAAATCAACTTTCAACCTGATTTTTGTCTGAGCACAAGCAAGGCCAGAAGCATAAGTCACATTTTCTGCACCCCAACTACCAAAAGGCTCCCCACTTGTACTTTCACGTTACATATATTTTATTATTCTTTGCAAGCCTGGCTTTTGAAAATATGTCCACTTTTTCTCTATAAATAGAGGAATTCTTTGCAAAGTCTAGGGAGGATTTTTGGACCAGGGTAACGAATCTCCAAACTTTCTCAAACACAACAAAACTCTCAAGTTCTTAAACACTTGTGAAAGCAAACCCAGAATCCCAAACACCTACCTCTTTCGATTCTGAAGAATCCCCACACTTTAGCTTCCTTCGAATCCAAGGAACATCACACTTGTTTATTCCCTCCCTTAAAATCCAGGAGAACCCAGGGTCACCACTCAAGGTCTAGTTCACCTTCAAGGCTATAACAAGGTAAGTTACTCTTACCCTTGCATCTTTCGTTTCCAGCACATGTAAATACAACTCCTTTTCGTTTCAAGCATGTACATACTGTTGTTTTTCTTTTCGTTTACACCCTTATAGTTTTGTTCTATTGCGTTTCCTTTTGGTTTTGCTTTTTGGTTTCTTACAAATGTTTTAAGAACTAACTTGGCCCTAAGGCATTGCTAGCATGACCTTAAGCCAGGATGCTATTTAACATCTCAAACGAAAGAAATAGAAAACAGGAAATAGTAAACGAAGCTTCTGGCTTCTACCTCATTTTCTCCAGGTTAAACAAAAGAGGCAACCAGGAGGCAAACCATTTTTACTTCTAGGCCCAGAAGTAAAGCATGCCTACACTGATTCCAGGCCCAGTCGAAAGGCACTCCCTCACTGCTTTCAACCCCTAGTCGAAAGCCACAACATGCTACTTTCAGGCTCCAGTCGAAGAGCGCAACATGCTACTTCTAGGCCCCATTCGAAGGATACGACATGCTGACTTCCAGCCCCCAATCGAAGGACACACCTACACTGGTGCCAACCCCCAATCAAAGGAGGCCAAGAGAAATAGAATCGAAGGGTTCTCCTACCCCAATCGAAAGACTCTCATTTTTATTGCATTTATCTTATTTTTGCCTTTATATTTTTATGTACTTCAATATGGTTGTAATAGTGTAGGATTTATTTTCTGCATTTTTATTACTTTTATACAAATGCTAGTAATTAGGTGTGTATGGCAAGATAAAACCAACAAGTAGACAACCTAAAAATCAAAGACAAATGCATGCAATCAAACACACTATTCTCACATGCACCCCTTAGGGTAATATCACTTGTTGCCTCGAAAAAATAGTCATGTCCCTCGAATATGGGCGTTTTAGCAAAGAACCTCGATAAAAGATCGTAGTCCCTCGATCATCCTCGATGTTGCCTTCGGTAAACGATCTAGTACCTAAAACAACATTGCTAAAACGTCCCATGGGTTTCCTTCTATGACTATACAAATGTCCCACGCCCGTCCCTTCACATCCAACGATGGGGCTTCTTACCAAATCAATGGTAAGATAGCAACATCTAAAGGAGGAGGAAAATAACATCTAAGACCTTTTGAGTAGGTAGGTTTGCTCCTAGTTGATCGCTTGCTCACGATAAAAACATTTATACACCAACACTCTCATTTTGAAACATTTTCAAAAGATAAACACTTTATACGCATTCTTATAGAAACGAGAGCCATTACAAAGACACCTTTTCAAAATCACTTTCAAAAACACATTCCACAAACACCTCTTTGAACTATTTTTCTAAACAACACTTTGTACGCGTTCTTATAGAAATAAGAACCATTACAAAGACGTTTTAAAAATACTTTCAAAACCCACACCACAAGCACATTTTCAAACAAAATCAAGTGATCAAGCAAGCAACTAAGAGCCCGTAGATAACTACAGATGAAAAGGGTGCTAATACATTCCCTTTTCATAATCTAAGCACCGAACTCAAGAAATATTCTCGAAAGTTCTTTCCTGTTCTTTTCAGCATTTCCTTATTGGATAAAAGAAAAGTCGATGGCGACTCTTGCTATCCGCAACAAATGCAATAAAATGCAAAACACCCAAGTCAGTTCTCCCACCGCGTTACATGTTCTATCTAACAATATTATTCCATTTAATTAATTAAAACAGTTATAAATAATTATTCTAATTATTATAAATCATCCAAAAATCCTCCTAATCACCTTAACTCCTAGTAGATCATATATAAACATCACATAACTATTACATAACCATCATAATCATCAAAACATCATAGTTACGTCACAAATACCTCACCAATACGTCACAGATACATAACAAATATGCATCATAACTAATTAATAAGTTCAATAAATAATTTAATTAATTTTGATTGTTACAAAGACTACAACAGTGCATGTTCTAGTGAAATTTCATTATGAATACTAATACACATGGCTAATAAGGGAAGACTACAACAATACATGTTCTAGTCAAATTTCATTATGAATACTAACACACATGAATTGCACGTGTGTAACTTGTAAGTGCATCTTTTAACTACTATTCAGTATCTTCTCTTACTATTCTTTCTCTTATCTTCATAGCTATGGATCGTAGTTGGATGCAGAAAAATTGCTTAAGTGAATAGTATAAAAATGGAGTTTTAGAGTTTTTGACATTTGCCGAAACTAATCTTCCTAAAAGTAATGGAAGATTTCTTTGTCCTTGTGCTAAGTGTGTGAATATTGCACCTTTATAAGTAGACACCATATTTGATCAACTAGTAGTCAATGGGATTTGTCAAAATTATACGAAGTGGATATGGGATGGTGTATTGTCTGATGCGCCAAAGGTCTTCCTAAGAGAAGAGTTCGATATAGAGATGAGTGATTATCTAGAAGAAATGATTTTTGATATTGTAAAAGACTATTTTCAACGATCACATATACATGATACTATTTTCAATGACAACAAAGTTCCTATGTATCTAAATTGTAAAAACTTCACACGACTGTCGGTCGTACTGAGATTATTCAATTCGAAGGGAATTAATAATTATACTGATAAAAGCTTCACATAATTGCTAGAGTTGTTGAAGGAAATGCTTCTAGATGAAAACATGTTGCCTAACCTATGATGCAAAAAAGATATTATGTCTGATGGGTATAAAGTATAAGAAAATACATGCATGCCCAAATGATTGCATATTACATTGGAAAGATAATGAATAGAAATAAAAGTGTCCCAAGCTTATGACATCACCATATAAGAATAAGGGTGATGATGAAGGTTGCGATGTAACCACAAAGGGTCCTCCAACAAAGGTGTTACAATACATTCCAATTATTCGAGGTTTAAGAGATTGTTTGCAAATTTAAATAATGTGAAGAATATTGGATGACTTGCAAAAGAGAGGAAGTTTTATGGAAAAATTTGGCATTAGACTGATTCTTTGCAACGGAAGAAGGTTGATACCTTATTTCCAGACTTCAATAATGAACCACGAAACCTTAGGCTTGGAATTTTTATAGATGGAATGAATCCATATGGTAGTTTAAAGAGTAACCATAGTTCCTAGCATGTTCTCTTAATTATTTACAACTTATGTCCTTAGTTGTGCATGAATGGGAAATATGTTATGTTACCTATGATGATTTCAGGACCAAAACAACCTAGAAATGACATAGATATCTATCTAAGACCCTTAATTGATGACTTAAGAAAGTTGTGGGTTGAAGGAATTAATTTTTTGATGGTTTTTCAAATAAAACTTTCATATTGTGGGCCATGTTATTTTGCATCATCAATGACTTTCCAGCTTATGGTAACTTGTCAGGTTATAAAGTTAAGGGGCATAAAGCATGTCCTATATGTGAAAAAGATACTTGCTACCATAATTTAGAGAAGGGAAGCAATACTATTTATCTTAGACAACGAATATTTATTGAACATAACTACCCATATCGAAGACTAAAAAAGGCTTTTAATGGATATCAAGAGTATAAAGTTTCCCCGGAGGCCTTAACCGGAGAATAAGTCTATCATCATGTGAGTGTTGTACCCTAAAATTTGCCCTCTCATTTCTCCAGTATTTTCTCATCACAAGACTCTTGGAGCTCAAGATCAAGTTAGGGTTTGTTCTGCTCAAGACTCCTCCTTGCACTGTTGACCCAAATTAGGGTTTAAGTTTGCACAAAGATGTTTTGACCTAAAATGCCCAAAGTGATTTCCATGCTTAATATTGGACTCACAAGTTTATCCATACCAAGTTTCAAGCCTTGATTCCAATCTTTGCCCAGTCAATTGGACAGTTGACCTAGAAATCAGCTGTATTGGAGAAAAAGTCAACTGTGGCCAATTGACAGTCAAACTTCATAATTTTTGACCCACATCAACATAATGAACTCATATGAACCACTTGGTCAAGTTTGGATCATAATTCCACAAGAAATTTGATCATATCACCAAAAGGGCAAAATGGTCATTTTTAGGGTTTTGACTGCACAAAGGCAATTTTTGACTGTTTGACCTAACCAATGGCAAATAAAGCTCACATATGGCCTCAAGGACTCAATGGCATTGTCTTGACATATTCAAAAAGTTCAAAAGATCTCAAATGCACAAGATTGACATATGAATTTTCCAGTCAACTGATCAAATTTGACTATATACTGAAAAGTCAAACTTTGACTTTTTGGTCAAAATCAAGTGCCAAGATTCATTTTTCATCAAGACATGTCAAATTATGAAACTTGTTCATCAAGAAACCCAAAATTGCAAATTAGGGTTTAAAATGAAGAAATTTCATAACTTAGAAATTTTCTAAGTTACGAAATTTCCTAATTTTTTCCTAACTTTGTCCCATTTTTTCATCAAGATGTAAATTGATTCAAGCAAAACTCAAAACATCAAAGTTGTAGTCCATTTCAAAATCTACAACTTTGATTCACAAAGTTTTTTCAAAATAAGCTTGTAACTCAAGTTATGAGTTTTGGAATAGGGGTGCAAAATATTCTTAACTTAGAATTTTTTTGACCTATTTTAGGCAGGATTTTTGCCCAACTTCATGGCCACTTTTCACATGCTTCCACTTGAAATTTCAACTTGCATTACAAATATTGATTGTAGTACACATTCCAAGCTTTCCAAATTGTCCAAGAACTTCTCAAACACCCTTGTGGTTAGGGAGAATCGAATTTGCAAAGTTGGGCAAAATCCACTTTTGTTCTTGACCAAGGCATGTTCATACACTTTGCATTTTCAAACTCAGCATGGTTCAAGCTAGATTACAAGCCTCTAATCCCATTCACACTCAATAATTAAATGCCAATCCATTGTGTTCTAGCATTATTTTGTTCATATAGTCATTACACAAAGAATTAACCTTTAAATGGAAAAAGCAAGTTTGCCATTTTGGAAAAGCAATGCTTTATGTCAAAGTCCATATCTTGGAAGTACAAGAAGATCTTTGAGGCACAAGTTTGAACCATAACTCACATTCCTGCAAAGACCAACAAAAACAAACTTTGTAAACACATTTCATACTCCCTAACAGACCTAAAGCACGACCAAAATACCCTTGATCCCTCCTCATACAGAAAATCACAGTTTTATGGCAAAACAGGGCATAGGCTGCAACTTGAATCCCACAGTCCATTCCTGTCGTGCGTTTTGGCTAAAACCTCTTCAAACACATTCCCTACCATCCATTGAAGCTATTCGAAGCATTGAACTTGAACTGTAACATCCATAACCAAGGTTGCCATTTTCACTTTTCACTAAACGATGACCCGCGCCTGTCCCGTTAACATTCTAACATAAGATTGTCCACCAAATACAATGGTGGAACAATATTGTTAAAAGGGTTAAAACATAGGAAAAATATTTGAGTAAATTTAGGGGTAGACAACTCTTAGTTACTTGATCAAACTTGCAAAACAAAACCTTGCCTACTTTCAAAATACACTTCACAACACAATTTCAAAACAAACTTTCAAAACATTGAAAAATTTTGAAAAGACAAATACACCTTTGTATACATTCAAACATGGATCATTACAAAGGTTGCCACGACCATGGCCTCTTTTTCAAAATATCTTTCAAAACACACACAAAGCACCATTTCAAACAATTGAAAGCACCATTTCAAACAATTGAAAATGCAAGGCAAGTGATCTAAGCAAGTAACTAAGAGACCATGGATAACCATGGATAGAAAGGGTGCTAATACCTTCCCTTTCTATAATCTACTCCCCGAACCCAAGAAAACATCTCAAAGGTTTTTGCTGTGCTTTTTAACCTTTCCTTAGGATAAAACAAAAAGTCGGTGGTGACTCTTGCTAAACCGAAACATTTGCAAAAACAAACGCAAAACCCAAGTCAGTTCTCCCACCGTATCACAGAACTGGCGACTCTGCTGGGGAATATCTGAAAGTGGAGTAACCTTAGGGCTTAGATCACCCTCTTGCATGACTAATTGTTTTCTTTGATTGCTTTACCTTTTGGTTCTCTTGTTTGGGCTTGAAATCCTAACCCGGATTTGGGAAACATATCATAGATAGCAATACGTTGTGGAAACTGTGCGGGGTATACCGACACGGTTGAAGCAATAGCTATATTAGTGCGACATATTTGTGAGTACTGGTAACCCTTGAGTTCAATCAAGGAGAGTACGGGGCCGCTGAGTGATGTCACTAAGCACTAATGACCTAGAACCTTACTTGACCATCTTGGCCTTTTATTAGGGGTAGTGAGATGACCGGCTTTGGTGCAGTCCGAAGTTGGTAGATACTCGATACTACACTCATTGAGGGTTATTTTCTTGGAATATTTTGGTCGCTAGTTAAGTGGCTAAACCAAAACAATGAACATGGAAAACAATCCAATGATATTGAGCTCGTTCGAACCCGGTTACTATTTATAGGACAGGTTTTTAAGCCAACTTCACTCAAGAGGGTACTTACCTATGAAACCTCATGCAAGCCTGAAACTAGGGTTTTGTGTGACTTGCTTGTACATATGTTTGTGCATACATCATGAACATCATAAAGCATCATATGCATCCACTAACCATTTCAAGGGTTTGGATCTTCATCTTTGTTTTTGTTTTGTAGGTCATGGAAATTCTTCGCAGGAAAACTGTCCAAGTCAACCTTGTGAGAATCCCTCCTCAACTCAAGGAGCTTACATCCAGAATTCCAGAAAGCTCTCTCTTCAGTGAAAGACATGGTAGACTGCTCAGCCTAGTCAACACCAACATTGAAGAAGACATGGTGAAAGTGTTGTTCCAATTCTTTGACCCCCTTCACCACTGTTTCACATTCCCCGACTACCAATTGGTGCCTACTTTGGAGGAATTTTCTCAACTCCTGAGAATTCCTATTCTTAATCAACTACCCTACAACGGTACGGAAAAAGAACCAAAGCCTGAAGATGTTGCTCAAGCACTACACTTGCAACCATCTGACATCAAGGGGCATTGGGATACTAGAAGTGGTGTCAAAGGCTTCTTGGCAAAATTCTTGTTGGAGAAGGCACAAGAGTGTTGGAATTCCTTGGATCTACAAGCCGTTGAAGAGATTGTGGCACTCCTTATTTATGGGTTGGTCTTGTTCCCAAATCCTGACCAACTTATAGATGTCAACGCTGTCAAGATTTTCCTATCCAGGAATCCCAAACCTACATTGCTTGGGGACATCCTCCACTCATTTTACACACGAACAATGAGGAAGATAGGTGTTCTCATGTGCTGTACTCCTCTCTTTGCAAGGTGGTTTATTTCGCACCTTCCACAATTTGTTTTGAAGAATGAACAAGGCTTAAGGTGGTCACAACGGTTGATGACCCTCACACACTCTGATGTACATTGGTGTTCTCGGTCCAAAGAAAATGTCATAATCGTCGATCGTTGTGGAGAGTTTCCTAATGTTCCATTACTTGGCATTAAGGGAGGCATTACCTACAACCCTTGTCTAGCTTTGAGACAATTTGGATATGCACAGAGGGATGGCCCTCATGACATGCTGATTCCTGACCTAGTTTTTGACTTCGACAACGATGCGCAAGGACTTCGCCAAAGATTCATCAGAGCTTGGAGGATGCCTAACAAGGTAGATAGCAAGACACTGGGGCACAAGAACTCCATCCCTCTTGAGCCTTATCTGAAGTGGGTAAGGACCCGAGCCCATAGTCTTAGGATGCCTTACCCTCATATTCTCCCTTTGATTAAAGAACCCGTTAAGGAAGGAGAGTTTCCCTACACCATCCTATATCCTGACATGCCAACATCATGGGAGGAAATGCAGAAGAGTTGGATCCAACTCAAGGAGGAACGAAATACTTTTGAAGCCAGCTTCTACGCCAGTGAGAAGAAGGTTTTGGAGCTTACCCGCCGACTTCACGAGGAGGAGACCCTCAACACTTACATCGCACCAAAGAGGATGCGCAACATCTTTTTACCTTAAGAAGTTTTTGTAATATTTGGCCCATGAGGCATTTATGTACTAACAAAATTTCTTCTTATTAATATGACGTGTGTTCTTTTTGTTTGCAACAAATTTTGAATTTCTAAATCCTTGAATGCATTGCATAAATAAACATATCATTCATCATATGCATAAGCAGGTCTCCACACCAGGTTTCCTTATCTTTCTGCTGTTTATTTCAGTAGGATGGATCTCGAAGAGACGGTCAAAGATCTACAGTCGCAAAACTCACAGTTTCAACAACTCCTAATGACCTTGGCAAAGGGTCAGGAGGATCTAAAAGCACTGCTTGGGAACAAAGAGCAAGAAAAAGTGAAAAAGAAGAAGAAAAGAGTCGGGGTAGCTACCCTTGGGAGAAGGTTTGAGAATGAAGCTAGAAGAGTTCTTGAATTTCCTTCCGCATCTGAGGAGGAAACCAGTAAGGGAAAATGAGCTGCACTACCTTCTGAGTCTGAGGCTGAAGAGGAAGAGGTTGAGGAAGATGAAGACTACTCAGAGCAGCAATACCCGCCAGCGGACGACAAGTACAAAAACCTGGAGGATAGACTGGCAGCTATGGAGCTGCAAAGGGTTCCTGGGTTAGATTTTGAAGAATTGGGATTGATTGCTGGAATTGTGTTCCCTCCAAAGTTTAAGGTGCCAATTTTTGCAAAGTATGACGGGCTGTCTTGCCCAAAGATGCACCTGAGATCATATGTCCGAAGAATTCAACCTCATACATCCAACAGAAATCTTTGGGTACACTTCTTCCAGGATAGCCTGTATGGTACACAACTAGATTGGTTTTACAAGCTTGAGAGGTCAGAGGTACATAGTTGCGAGGATTTGGCAGCTGCCTTTTATCGCCAGTATCAATATAACTTTGACTTGGAGCCAACCCGTACTCAGCTACAAAGTATGGGAATGGCCTCAAATGAGGGATTCAAGGAATACGCCCAGAAATGGCGCGACTTGGCCGGAAGAGTGAAACCACCTCTTTCTGATAGGGAACTAGTTGATATGTTCTTGGGGACCCTATCTGGCCCGTTCTTCAACCATTTGATTGGGAGCTCTTCCGCAGGGTTTACTGAATTGATTCTGACTGGCGAACGGGTGGAAGCTGGTATTAAGAATGGGAAGATTCAAAGGGATGCCTCTACATCTACAACTGTTAAAAAGTCATTTCTAGCCAAAAAGGAGGCAGCTGTTGTGTACTCTCAGAAGGGGACAGGAAGAACTGAGCGCCGGCCGACTGTGGGGGCCGTGATGATTCAAAATTTATCAAATGATCAGCCTCGTAACAATCAGTCCAGACCAAATCAGCAACGGGTAGAACGGCCATAACGGCAGTTCACCCATATCAATATGACACCTGCGCAAGTTCTTCCCCATTTTTTGAAGTTGAATCTAACTGGTTTAAAGGAGGCACCGAAAAACCCTAACACCACATCTCCATACTATCATGCCAATGCCAAATGTGCCTACCATTCTGATAGCGCCGGACATGACACCAACAATTGTTGGGCGCTAAAGAATAAAATTCAAGACTTGATAGATGCAAAAGAGGTCTAGTTCGATGCTATGGAGAAGCCGAATGTAATATCCGCTCCGATGCCAAAGCATGGCCATCATGTTCATGCTGTTGAAGAAGATCTGTATGTTTCTGCCGTTGATGATCTGATAACCCCACTGTTGATAATCAAGTTAAATCTGTTGAAGGCTTGGATTTTCCCAGGATGTAAAGAAGACTGCTACTGTTGTTCCTCCTTACCAATCGACTGTCCATTGCTGAAGATAGGCATCCAAGGCCTAATGGACAGCCAACAAATTCTTTTTGAAAAGATTCCTGCTATTCCAACTCCTATAAAAGATGTTTCAATAATCACCATTTCCACCAATCTTTCCAAGGCCCCTAAAAAGCCTGTTAAGATTACATCTGCTACGAAGTTTGTTCCTCTGAAAATAACCATGCCTGGGCCTGTCCCTTACATTTCTGACAAATCAATACCATGGAATTACGGTGGATAAATCTACTACCATGGTGTTAAACAAGTTGAGATAACTGAAGAGAGCTCTGACGAAGAAGATGCCGACATTGGAAACGTTGTCGGTACGAGCAAGATTACCCAAAGTGGGAGAATATTTTCTCCAGAGATTGCCCCTCCAAAGGCAATCTTTGGACCCTCAGCTGCTCCCAAAGTTACTCCTGCACCGATAAAACTTTCTACAAGAACTCCGTTAATTGAAGAAGCTGTTACTCCTGTGGTGGTCCCTCCTACTTCTGCTGATAAGGGGAAAGAGATCCAAGATGAGCTCGTCAGGACGAGGGCTCAACCATTGGTTATCCCCGAAACCTCTAAGAAAGAAATGGAGGAGATTCTGAAAATAATTAAGAAGAGCGATTATGATGTGGTAGAGCAACTGGGGCAAACCCCCTCGAAGATCTCCATGTTAGCATTACTGCGTTGTTCTGAGGCTCATGCCAAAGCATTAATAAGGTTTCTGAAGACAGCCCATGTTCCCCAGGAAACCTCGGCCGATCAATTCCAAGATTGTATAGCCAGCCTTACCGCAGACAATGACCTAGGTTTCTATGATGCTGACCTGACTCCGAAAGGAAGAAAGCACAATGACGCATTACATGTGTCAGTCGAATTCCGAGGAACTACTCTTGCCCATGTTTTGGTCGACACTGGCTCTTCTCTGAACGTGCTACCTAAGAAAGCTTTGGATCGATTGGATTGCGAGGGCTTGGAGCTGAAACCAAGTAATATCATTGTCAGGGCCTTTGACGGGTCTAAAAGAATGGTGCATGGGGAGGTCGACCTTTCCATCAAGGTGGGCACTGAGGTATTCCACTCAACTTTCTATGTGATGGACATTCGTCCGTCATACTCTTGCTTGCTAGGGAGACCATGGATACATAATGCTGGGGCAGTCACTTCCTCCCTACATCAGATGCTGAAATACCCTGTCAAAGGAAAGATTATAACTGTACACGGTGAAGAGGAATATATGATCAGTCACCTGAACTCCTTTCGGTATGTAGAGGTGGAGGGTGAATTCATTGAAACACCATTCCAACACTTTGAGGAAGTCTCTCCCGAGGTGGCAGTAGCAAAAGCGGTAGCCGAAGTACCCAAGCAGGTGGCCAGGATGGCATATCTAAAATACGCGAAGGCTGCGATGAAGGAAGGGAGGAGCTCACCATGGGGGAAGTTGCCTGATATTCCTCACAAGACAGACAAGTTTGGATTAGGATTTACCGCCGCGGAACAGAAAGCTATGCGCCGCTCTAAAATTGAAAGAACACCCATCAAGATTTCTCCTCATGGAATCCATGCTTTGGAAGACGAAGATGAAGAGGCCAACATTGAAGATTGGGTCTTCCCAACCCTCGAAGGGGGACTGCGCAACTGGGAGGCGAAAGACTTCGTCCCCATTACTTTTATTAATCAGTAATTATCTGTCAAACATTTCCTGTTGGTCTGTAATAATTACTTTTGAACAATCTGCACACTACTTTTTCACCTCATGCCTTGCCCGGGGCATGTAGGTCCATTTGTAAGGGTTTTGATTATCTTCATATTCATATGCCATGTTTAATGATTCATTGGACGTTTTTCATTGATAAACTGCTGTGTTCATTTTCTTTCCTTTTGCATTTTTGTTCGTTTAAGGATGGCTATCCCTTACATACACCCACGCTCACAAATGCAGGTACCCATCCACTCTGGATTCTATGGGTGACTATTCTGATATGTCCTTCAATAACTCTGAAGATTTGGTCAATCAGGCTGAGTATGAAGATGACGAAGATTGTGAAGTACCAGGAGAGCTAGCCAGACTTCTACAACAAGAAGAGAGGGCCATCTTGCCTCACAAAGAGTTGTTGGAAACTGTCAACTTAGGAACAGAGGAAGACCGGAAAGAAGTACAAGTGGGTGCCAATTTGGAACCAAGTGTCAAGGAGCGTCTAATACAGCTGTTGAATGAGTACATTGAAATCTTCGCCTGGTCTTATGAAGACATGCCAGGTTTAGACACAGACATCGTGGTTCACCGTCTCTCTACAAGAGAGGATTGTCCACTGATCAAGCAAAAAGTCCGCCGAATGAGGCCCGACATGTCTGAGAAGATTAAAGCTGAAGTAATGAAGCAATTCAACGCTGGCTTTCTGGCTGTTACATCCTATCCACAATGGGTTGCTAACATCGTGCCAGTACCTAAAAAAGACGGCAAGGTTAGAATATGTGTGGACTACCGGGATTTGAATAGGGCCAGCCCTAAAGATGATTTTCCGCTACCGCACATCGACATTTTGATTGACAACACAGCTCAGCACAAGGTGTTTTCCTTCATGGATGGATTCTCAGGCTACAACCAGATCAAAATGGCCCCCGAGGACATGGAGAAAACAACCTTTGTTACACAATGGGGTACCTTCTGCTATAAGGTGATGCCGTTCGGACTGAAGAACGCAGGGGTAACTTATCAACGCGCCTCGGTAGCTTTATTTCATGATATGATACATCATGAGATCGAAGTTTACGTAGACGACATGATAGCTCGATCACAAACAGAGGAGGAACACCTTGAACATCTGGAAAATCTGTTTGCCAGGTTAAAGGAGTAAAAACTCAGGCTGAATCCAAGTAAGTGCACTTTTGGAGTTAGGTCTGGTAAACTTCAAGGATTTATTGTCAGCAACAAAGACATTGAGGTCGATCCAGCAAAAGTGAAAGCAATATAAGAAATGCCTGCTCCCCGTACTTAAAAGGAGGTTAGAGGGTTCTTGGGGCGCTTGAACTATATTGCCAGATTCATCTCTCATCTGACTTTTACCTGTGAGCCAATTTTTAAACTATTAAAGAAAGATCAGGTAGTCGAATGGAACGACGATTGCCAAGCTGCTTTTGATAAGATCAATGAGTATTTGCTAGAACCTCCTATTCTGATGCCACCCGTCGAAAGGAAGACCGTTGATCATGTATCTGACCATCTTGGATAACTCAATGGGGTGTGTTTTGGGCCAGCATGACTAGTCTGGTCGAAAAGAGCATGCTATTTATTACCTTAGCAAAAAGTTTACCGACTGTGAGACTCGCTACTCACTGTTCGAGAAAACTTGTTGCACTTTGGTATGGGCTGCTCGCCGACTAAGGCAGTATATGCTGACTCATACCACTTTGTTGATTTCCAAAATGGATCCTATCAAGTATATCTTCGAGTAGCCAGCTTTATCTGGAAGAATAGCTAGATGGCAAATGATCCTAACTGAGTATGACATCCAGTACACTACCCAAAAAGCTATAAAGGTGAGTGTACTAGTTGACCTTCTAGATCATCAAGCTATCAAATATTATCAGTCCATGAGATTCGACTTCCCGGACGAGGACATCATGAATTAGGACAACATCGAAGGTAACGGACCGTATGGCGGACCTGAAAAAGGATCCCGATTGACCCTGTACTTTGATGGTGCTTCAAATGCACTTGGAAACGGTATCGATGCAGTGCTCATTTCCCCAGAAGGTTGTCACACGCCCTTCACGGCCCGACTTTGCTTCAGCTGTACCAACAACATGGCTGAATATGAAGCTTGCATTTTTGGTCTCAGGCTACTATTGACCTGGGGATCAAATCTTTGATCGTATTTGGGGACTCAGCTTTGGTTATCAGTCAAATCAAAGGAGAGTGGAATACCAAGCATCCTAATCTTATCCCATACAAAGAACATGTCCTGACATTGTTGCCTCATTTCGAGCAAATCACCTTCGAGCACTTCCCGCGAGAAGAGAATCAGCTAGCAGATGCTCTGGCGACGATGTCTTCCATGTTTAAACTCAACTGGGATAACGAGGCTCCCCAAATCACCATCGAGCGAATGGATGAACCTGCGCATTGTCATGAGATTAATACCGATGAAGTAGTGGAATAACCCTGGTTTCACGAAATCAAAAGGTATCTCCAGACTAGAGAATATCCCGAAGGAGCTTCCGTAAATGACAAGAAGTTCTTAAGGAAATTTGCTGCCAAGTTCTTCCTGAGCAATGGCATCCTCTATAAACGCAGCCATGATTGTGTTTTACTCTGATGTGTAGACAAAGCTGAAGCAGAGCTAATCATGACCGAGATACACAACGGTACATTTGGCATCCACTTGAGCGGGCATACGATGGCTAAGAAGATTCTAAGGGCAGGCTATTACTGGTCTACCATGGAAGCAGATTGCCATCAGCATTCCCGTACTTGCCACAAATGTCAGGTCTACGCTGACAAGATTCATATTCCTCTTGTTCCTCTCAACGTTCTGACGGCTCCTTGGCCATTTGCAATGTGGGGCATTGACATGATTGGAGAGATCAAGCCCACGGCATCCAACGGACATCGCTTCATCCTGGTTGCTATTGACTATTTCACCAAATAGGTTGAAGCAGCTTCCTTCGCCTCTGTTACTAAAAATGTGGTTGCTCGCTTCATCAAGCAGAACCTCATATGCCAGTATGGTGTCCCCGACAGGATCATCACGGACAACGGTACAAATCTGAATAATACTATGATCACCGCTCTATGCGAACAGTTCAAGATTTACCATCACAATTCATCTCCCTATCGGCCGAAGATGAATGGTGCTGTTGAAGCTGCGAACAAAAACATCAAGAAGATCATTCATAAAATGACAGTCACCTACAAGGACTGGCATGAGATGTTACCGTTTGCTCTGCATGGATACCGTACCATGACACGTACTTCAATCGGGGCAACCCCATTTTCTTTGGTATATGGCATGGAAGCTGTCCTGCCCATGGAGGTTCAGATTCCTTCTTTAAGGATTATGAAGGACTCTGGTTTGAGTGAAGACGATTGGATTCAGACCCGACTTGATCAACTCAATTTGATCGACGAGAAGCGACTCACTGCTGTTTTCCATGGTCAGACGTATCAAAAACGGATGATCAAGGCTTTCAACAAGAAAGTCAGACGTCAAGTGTATCAAGTCGAATATCTCGTAATCAAGCGGATTATCTTGCCGCAAAGTGATCCCAGGGGCAAATGGACTCCTACATACGAAGGACCATTTGTGATCAAGAGCATATTTTCTGGTGGTGCAATGATTCTGACCACCATGGATGGCGACAATTTGCCGCACCCTGCGAACGCAGACATAGTCAAAAGATACTACGCATAAAGTCACCCGACAAGTTGAAAAACCGAAAGGGCGGCTTGGGCAAAAAATGGGCATCCCGGTGAACCGAAAACCCGAAAGGGCGGTTCAGGCAAAAATTAGGGATAAAAAAAAAAAAATCTGTACACCCGGCAAGTCAAAAACCCGCAAGGGCGGCTTGGGAAAAAAGGGGTTTCCCGGTGGATTGAAAACCCGAAAGGGAGATCCAGGCAAAAATTAGGGAATTAAAGCGTATGACTATGTCTCGTCGAATCACTTCAAAGACAATCTCTTCACCAACCAGCTCCGAGCTTCTGATCAATCCAGTCATCGGCAGATGAAGCATTTGAATGGACAAGATATTCAGAGTTATGAAGGCTATAACAGAATGGGATCCCATAGAATCGTTGCACATAGCCATCTTTCTTTTGTATAAAATTTTCAATTCTTTACGACAGCATCCTCTTACTAGGGTGTCTGTCTCCTTTGTACAAAGATACTCATAAAAATTTAATACAAATACTTTTCCAAATACAGAAATTTGCTTTGTCTTCCTTTTTCTCTTTTGCACTTATGTTTTATTTGAGAAACGTCCAATGTTTTGTTAAATAGGCATATGCATTTGAACATAATCATTTTCCTTACAAACCAAGAAGAGATGATTGCAGATAGTTTAAGGGTACAGATAGGTATCTCGATACCCTTTCAGAAGAAATCCCCCACAGATTTAAACTCTAAATTCCTCGGCAAAGTCAAAATCCAGAACTTAATTCCCCAAACAGAGTTAAACTTCAGGATCCTCAGCAGAAAAGCTTTCTCAAAACTGATTTCCCCAGCCAGCGAGCCTTCCGAAACTCAAATTCCCCAGAGTTAAGTTTCAGTATCCCCAGTGGAGCCTTAAGAATCTGAAAATCCTATCCCCAGCGGAGCTAAGACTTTCAACTATCAATCCCCAGCGGAACCAGACTAGTGAACTTTCTCCCCACAGAGATGCTTCCCACCAGACTGAAAATTCTCAGTCTTGCTTCTCCAGCATAAGTCTTCCAGGTTCTGGATTCCCCAGTAGAGATCATCAGAATTCTCCAGCCCCGCAGGTCACTAAGGATTTTCAATCCCCAGCAGTGGTCCTAATATCCCCAAACAATTGAAGATCTTGCATTCCTCAAGCAGATTGAAGACTCTCATTCTCAATTCTTCACAGGAAATTCAGATATTCCCCAATGAAGATCTCCTCAAGACAGGAATCCCCAGTAGATTGGCACACAACCCAAGCTCCTGATTCCCCAGCAGTAGTCAACAAGGATGGCTCAACTTCAGCAATCAGAGATTCCTGCATTCCTCTGCAGCAGTCAATGATTCACTTTCCCCGGCAACGGTCAAGATTCTATTATCTCCGGCAATCCAGGATTCATCTATCCTCCGCAAGACAACTCATCAGCTTACATGCGCATTCATTACATTCATATCATAAACATTGATATAACATATATTGCATCATACATTTCATGCAACATAACTTTGTGTTTTAGCTAACATTTCATCCTTTACAGGATAAGATTAAAAGGCTATCATTAACAATTGTTCAGATACAGTATGGATACACCCCAGACACGGTGGTCATTCTATTACTCATTCAGAATTTCAAGTCAGATACAGTACGGATACACCCCAGACACGGCGGTCATTCTACTACTCATTCAGACTACAGCGATCAGATATAGACTAGATACGCTCCAGACACGGCAGCCTGTCTATCCCTCATTCAGATTCGCTTATCCACCTCAAGGTTCAATGCATTCCAAGCACGGATACCATTCTGACCTTTACAACAACAGTCTGATTCTCCCCAGTGCGTTCGCCACGGAAGTCATTCTGTCATTTATTTAGATCCCAGTTACAATTTCAGATACACTTCAAACACGGAAGTCATTCTATTACTCATACGGATCTCAAATCCCAGTTACAGTTCCAGATACACTCCAGACACGGAAGCCATTCTGCTACTCATACAAATCTCAACTTCAGATACAGTCCAGATACACTCCAAACACGGTTGCCATTCTGTCACTCATTCAGAATTTGTCCCCAGCACGCAGTTGCTCCATACATATATTTCTCTATTATCCGGATACAATAAAGATACACTCCAGACACGGCAGTCATTCTGATATTCATTCTACCTTCAAACGCAGTTACAGCTCGGATACGCCCCATACACGAAGGCCTTTCTTTTGCTCATACAAACTCAGTCTCCAGATACAGCTCAAAGGCATTCCAGATACGGATACCATTTTGATCCTCATTCTTCTGACCAATCACATTGCAGTTCAACAAATATTTCAGATGGCATCTTTAAGCCCATCCCCGACAAGATTCTGTCACCCCTCCAGATGGCATCTTTAAGCCCATCTCCAAATGGCATCTCTAAGCCCATTCCCGCATCCATTGTTCTGACGGTTGCAAATTTAAGGGCACTCTAGTGTCCAATCTCCTTTTACCTTCGAAACGCGAAAGGCAAACCTGCCAATCTAACTCTTCAGGTGCAAGAAGATTGAACAGGGGCAACGGTTGTACCCCAAAATTTTCCCTCTCATTTCTCCAGTATTTTCTCATCACAAGACTCTTGGAGCTCAAGATCAAGTTAGGGTTTGTTCTGCTCAAGACTCCTCCTTGCACTGTTGACCCAAATTAGGGTTTGAGTTTGCACAAAGATGTTTTGACCTAAAATTCCCAAAGTGATTTCCATGCTTCATATTGGACTCACAAGTTTATCCATACCAAGTTTCAAGCCTTGATTCCAATCTTTGCCCAGTCAATTGGGCAGTTGACCTAGAAATCAACTGTATTGGAGAAAAAGTCAACTGTGGCCAATTGACAGTCAAACTTCATAATTTTTGACCCACATCAATATAATGAACTCATATGAACCACTTGGTCAAGTTTAGATCACAATTCCACAAGAAATTTGATCAGATCACCAAAAGGGCAAAATGGTCATTTTTAGGGTTTTGACTGCACAAAGGCAATTTTTGACTGTTTGACCTAAACAATGGCAAATCAAGCTCACATATGGCCTCAAGGACTCAATGGCATTGTCTTGACATATTCAACAAGTTCAAAAGATCTCAAATGCACAAGATTGACAGATGAATTTTCCAGTCAACTGATCAAATTTGACTGTATACTGAAAAGTCAAACTTTGACTTTTTGGTCAAAATCAAGTGCCAAGATTCATTTTTCATCAAGACATGTCAAATTATGAAACTTGTTCATCAAGAAACCCAAAATTGCAAATTAGGGTTTAAAATGAAGAAATTTCAAAACTTAGAAATTTTCTAAGTTATGAAATTTCCTAATTTTTTCCTAACTTTGTCCCATTTTTTCATCAAGATGTAAATTGATTCAAGCAAAACTCAAAACATGAAAGTTATAGTCCATTGCAAAATCTACAACTTTGATTCACAAAGTTTTTTCATAATAAGCTTGTAACTCAAGTTATGAGTTTTTGAATAGGGGTGCAAAATATTCTTAACTTAGAATTTTTTTGACCTATTTTAGGCAGGATTTTTGCCCAACTTCATGGCCACTTTTCACATGCTTCCACTTGAAATTTCAACTTGCATTACAAAGATGGATTGTAGTACACATTCCAAGCTTTCAAATTGTCCAAGAACTTCTCAAACACCCTTGTGGTTAGGGAGAATCGAATTTGCAAAGTTGGGCAAAATCCACTTTTGTTCTTGACCAAGGCATGTTCATACACTTTGCATTTTCAAACTCAGCATGGTTCAAGCTAGATTACAGGCCTCTAATCCCATTCACACTCAATAATTAAATTCCAATCCATTGTGTTCTAGCATTATTTTGTTCATATAGTCATTACACAAAGAATTAACCTTTAAATGGAAAAAGCAAGTTTGCCATTTTGGAAAAGCAATGCTTTATGTCAAAGTCCACATCTTGGAAGTACAAGCAGATCTTTGAGGCACAATTTTGTGGACAAATCCCACTGATCAAGAAGAGAAAATGCAGCATGCTTGAGGGACCTGCATTGGCCTATAACCCAACTTGACTATCTTTGCTTATCTTAGAAGAAAACTTGCATATTGAACCATAACTCACATTCCTGCAAAGACCAACAAAAACAAACTTTGTAAACACATTTCATACTCCCTAACTGACCTAAAGCACGACCAAAATACCCTTGATCCCTCCTCATACAGAAAATCACAGTTTTGTGGCAAAACAGGGCATAGGCTGCAACTTGAATCCCACAGTCCATTCCTGTCGTGCGTTTTGGCTAAAACCTCTTCAAACACATTCCCTACCATCCATTGAAGCTATTCCAAGCATTGAACTTGAACTGTAACATCCATAAACAAGGTTTCCATTTTCACTTTTCAGCTGTGCATGTTGACTTCCATAGCTCGATTCAGTTAGTTTCAAAGCAAGCTAGAGGTTGGAGGAGCATCCTTGGACTTCAGGCAAGCTGTACAAATCCTCAAACTCCATTAAAGGTACCTCCATTGCTGCACACGACTCAAGCTGAACAGGTAAAATTTTGAACTTCTATCTCTCTATCCAGGCATAGTTAGGCTTAAGTTTATGAAGAAAGCATGTTCTACTCATAGCCCTGAAGCCATCCATGTAGTTACTTTTCATTTATATTGTGTGTGCTGTGAGAATTTTGAACTTAAACGTGGAAGAAAAGTTAGGTCAGAAATTGGGGGAGGAGAAATTCTCTCTCGTTTCTGAGAGTTAGAACAACTTTTTTATATATTTGAAATCGTGACTTGATGCTCTACATTATTGATGTTGTAAGTTTTTGTTTAAAATCAAAGAATCAGAAGTTAGCAGGATGAGCAAGGAACGCGCGTTTTCTTGTTTCAAACAGAAGCTGGAGGTTGAAGACAAGCCACTTGGGCTGGGCCTGAGTTGTTTTTCTTTTTGCACCTCTTTTCTCATTTTGCACCCCCTTGGCCCATTGTGTGATTTTTTTAATCATTTTTAAATTTTTCTTTTTGATTCTGACTTATTATTTTTTGCTCAAATATAAAAAATATAAAAAATATTTTTTCACCCATTTTTGTATTTATTTGACATTTATTTGTTTTATTTAGTTTATACATGTAAATAAATATATATATACTATTATTCAAAACCCTAGAAAATAATACAAAATATATTTTTTTCAGTTATTATTTTCTATTTACATTTTGGAAACATTTTCTAAAAAATATACTTTTTTTGTAAATAATTAGTATTTCATTTTTGTATATATTTAGTATATTTAATATAATATAAATACTTATACATATTTTATTAAATATTTAAGACAAAAATATGAAAATAATACATTTTTATTTTTATTAATATTTGACATCAAAAAATACTTTTTTACAATATGTTTCTCTTTTATTTATTTTTTGTATAAATACATAAATATTGTATATAATTAATAAATAATTACTATTTATTAAAAATTAGGGTTTTGCCCTAAAACCACAAAAATACTCCAAATTGATCTTTTTCTATTTTGTTTATATTTCAAACATGAAAACTTTTACATACATAAAAAAATCTCATTTTTTGTGCATAATACATTTTGCATTTACATTTGTTTAAATATTGTACAATTTATTATTTGTCTATTGAATGTGGATGTAATAGTTTAGATTTAAATTTCTTGCTAAATATCCCCCATTCAAACATTTGTACCCCCATCCCCATAATCATGTTGTAATAATTTAGGACTTTAAATTTCCGCATTTAAAAGCTTTCTAATTATGCCATGATAGACCTAGGGTTTGTATGCAAAAATCAAATAACAAATAGCTTGACCTAATTCAAAGATAAACAAGCATGAAAATGGACAACACCAATCACACTTGCACCCTTAGGGTTACTCCACTTGTTGCCTTCCAAAATGGGCCATGCTTGCATGTTGAGTTTCTTTGGCAAAACAAAACAAATCAAATGATCATAGTCCCTCGATGACGCTTTCGAAGTTGCCTACAAAATGATCATAGTCCCTTCAAGCAAATTGCCAAAGACACTTGGCACCATTGCATTCAGGGTCTAAACGATGACCCGCGCCTGTCCCGTTAACATCCTAACACAAGATTGTCCACCAAATACAATGGTGGAACAATATTGTTAAAAGGGTTAAAACATAGGAAAAATCTTTGAGTAAATTTAGGGGTAGACAACTCTTAGTTACTTGATCAAACTTGCAAAACAAAACCTTGCCTACTTTCAAAATACACTTCACAACACAATTTCAAAACAAACTTTTAAAACATTGAAAACTTTTCAAAAGACAAATACACATTTGTATACATTCAAACATGGATCATTACAAAGGTTGCCACCACCATGGCCTCTTTTTCAAAATATCTTTCAAAACACACACAAAGCACCATTTCAAACAATTGAAAGCACCATTTCAAACAATTGAAAATGCAAGGCAAGTGATCTAAGCAAGTAACTAAGAGCCCATGGATAACCATGGATATAAAGGGTGCTAATACCTTCCCTTTCTATAATCTACTCCCCGAACCCAAGAAAACATATCAAAGGTTTTTGCTGTGCTTTTTAACCTTTCCTTAGGATAAAACAAAAAGTCGGTGGCGACTCTTGCTAAACCGAAACATTTGCGAAAACAAACGCAAAACCCAAGTCAGTTCTCCCACCGTATCACAGTGAGGAACATAAGTGTTAGTTTTGAAAAAAAAGTTACAGATAATAATATATGGAAGAAGAAGTCAGTGTTCTTTGACCTTCCATATTGGTCTAGTATTGATGTAAACATTGTATTGATGTAATGCAAGTGGAGAAAAATTTGTGTGATAGTGTAGTTGAAACATGTATCAATATTAAAGGTAATACAAAGGATGGTTTAAAATATTGGTTATATATAATTAATGTGAAAATAATAGAAGAGTTAGCTCCATATTTTGATGCAACAACTACTACCTGTGGCTATCTGTGGCATCTTGCCCAGAAATGTACGACATGCGATAACTAGATTGTGATTTTTCTTTAATGATATATGTAACAAAGTGAATGATCCTGATAAATTGGATATGATGGAAAACGAGTCTATTATTCTTTTGGGTCAGTTGGAGATATTTTTTCTTCCTTCATTTTTTGAAAACATGGTTCACTTAATAGTCCATCTAGTTAGAGATATTAAAGTGTGTGACACTATTTATTTAAGATGGATGTATCCTTTTAAATGATACATGATGATATTTAAAGGCTATGGGAAGAATCATTATCGTCTCGAGGGATCTATTATTGAAAGGTACATCATAGAAGAAGCCATTAAGTTTTGTACATGGTATTTGTTAGATGCAAAACCTGCAGGATTACCCAAGTCTCATCACGATGGAAGATGTGACAGTAAGGGTAAACATATAAAGGTTAAGCATATGAGTGAAAGGGAAAATTTTCAAGCACATTGGTATATATATTAAATAACACTGATGAGGTTCAGCCATACTTGAGTACACATAAAACCATCGTCAAAGGCAAAAACCCTCGAATGTCAGAAAAATGGGTGTTGAAAGAGAATAACAGAACATTCTCAAAATGATTTAAAACCAATATTATGAATGATAATAATTCTTTGGATCAATTAAAGTTTCTAGCATATGAGCCTAGCTTTTTAAAGTCTTATGTTGGAGTGGATACGATATAAATAAATTTTCTTTTGTACAAAATTGCATGATGATAAGAGTACCATGCTAAATAGTGGGGTAATGATAATGTATTATTCAATTTACTTATCTAGTTCAAAGGATAAAAATCTCATCTTGGCATCCATAGCTTACTTTGGTTTTATAGAAGAGATATTGGAGCTTAATTATGTGAAGTTTAAAGTTCCTATTTTCAAATGTAAGTGGGTTAATAGTAACAATGGTGTAAAAAACTTATGAATTGGGATTTAAATTGGTTGACTTGAATAATATTAGAAGTTTAGAATAATTCAAATGCAATATGGAAGCTTCGGGAAGCATTACATCGAAATAACTTATTTGAGAAGCACTTCTAGAAATCAAAATTTGGAATTTTAGCAGAGAAAATCGATTACCACAAAATGGGTAATCGATTTCCATAATTGATATTTTTTGGGATTTGCATTTTGTGTTCAAGAAATTGATTCCCTTGTTTTGGGAAATAGATCTCCAACACGATTTTTGGGCTTTTTTGCTGTTTTATGGGCTTGTTAAGGTTCCAACTTTTTTTGCTTTGTATCCTATATATAATCCCTCATGTAATGTATTTATTTTTTTAACAGTTAATTCCAAATGATATTTTCTCCTCAATTACTCTCTCTCTCTCTCTCTCTCTCATAATCTCCAAATTCTCTCAAACTTCATCTTGCCAATTAACCACTTTTCACCATTAGTTCACCAACTTATTTTGTGTATGTTCCAACATTTGGCATCAAGAGCTTAGGTTCTGATCCATTAGTCATTTGTAATCATGTCTACTATTTCCAATGATCGAATCCCTATAAATATTCCAACCCCTGACTCCAAGAACTATAACAAATGGTGCAAACAAATGAAAGTTTTGTTTAGGTATTAAGTCGTTCTTGAAGTGGTTAACGATGGTGTTACACCACTTGGAGAAGAAGCTACAACTACTCAACATGCTACATTAAAGGAAAAGAATAAGAAAGATTACAATACACTCTTCTTGATACATTCTTGCATCGACAATGACAACTTTGAAAAGGATAGCGATTGTGGATCGATGAAGCAAGCATGGGAGATTTTAAAGAAATCTTATGAAGAGGATGATAAAGCAAAGGTTTTAAAGTTAGAAACTTACAAGAGGAAGTTCGAGCTTGTGCAAATGGAAGAGAAGTCGATCAATGAATATGTTACGTGTATAACGCGTAGGGTGAATAAAATGAAATCATGTGGTGAAACTGTGTCAGAGCAGAATGTTGTTGCAAAGATCTTATGTTCATTAACGTCAAGATTAAAAAATATTATGGTTGCAATCTAAGAATCAAAGAACATTCCTTCATTGAGCAATGAGGAGCATTAAAGCTTATTAGAGGCTCATTAACAAATGATGGATGAAAATGGAAAAGACAAAGCCAAAGCAGATATTACATTGTGAGATACGGTGGGAGAACTGACTTGGGTAATTTGTATTTTATTGCAATTGTTGCGGATAGCAAGAGTCACCAACGATTTTTCTTTTATCCAATTAAGGAATGAGTGAAAAGAACAGGAAAGACCTTTTGGGAATTTTCTTAAGTTTAGGGGGTAGGTTATGAAAAGGGAAGGTATTAACACCTTTTTCATCCGTAGTTATCTATGGGATCTTAGTTTCTAGAACACTTTTGAAATGCTTTAGTGGATGTGTTTTCTTGAAAGTATTTTTGAAAAGTTCCTTTGTTTAGGCAAACTTTGTAATGATTCTCGTCTCTATAATAATGCATAGAAAGTGTTAACTTTTAAAAATATTTCATGAAAATGTTGTTGTGTTTGAAAGATGTTTGTTTTGAAACGTTTGCAAGCAAGCAACTACGAGCATTCTACCTACTCAAAATAAAGTCCTTGTTCTTTTCCTCCTCCTTTAGATAGCATTATCTTACCATTAGTTAGTAAGAAACCATATCATTGGATGTGAAGGGATAGGCGTGGGTCATCGTACAGTCATAGAAGACAACTTGTAATATGTTTTAGCAATTGTCGTAAGCGAACAATATCATTTACTGAAGGCAACACCGAAGGGTCATCGATGGACTACGATCTTATAATCGAGGGTCTTTTCTAGAACATCCCACGTTTGAGGGACATGACTATTTATATCTGAGGAAACAAGTGTGGGTTACCCTAAAGGTGCATGTGTGCAAGGTATATTTTTTTTCATGTATTTTATCTTGAATTAGGGTTGTCTAAGGTTGATTTTAAGGTCTTTCCATACAAACCCTAATTACTAACAATAATATGGAAAGCAATAAATTGCATAATTTAAATATCCTACGCTATTACATTACTTTGGGGGATGGGGCATACAAATTTACAAATGGGGATGACAAGTAAAAATAAACCCTAATTAGTATTACAAGGCTTTGACAGTTACATAATTTATAATGCAAAATAGTAAAATATGCAAGAAAATGTAAAGTGAAAAGAAATTGCTTTTTAGGGTTTTTTGATAGAAAGGTTTTGTAGTTTCAATTATTTTAGAAAATAACTTGAATGTAAGGTTTTGTATAGTGTTAGGCCATCTCTAAGCAATGAAATATGTCAAAAAGTAACTTAAAAATCTCAAAATTAGGAATTTTGATGCCTGAGCTGACACAAGTCGTGTCAATGGACACGGGTGTTAGAACATAGTTTGATTCTACAACCCTTGATTAGAGTTTTGATGATAACAAAATACAAAGAATAAATAAATCCAAAGATATATACAAAGAACAAATATGCTCATTAAAATTATGTCTTGTATATGCAGAAGTTCTGATGGGATCAACATCATAAGATAAAGCAATAAAGTATTACACGCTGAAAGCAAAACAGGCTTTACGCTGAAGTTTGATGACCAGAATCTGCACATAAACAAGTACACTCTGACTCTGGACAAAGACATATCAACCAAGTCATCAGCGTCATCAGCAGTTAAAGCAAAGAAGACTCTGAAGCGTTATTAATTATTTAAGATAGAATTAAATGCCAACGGCTTTCTTCAGACAAGATCTTCTACAAAAGGAAAGTGTGTTATTAACATTAAACTTGCTTTATGGACAACGTCTCTTGCTTGCCTATATAAAAAGCCTGCTTGTGAAAGAAGCACACACGTACGCACACATCAATTTGCAGAGAATTCCAAACCACGCATATTCAAGCTCTAGCAAATTTATTCTATTCTAAGCTTAATCTGTGTAATTATCACAGTTGTGATATACTGTTTTGTTAGAAAACAACAACACACCCTTGTTCAATTATTTGTAAAATATTTCCTTGAGATTAACCGATTTGTGGTTATACTCAAGAAGACTTTAACAGTTGTTAAAGTAGCTGTTATAATCCTTTGAAGATTAGTGGATTAAGACCTCGTTGGAGAGAGACGAAATCACCTTGACGGGTGGACTGGAGTAGTTTGAGATCAAACGAACCAGGATAAAAATACTGTGTCATTAAGCTGTTTTTGATCTAAGTTTTTCAATTCACCCCCCCCCCCCCCCCCCTTCTTGTGTTTCTCACATCTTCAACGGGCACCCGTGTCATAATTTTCCCTTACTCCTCTACACTTTTTTTATTCCAGCCAAATTAACACGGCCCATATCGTGTGACACGGGCACCCGTGTTAGCCCCCGTCCTACCTGCTTTACACATTTCTGACTTACACGAGCCATGTCGTGTGACACGGGAATCCGTGTCAGCCTCTCTCCTGCCTGTTTTTCCAAATTACCAATCCTGCTGAACTGACATGGGCCGTGTCGTATGACACGATCACCCATGTCAGCCCCTGGACTACCTTTTACTAAGTTTTCTCTCTGACCTGTCCTGTTGTATCCTTTTGAAAACGAAAGCAAATGATGTATGGATAAAGATATTACCGTTTGAGAAAATTTACCTCTTTAAGTGAAAAATTTAGAACACATATGGATGTTTCCAGGTGCAAAGTGGTGATTGATTGAGCTTCTTTGGACCTCCTTGAAGTTGTTCCAATCCTTACTTTATGCTGAAAGTTGTTGAATCACTCCAACCAAGTCAATTTGAAAATCACTGTTTTTGAGTTTGGAAGATGGTGATAATGGTGTTAAAGAAGTTATTCTTGTGTTTGAACAACTTGTATATGATGTATGTGAAGTATTTTGATGATTTGTTTGGGCAAAAACTTGAAAGGTGTGAGAGGTTCAAAGATTTGGACTTCAAAGCTCAAAAATGGAGGTTTTATGGACAATTATGGTTTTTTGAGAGTATAGGGGTTTTGAGGGCTTGTTCATCACTTTCTATCTTTCAAATGATCTATCTATTTATAGGCAAGAGGTTTTAAGACAAGGTTTGATCAGATTTTCAAGATCACATATTTTGGCTAGGTTGGATTGTAAATGAAGCAAGCTTGAAGATCATAGATCCAATGCTTTGTACTTTGCTTCATAGAGTTTTTGGATACTTTAAGCATGCTTGTACGATTTTATATGTTGAGTGTGTGTAGAAGGAACAAGTTGGAGGATCAAGAAGAGCTGACTTTGTGATTAAAGCTGCTTTGCAAGAATGGCATTGTTAACTTTGTGCCAAAAATGGAAAGATCACTTGGACATTGCTTAAATCAAATGGACCATAACTCAAAAGTTTGTGTAAACATTAAATTATGGTGGGAGTTACAAGTTAGAAGGCCTAAAAAACAAGATTATGCAGCATAACATGTAGATTGAATTATGTGTTCTTCACCAAAATGACTTGTAATTCAAGAATGGATGCCCAACTTCATGCCTTTGAATCTCCTAGCTCAAGTATGATAAATCTATACTCTTGGATGTTTTGGAAAGCTTGAAACATTGTCTACAACTTTCATCTTGACCATTTTGGATAAATCAAATTGGAACTTGATGAAAATGGCCAAGAAGTTGGGATGAAAACCTATTGAAAATTTCTAAGTGTTTTTCTAAAAAATGTCATGACTTCATAAGCTTGTATCTTCAAATCTAAGCATTTTTAAGAAATTAACCCTCTAATACAAAGTTTTAGAATTCATAAAGATCTACAAATTTCATGTTGAAAGTTTTCTTTGAATCATCTTGCATCTTGGTGAAAAATTGTCATGAAGTAGTGAAATTATCAAGGTTAAAAACACTTAGAATTTTCCTAAGTCTTGGAAATCTTGACTTTTTGTTGACTTTATTGATTTTCTTGATTCCTGATCAAGTTTGACATTTTGAAGGTCTTGATGAATTTTTATCTTTGAAATTTAATGTTGACCAAAAAGTTAATGTTTGACTTTTTTGTGTATCGGTTGACTTTTCGTCAGTTGATCCAAATTTCAACTATCAAACCTTTGGTCCTGAGAAATGATTCGAGCCATGAAATTAGGTCAACATGTTGTGTTTGAGCCTCTTAAGATTATGCTTCAAGTCATTAGGTCATGTATTAGGTCAAAAGTCAATGATCAGTCATTCTCAGTGAAAACCCTAATTTAGAGGCTCAGTGATTGGGAGGTGAGCTTGTTTGACCAAACTCTTGAGAACCCTTGAGATATTGAGATCTTTGGTGAGAAATATCTTTAGAAAAGAGAGGGAAAATTTTGGGGGTACAACAACTGTCCCTGTTCAATCTTCTTAAACCTGAAGAGTTAGATTGGTATGTTCACTATTCGTAACTTGAAAGTGGAAGATGATTGAACACTAAAGTGCCCAGAAATTTGCACTCGCTGGTGCATTAATTAATGTGGTTGGTTGATTGTGTCTGGAATAGGCTTAAATATTCCATTTGGGGAGGTAATGAAGAATTGTCAGAGATGGGCTTATAGATGCCATCCAAAGGTGACAGAGAATCGTCGAAGATGGCTTATAGATGCCATCCCCAATGACTGTTGGTAAGTCTAGTGCTTGACTTGATCTTTAAGAGATGTATCCGGAAAAGAGTCTACATGCAACTACTACTTGAATGGATAATGAAGGAATCTGGGAGAATACTACTTCAACAGGTAATGAAGGAATCTATGACGACTACTACTTCAACGGGTAATGAAGGAATTTATGACGACTACTACTTCAATGGGTAATGAAGGAATCTATGACTACTACTACTTCAATGGGTAATGAAGGAATCTATGACGACTACTACTTCAATGGGTAATGAAGGAATCTATGATGACTACTACTTCAACATGTAATGAAGGAATCTGTGGTGACTACTACTTCAACAGGTAATGAAGGAATCTATGACGAATACTACTTCAACGGGTAATGAAGGAATCTATGACAACTACTACTTCAACAGGTAATAAAGGAATCTATGACGACTACTACTTCAACAGGTAATGAAGGAATCTATGATGACTACTACTTCAACAGGTAATGAAGGAATATGTGGTGACTACTACTTCAACGAGTAGTGAAGGAATCTATGACGACTACTAGTTCAACGTGTAATGAAGGAATCTATGACGACTAATACTTCAATGGGTAATGAAGGAATCTATGACGACTACTACTTCAACAAGTAAAGAAGGAATCTATGACGACTACTACTTCAACATGTAATGAAGGAATATATGGTGACTACCACTTCAACGGGTAATGAAGGAATCTATGAAAACTACTAGTTCAACAGGTAATGAAGGAATCTATAACGACTACTACTTCAACAGGTAATGAAGGAATCTATGACAACTACTACTTCAATGGGTTATGAAGGAATCTATGACGACTACTGGATCAACGAGTAATGAAGGAATCTATAACAACTGCTACTTCAATGGGTTATGAAGGAATCTATGACGACTACTGGTTCAACGAGTAATGAAGGAATCTATGACGTCTACTACTTCAACAGGTAATGAAGGAATATGTGGTGACTAATACTTAAACAGGTAATGAAGGAATTTATGACGTTTACTACTTGAACATATAATGAAGGAATCTGTGGTGACTACTACTTCAACGCGTAATGAAGGAATCTATGACGACTACTACTTCAATGGGTAATGAAGGAATCTATAGCGACTACTACTTCAACGGGTAATGAAGGAATCTATGACAACTACTACTTCACTAAGTACTAGAAGGAATCCAAGCTTGATTTTGTCTCAGAGAGATATTCTTCAGAATGACTCCCTGTGGCAAGTCTTCGATGGAAATACTTGTCAGATTTTAGTCTCTGGAGAAATTTGTCTGATTATGTAGATAGTTGATGATATTCATCTGTTGATTGATATTTTTTGAAAATGTAGAGTGTTAGTTGTATGCAATATCATGAAATATGAAATGCATTGTTTAATGATGTTCTCAAAATAAATGAGATTATGCTATATGTTTCATATGTATATGTCATGATGTATGAATGTTTTTGAAATGTATCTTTGTTTGGAAAAATAAATCTGTGACTATTGATGTGGATGAAGAGTATGTGTATCTCCAATTTAATCTTTAATACTTATGTTGGGGATTCCTGTTTTCTATTTTAGGGAACTCTGCAGGGGATGTTAATTTCTGCTTGGGGAGTAGATTTCAGGAATCTTAGTCGTTTGTTGCTCTACTGGGGAATTTAATTCTTATATACTCTGACTGGGGATAAAAGAGATGATTAAACTTCCAATTTTTCTTGGGAGAGTAAAGTTATCTGCTATTCTTGTCGGATTCCAGGTTTTACAGCAACTCTCCAGGGATAGTATCAACTCTACTAGAGAAGAGGAGTTCTGTCAGTGATGTCTAGTAGTCTGAGGAATAGACTCAAGCTGGCGAGATTGTATTTTATTGGGGAAATAAACTCAATTGACGAAGATATTCTAGAGATTTCACTGGGGAAACAAATTCTTCTGGGGAAGAACATTGCAAGGTTTTTGTTGTACCCCAAAATTTTCCCTCTCATTTCTCAAAGGATCACCCTGGACCCTCAGGTTTGTTCCCATCAAATTTCAAGCCTTGAATTACAAATTTTCCAAGAAATTCATTCACAAGGGCAAAATGGTCATTTGCACACTAAAAAGTCAAACTTTGACTTTTAGATTAAAATCAAGTTTCAAGAATCATATTTCATCAAGATATGTTGGAATGTGAGATTTGTTTCATCAAGATATCCAAAAGTCAAAATTACTTTGGAAAAAGTCAAATTTCTAAATACTTAGAATTTTTCTAAGTGTTTAAGAAATATGACAAACTCAGAACTTCTGATCAGATTATCACCATGATGCAAGCTGATTCTGGAAGAACTTCTGACACAAAAGTTATAGATTTCAATGAGATCTAAAACGCTGCAGAACAAAACTTCTTTTAGAAATGCTGGGATTTCAAGTTATACATCCTCAAAGGCACGTCTCTGTAGCTTAGGCACTCAACAAATTCTGAGCATTTTCAAGTCAGAAGTTATCTATAACTTCTAGACTAGTTTCCACGTAGGCTCAGTCAGATGTTGTAAGAGCAATTCAAAGAGGATTTACAAAGTGTGTTACAAGCTTTTGGGAAAGTCTGAGAGCTCCTTCAGAACATGCTGGAGCAAGAAGATACAAAGATCAGAAGTTGGATGTTTATTCTAAGTTACGCTGAAGCTGAACTTCTGATCCAGAATTAAGCAATGATGCAGAATCTCACATTGCAGGATTTCTGGTTTGATAAATCTCATCATCATTTAATGCTCACAACCACTTTTGGGTATTTATCCAAAGGATTTCCCCACGTGTGGCATAGAAGTACCATTACTGTCTTGGAAAAGAAAACTTTTGTACAAGAGTGTGCTGGGCCCATGCAGTTCTTTTGCTTTTGAGGTTGCCTTTACTTAATTCTTGCTTACAAATCCAGCTTCGGCGCGGATAAAGCTGCTAACCACCATACCTATTTGAGCTTACTTCAAGAACAAGTCAGCGCCTATCATATGATGCATGTACCCCTTGACCACTCCAATCAACTAAACCTTTTCCTATAAATTGGACTTCATTGGAAACTATAAAAGGGTCAAAAATTTGAGAAAGAAAAAAGCCTTGAACCCTTGCTAAAATTCCAAGAGTCCAAAACTGGAAACAAAAAATATAAAACCTGTTAGCTTTTGATTCTTGCATTCAAACTCTTTTTTTTTTCCTTCAAGTGTTTCTTGATCGAAATCATCCATACAATTTCTGATTTACATATTAGAAGCTATCCCAACTTCTATGGTCAGACTGTAGCACACTCTCCATCCATATCCACCTCAAAGAAGTCAGAACTTTGCCCCTTGGTTGTTCCAGAATTTTCTAATTCATTCATAGCCCAAGTTGAAAGCTTCCAGCCTGCTGAGCACGTGAAGAAGTTATTCAGAACATCACCAGCATTCAGAACCAGACTCCAGCTCACAAAGTATTTTCCAAATGCAAGGTAAGTTTCTGCTGACTCTCATCATATTACTTAGATATTGTCAGATTTGCATGTTCAAAAGTACAATGTAGACATCATGTTTCTGATGTTGTACATATTCCGAGGTTTCATGTATTTGTATGCCTAAGTAGAGAGTACTTTAGTTCAGAATTTCTCAAGGAAACTAGGTTTATCAGACATATGCTTGTTTCTGATTTGCAGTCTTGATATCTTATATCTCTGAACCATGATGGAAAACTGCCATAATTTATATGTTTGTATTTTCTATTCTGTTAAAAAATGACTAAGTTACAGATGTTTTGGTTAGCACGAAGAAAGAAATAGGATTCATCCTCAGAACTTACTTTATGTTACATGCTTATGTTTTTTCTTTTAATACCAGATTATATGGAAATCCCAGTGGTAGAAAACACACGCATAAGACATTGGTGTTAAAGGTCCTGAGTTCTAGTCCCAGAAATACTCTTTTTATACTTATCCCCTGAAATTTTCCCCATCCTAGACCAGAACTTCCAGACAACTAGCATTATTACCTCACCCTCTTAAACATCAGAACTTCCAAACCTCTAGCTACATCAGAACTTCCAAATTCCTCCAGCAACCAAAACTTCTGACCTTCCCCATTTCTGCTAACGTTTATTTCAGTTTGTGCAGCACGCGAGAGTCAGAAGTTCTGACCTCTTTTTTATTTCAACATTTGCGCTGATTCTATCTTCTTTCTCCTTACTATTTTTTGCCATCACTTCTATTTTCACTAATCAAAAACACCAAAAATATTTCATATTCACATGTTTTACTTTATTTCTTTTAGCATAGGAAGATCAAAATATTTTCTTAAGCAAACTTAATTCTTTACTTAAACAAAAAAAGTCCATTTTACATTGCTTGTGCATTCTTATCCATTCAATATGTTTGTAATAGTAACTTAGGATTTAATTTTATTTGCAATCCTCATTTATAAATTTGTACCCCCATCCCTTAATGATTGTAATAGCGTAGTAATTTTAAAATTCCGTAATTTATCGCTTTATATACAAATGCTAGTAATTAGGGTTTGTATAGAAAGACTAAAACCAATGCTTAGAAAACCCTAATCAAAGACAAAATCAAGCGTGAAAACAATACACTTGCACACAAGCACCCCCTAGGGTAAATCCACTTGGTTGCCTTTACAAAATGGCCATATTACGCATGTGAGGTATCTTAGCAAAAAGCAAGCAAAATACAAGATCATAGTCCCTCGATGAAGCTATCTAAGTTGCCTTTCAAATGATCTTAGTCCCTCAAAAAGAATGCTAAGATACCTTGCAACATTGCTAATCATGGTTATACAATGACCCACGCCCGTCTCGTTTACATCCAAAGATATGGTTACTTACCAAAATCAATGGTAAGATGACAATGTCAAAGGAAAGAGGAAATAAACATGAAATACTTTTGAGTAGGTAAATTTTTCCTAGTTGCTTGCTCAAATTCAAAACCAAAAACATCCTTGCTATTTTCAAAACAAACACCAACACTTTCAAAACACCTTCCAAACTTGAAAACATTTTGAAAAGATCAACACTTTGTATACATTCTTACGAACGAGAATCATTACAAAGTTTTCCTAAACGATGACGCCTTTTCAAAATACTTTCAAAAACCATACAAAGCACATTTTCAAACAAAAGCAAGTGATCTAGCAAGTAACTAAGAGCCCATGGAAAACCATGGATGAAAAGGGTGCTAATACCTTCCCTTTTCTTAACCTACCCCCCCCCCCCCCCCGAACTCAAGAAATAATCTCAAAGGTCTTTCCTGTGCTTTTCCACCTTTCCTTTTGGATAAAATAAAAGCCATTGGCGACTCTTGCTAACCGCAACATTTGAGAAAAAAATGCAAAACCCTCAAGTCAGTTCTCCCACCGTATCACAGTTTCTCTTTCAGTTTTAGAAGACCAAACTCGGCTGAGGAAGAGAATTTCCCAGAGATATACGAAATGTAACTCCAAAAGAAAATTGGGTATGAATTTACTCTATGGGGATTTATGGACAGCATAAGCGTTATCCTGGTTCCTTGAGTTGGTATTTATTCCTATTCTTATGAACATATTTGTTATCAGTTAATCATGTTCATATGCATATGATCATTAAATTTTAGTCTAGAAATTTTTGCAATCAAAACAGAAAAAACAAAAAGTTTGCACTTCAAAGTATATTTATATTGATAATTTTCCTACAAACAGACATTTTTGTACAAAGAGACGGAAATCCTAGTAAGAGAAATTCGCCGCGAAATGAAAAGAATACAAAGTGAAAACAAATATATATATATATATATATATATATATATATATATATATATATATATATATATATATATATATATATATATATATATATATATATATATATATATATATATATATATAGCCATGTGGAAGTGATCTCATTGGGTTCCAACTCTGCTATTGCCCCCACGTCTTTGAACATCACCGCCTGCTGTCGGAGGGAGTTGATTGAACTAATCTTGTACCATTTGAACTTTTGACCTTGGTAATAAAGCTGGTTGTAGTGATCCAATGCGACATAGTCGTATCATTTGAATCCTTAACTTTTTCCTGGACCTCCCTTTCGGGTTTTCAGTCCACCAGGATGCCCTTTTTTGCCCAAGCCGCCCTCACGGGTTTTCAACCTACCGGCTGTACAATCCTTTGTATACATCCCTAATTTTTTCCCGAACCCTTTTGGTTCGCCGATATGCCCTTATTTTTGCCTAGGTATGTCAACCTAGCGGGTCATTCTTTATGCATAGTAGTTTTTGACTATATCCGCGTTCACAGGGTGTGGGAAATCTTCACCGTCCATAGTGGTTAGTGTGATACAGTGGGAGAACTTACTTGGGTGTTTTGCGTTTTATCGCAAATGTTTCCATTAGCAAGAGTCGCAACCGACTTTTCTTTTATCCAAAAGGAAAGGTGAAAAAGCACAGGAAAGACCTTTGAGGTTGTTTCTTGAGTTCGGGGGGTTGTTTATGAAAAGGGAAGGTATTAGCACCCTTTTCATCCATGATTTTCAATGGGATTATAGTTACTTGATAGATCACTTGCTTTTGTTTGATAATATGCTTTGTGTGGTTTTTTGAAAGTATTTTGAAAAGGCGCCATCGTTTTGGCAAACTTTGTAATGATTCTCGTTCGTAAGAATGTATATAAAGTGTTAATCTTTTGAAAATGTTTTCAAGTTTTGAAAGATGTTTTGAAAGTGTTTGGTGTTTGTTTTGAAAATAGCATAGATGTTTTATTTTGAAAGTGAGCAAGTAACTAGGAACAATCTACCTACTCCAAAGTCTTTCTTGTTTATTTCCTCTTTCCTTTGACATTGTTATCTTACCATTGATTTGGTAAGAAACCCTATATTTGGATGTAAACGGGACGGGCATGGGTCATCGTATAACCATGATTAGCAATGTTGCAAGGTATATTAGCATCTTTCTTTAGGGACTAAGATCATTTTGAAAGGCGACTTTTTGATAGCGTCATCGAGGGACCGTGATCTTGTGTTTTGCTTGTTTTTGCTAAGATACCTCACATGCATAACATGACCATTTTTGTAAGACAACCAAGTGGATTTACCCTAAGGGGTGATTGTGTGCAAGTGTATTGTTTTTCATGCTTGGTTTTGTCTTTGAATAGGGTTTTTTAATTGATTGGTTTTAGTCTTTCCATACAAAACCCTAATTACTAGTATTTTGTATATAAAGCGATAAATTGCGGAATTTAAAATTACTATGCTATTACAATACTAGTGGGATGGGGGTGTACAAATTATAAATGAGGATTGCAAGAAAATAAACTTAATTATCTATTACAACTATTTTGAATTTGAATAAATTCTGTACAAAAATAAATAAATATACAAGAATATAAATGTAAAGAAAATGGATATTTTGTTTGGATTTTTTAGGAAAGGGTTTGGTTTTAAACTGATTAACTAAAAGCAAATAATTAATTAAATTAGTAAAAGTAAACTTAAATTAATTAGGAAAAGAAAATTACATAAAACCCTAATCTAAATATTAATTGATTAAGAGAGAAAAAGAAATTAAGTTTGTAAGAAAAATATTTTTAATGTCGTTTTTGTCTTGAAAATAATGTATGGTATTGTAAAATATTTTTGGTCTTTTTTGGTTTTAAAAGAATGTATTTTAATTGTAAAAGAAATAATTAAAACCATAGTTTCTAATTAAATTTACAAATTAATTAGTAAAATAGATAAAGTATGATTAAATAAAAATAATTTTTATTGTAAAATAAATAAACTATATCAAAATATAAATCTAATATTTTTATATTTATTCTGATTTTTATAATATTAAATAAAACATTAAAGAAAACAAATAAATAAATAAAAAAGAGAAAAAGGAAAATAAAATGGGCCAGGGGTGTGAATAGTGAGTAGGGAGTATGAAATAAGCAAAAATACTAGGCCCAACACAGGGGGCCCACCGCTGCAAACAAACATAAAAAAATGTGAGAAAAAAAGAGAAAATAAGCAAAAGGTTAACAGGCGCGCGCTTTACCACTGGGGTGACTATACATCCGTTCATACAAACAAAACAATAAATATATATTAGAAATCAAGTCCATGGCCTGAACTTCATCTTCAACCTCACACCCAACTAGAGTACCTGCATCTTGTTCATTTCTCATCCATTTGCAAAAGTGTAAACATGAATCTTGTGGCAAATTTCCTCATGATTTCAGAAATGTAAAGCAATAAATTATAGATCAAAGACAAGAATGAATTTTAATGTCCCTAATCTGAACCTTAAAAATTTCAAAACTTCAATCTTAAAATTCTCTAAGCTCAAGCAACATAAATGAAAACTATGGACATGGTTAGCTTTAGGGAAATGATATCTACATTTTCCATTCATAAATAAACCATTAATGATGCTTGTATGAAGAGTTCAAAGTTAAGGAAACTTACCTTAAAACTGGAAATCGTATTCTGAGTTTGAGCACTCCTCAAGGTGTTGTGATGATCAGAATAGCTCCACTGAGGTCACAGGAAGCTAATGCAATGATTAGCTTGGTTGGAGAATGGCTGAAATGGTCTGGACAAGTCCACTTGTAGTGCTCTATTTTTGAACTTGGAAATGGAGGAAGTTGGTGTTACATAATTGTAACAGGGTATGGGATTGTTTGTGTATGATGCTTGGAAGCTTTTGGAAGCAAGAAGATAAGAAACGCACGAGTAGTTTTTGGTTTTGGGATTTCTGGCCAGAATATGCAACAATGGATGTGTGAGATGCAAATCTGAGTTCTTTGTCTTTTCAGGGCTGAAGCATGCGTGTGATTTGTGGAAAAATGACTTGTACATAAGTAATGAGAAAGTTTTTTGTGCTTGAGAGGGTCAGAAGTACAAGACATAGGCTGATTGCTATGTTACTTGCTTTTAAAGAAAAGTGGGAAGTATGGTTCCAAGAGGAAGTACAAGCATGGGCTGAGTGATTATAAGTGTTTAGACAAACTTCTCTTGAGTTATAGGATATGTATGATCAGAAGAAAACAATTGCAAGGCTCAAGAATAGGTTTTGTGCAAAAAGCTACTTTATCAAAATGGCATTGTGCACTTTCTTCCTAAAATGGATATAAAGCATGGCTTTGCATTGAATGCTTTAATTGAGACCTCTAACAGTTGTACAAGCAATTAATTATGGAGTGAATAACAAGTTTGAGGCCTTTAAAGTAGATACTATGCAGCATAGGTTTGAAATTTGAATCTTGTTCATCACAAAACTTTCCTTGTAAAACAACTTGAAACCTCAACTTCTGACTTTCGATTATCCTTGCTCACAAATGATATCAAGGAGTTCTTGGACATTTTAAAAAGCTTTTAATATTATATACAACCCCTCTTTGAATCACTTTTAAAAATTCCCCTTGGAACTAAATGAAAAAGTGCCATGAAGTTAGGTCAAAATCCTGACCAAAACTAGGGCAAAATTTCACTAAGTGTTCAATTTCAAGACCATGACTTTAAGAATTAATAACTTAAGATCCAAGAACTTTTAGAAGAATTCGTGTAAATAAATGTTGTATATATCATGGATATCTACAACTTTCATGTTGAAAGTTTCTTCTGAATCTTCTTGCATCATGGTGAATAATTGGCTCAAAGTTGTGAAAAAACACGAAGTTTTAAACACTTAGAAAAATTTCTAAGTTAGAAAACTTTAACTTTTCAAAATGAAATCTTGACTTTTTGATTTCTTGATGAATAAGTTTCATATTTTGACATGTTTTGATGAATTATGATCTTTGACATTGAATTTTAACCAAAAAGTCAATGTTTGACTTTTCAGTATACAATTGACTTTTGATTAGTTGACTGAAAATTCACTGTCAATCCAATTGATCTTGAGAAATGTTTTAGGTCATGTAATTAGGTAAAAATGATGCAATTTAACTCTTGATATCATGCTTTAAACCAATTGATCATTTGCTAGGTCAAAAATCAGAAATTGCCCTTTCTTAGTCAAAACCCTAATTTTGATCATTTTGCCCTTTTGGTGATTTGATCAAATTTATTAAGGAATTGTGTTCCAAACTTGATCAAATGGTACATATAAGTTTTTTATGTTTATGTGGATAAAAAATTATGAAGTTTGACTGTAAATTGGCCATAGTTGACTTTTTCCCCAATACAGTTGATTTTTAGGTCAACTGCTCAATTGACTGAACAAAAGTGTGATCCAAGGCTTGAAACTTGACATGAGTAATCTTGGGGGTCCATAATGATCCATGAAATTCCTATGAAGTATTGAAAGTTCAATTGTCCTTGTGCAATATCAAACCCTAATTTTGGTCATCAGTGCTTAAGAAGGTGTCTTGAGCTGATCAACCCTAGTGCAGTCTTGAACCAAGAGTGATCTTTGTGAGAAAATATTTGATAAATGAGAGGGAAAATTTTGGGGTACAACATTTAGTATTATAGCTCGGCTAGAGAATACTTTCTTGACAACAAACGTCCCTTCGTAAGTGGGAGTCCATTTTCCCCTGGGATCGCCTTGTGGTAAAATGATGCGCTTTATTACCAAGTCGCTAGTCTGATATACTCGAGGCTTGATCTTCTTGTTGAATGCCTTGATTATATGTTTTTGATACATTTGACCATGACAGGCAGTAACAAAATTCTTTTCCTCAATTAAGTTCAACTAATCCAACCTAGTCTAAATCCATTTGCCTTCGCCTAAGTCTGCTTCTTTCATAATCCTTAGGGAAGGAATCTGAACTTCGACAGGCAGGACAACTTTCATGCCAACAAACTAAAGTGAATGGGGTTGCCCCAGTTGATGTTCATGCCGAAGTACGGTAGCCATGAAGAGAAAAAGGTAACATCTCATGCCAGTCTTTATAGGTCACCACCATCTTTTGCACAATCTTCTTTATAATTTTGTTGGCAGCTTCCACCGTGCCATTCATCTTAGGTCTGTATGGAGAAGAATTGTGATGCTTGATCTTGAACTACGTGTAGAGTTCAATAATCATAGCATTGTTGAGGTTGGTAGCATTGTCAGTGATAATCCTTCTGGGGATTCCGTACCGACAGATGAGGTTATGTCTGATGAACTGGGCTACAACATTCTTGGTAACAGAGGCGAATGAAGCTGTTTTGACCCATTTAGTGAAGTAGTCAATGGCGAGAAGGATGAAATGATGTCCATTAGATGTAGTGGGTTTTATTTCCCCAATCATATCAATGCCCCACATTGCAAATGGCCAAGGAGCAGTCATGACATTTAGAGGAACTAGAGGCACGTGAACCTTATCAACATAAATTTGGCACTTATAATAAGTCCTCGAGTGGTGGTGACAATCAGTTTCCATAGTCGACCAATAGTAACCAGCTCTCAGAATCTTCTTGGCTATAGTATGTCCACTAGAGTGAGTACCAAAGACGCCTTCGTGCATGTCCTCCATAATTCTCTCTGCTTCATTCTTGTCTACACAACAGAGAAGAATTGAATCATGGTTGCGCTTGTATAAGATCTCATTGCTCAGGAAGAACTTGGCTGAAAACCTCCGCAAGAATTTCTTATCATTGATTGATGCCCCTTCAGGATACTCCTGAGCTTCGAGATACATTTTCACTTCGTGAAACCAAGGATTCTTCTCTACTCCATCAGTGTCAATCTCATAGTAGTGTGCCAGTTTATCAAATATTTCAACAGTAATTCGGGGAGCTTCATTGTCCCATCTGACCTTGAACATAGAAGACATGGTAGCCAAGGTATCTGCAAACTGATTTTCTTCCCTTGGGATGTGTTCAAAGGTGATTTCTTTAAAGTACGGGATCAAGGTTATCACAAGTTCTTTATAAAGGATAAGATTTGGATGTTTTGAATCCCACTCTCCTTTAACTTGACTGGTTACTAAAGCTGAGTGTCCATATACACTTAAGAATTTAATTCTTAGGTAAATAGTAGCTTTAATACCCACAATGCATGCTTCATACTCGACCATGTTGTTTGTACAGTCAAATCAGAGTCTGGAAGTGAAAGGTGTATGGAAACCTTCGGGAGAAATGATCACAACACCAATTCTGTTACCCAATGCATTGGAAGCTCCACCAAAAACCATAGTCCATAGGGATCCTTGTTCAGGTCCTTCATACGGCCCGGACTTTGCACAGTCGATTATCAGCATGATATTCTTGTCAAGGAATTAAAGTTCATGGACTGGTAGATATCAACAGCTTGATGGGCCAAATGATCCGCAATACACTTCCTTTGATTGCTTTTTATGTAGTGTACTGGATGTCATATTCAGTCAAGATCATTTTCCACTGGGCTATTCGTTCGAAGAGGATTGGCTTCTCGAAGATGTACTTGATGGGATCCATCTTAGAAATTAAGAGAGTAGTATGAGTCAACATATACCGTCTTAGTCAGTGAGCAGCCCATGCCAAAGCGCAACAAGTTTTCTCGAGCTGTGAATATGTTGTTTCACAGTCGGTAAACTTTTTGCTAAGGTAGTATATTGTATTCTCTTTTTGACCAGACTAGTCATGTTGGCCCATCACACATCCTATTGAATTATCTAACACAATCAAGTACATGATCAGAGGTCTTCCTTCAACCGGAGGCATTAGGATTGGAGGTTCTTGTAAATACTCCTTGATTTTTCCAGAATCTATTTGGAAGTCATTATTCCATCTGACTACTTGATCTTTCTTCAGTAGTTTGAAGATTGGCTCACAAGTAGCAGTTAAGTGAGAGATGAATTGGGAAATGCAATTGAGTCGACCTAAGAAACCCCTGACCTCCTTCTCAGTACTAGGAGTTGGTATTTCTTGTATGGCTTTGACTTTTTCAGGATTAACCTTAATACCTTTGCCACTAACGACAAATCCTAGGAGTTTTCTCGATCTCACCCCGAAGGTGCATTTGTTGGGGATTCGGCCTTAGCTTGTATTTCTTCAACCTTTTAAATCGCTTGTGCAAATAATCAAGTTGTTCTTCCTCAGTTTGCGATCTTGCAATCATGTTATCAACATAGACTTCTATCTCATGATGAATCATGTCATGAAATAGAGCCAACATAGCCCGTTGAAAGTTGTGCCTGCATTCTTCTGCCCAAAAGGCATGACCTTATAACAGAAGGTGCCCCACTGTGTAACAAAAGTAGTCTTCTCTATGTCCTCAGGCGCCATTTTGATTTGGTTGTACCCAGAGAAGCCATCCATGAAGGAGAACACCTTATGTTGAGCAGTGTTATTGACCAAAATATCTATGTGTGGTAGTGGAAATCATCTTTGGGGCTTGCCCTATTTAAATCCATTTAGTCAACACACATATGAATTTTTCCGTATTTCTTCGACACTAGGACAACATTTGCAAACCATTGGGCATACGATGTCACTGCCAAGAAACTCACATTGAATTGTTTCATCATCTCAGCCTTGATCTTTTCAGACATGTATGGCCGCATGCGACGAACCTTTTGCTTGATCAAAGAACAACCTTCCTTCACAGGCAGACGATGAACCACGATATCAGTATCGAGCCCCGAAATATCTTCGTATGACCAAGAGAACACCTCAGCATAGTCATGTAACAACTGGACCAATCTTCTCTTGACACTATCTTCCAGGTTGGTTCCAATCTTGACTTCTTTCTTATCTGTCTCAGTACCCAAGTTTATCACTTCAATTGGTTCTTTGTGCGGTTAAATAGCCTTTTCCTCTTGTATCTGGAGTCTGTAGAGTTCCCCAGGTATTTCACAATCTTCTTCACTTTGTATTCGGCTTGATAGATTAATTTTCGAAGTTATAAACTGCAATAGCAGAATTGTTGTCAATGACATCCGGAGTGGATGTGGATCTGCAAATGTGTGTGTGTGCATGTAAGGTCACATGGCTATTTGAAAATCAATTAAAGTAAAAGAAAGACAAGGAGCACAAAATTTGAATGCAAAATAGTCCAATGTTATCATTAAAATGAGCATATGATATATGAAAATGACAAACCCTTAACAAATGGACCATTGTGCCCTGGGCAAGGCACATGGTTTAAAGTCATTGTTTTTAGAGGAAATTATAGACAAATTTCTCAAAGTAATAAAAACAGGAAATGGAAATTACTCCTGGCTGAAGGAGATTGAGATTAAGTCTTTGGTCTGCCAGTTGTTGAGTCCGCCGTCAATAGTTGGGTAGATCCAATCGTCTAAGTCACAATCATTATCAGAGTTTCCCAGAGTATTAACTTCATTGTTGCTAATACGGAGAGGCGGTCTCCCCGCACGAGCACGTCAAACCTCTTTTTGAGCCTTAGAAGTGAAGCCTAACCAAAATTTGTCCGAATTATAGGGGATATCAGGAAGTTGTCCCCAAATGGTGTATCCTCCGTCTTCAACAGCAGCATAAGAACCCTTGAGGGAGGCTATTCTTGGTGTATCTTTAGCAGCTTTGGGAGTGGCAGGAGTGGCCTTGGAAATAACAATCATTTGAGGGATCACTTCAAATGCTTGACATGGGGTTTCAATGAATTCGCCATCCATTTCAACATATTTGAAAGAATTCAAATGACTGGTCATGAATTCCTCTTCTCCGAAGACTGTGACAATTTTTCCTTTGACCGGGTACTTTAGCTTTTGATGTAATGTAGAGGTAACCACACATGTCCCATGAATCCATGGGCGTCTGAGCAAACAAGAATAGGTCAAGCAGATATCTATTACATAGAATTTTGAGTTGAATACTTGAGATCCAACTTTGAACGGAAGATCAACCTCTCCATAGACCATTCTTTTCGACGCATCAAAGGCTCTTACCACGATATCACTTGGTTTCAGTACCAACCCTTCACAGTCCAATCTGTCAAAAGCACCTTTTGGTAAAACATTGAGGGAGGACACTGGTTTTTTTAGAGTATAGGGGTTTTGAGGGCTTGTTCATCTCTTTATATCTTGCAAATTATCTATCTATTTATAGGCAAGAGGTTTTAAGACAAGGGTTGATCAGATTTTCAAGATCACATATTGTGGCTAGGTTGGATTGTAAATGAAGCAAGCTTGAAGATCATAGTTCCAATGCTTTGTACTTTTCTTCATAGAGTTGTTGGATACTTTAAGCATGCTTGTCTGATTTTGTATGTTGAGTGTGTGTAGAAAGAACAAGTTAGAGGCTCAAGAAGAGCTGACTTTGTGATTAAAGCTACTTTGCAAGAATGACAATGTTAACTTTGTGCCAAAAATGGAAAGATCACTTGGAAAATGCTTAAATAAAATGGACCATAACTCAAAAGTTTGTATAAACATTAAATTATGGTGGTATTTCAAGTTAGAAGGCCTGCAAAACAAGATTATACAGTATATCATGTAGATTGGATTATATGTTCTTCACCAAAATGACTTGTAATTCAAGAATGGATGCCCAACTTCATGCCTTTGAATATCCTAGCTCAAGTATGATAAATCCATGCTCTTGTATGTTTTGGAAATCTTGAAACCTTGTCTACGACTTTCATGTTGACCATTTTGGCTAAATCAAATTGGAACTTGATAAAAATTGGCCAAGCAGTTGGGACGAAAACCTGACCTAAACTTGTTGAAAATTTCTCTAAGTGTTCTTGTAAAAAATGTCATGACTTATGTTGTACCCAAATTTTCCACCCTAATATTCCTCTATCATCTCATACCATCACAATAAAACAAGATCACACACTAGGGTTTGACTCTTCTCCTTATCTTTAGCTTTGCTCATGGGGAATCACTAAGCACCTTGACTTGTACTTTTATGATCATCTATGTTTTATATTGATTAACCTTGTAACTAATAATTGTAATAAATGTTTTCCCTAATTGATTATGTTATAGGTGAAAGCAAAATGCATTCCATCAATTTGATCTACATATTCATGAGTCTATTGTCATGCCTTCTTCAGCAAAGCTTCATTGAGATTCAAGCTTCATCATTGAAGATAATTTGAGGTAATATCATGACAAAGTCTATTATGAATCATCATTCCTCAAGTTGTTAAATATAGTTCAAAGATACAAGGGTGGATTGAAGAAGTTTGACCTAATTGGACAAGTTTTTATTTTCTTGGTCACAAGTGTATATTTCCCTCAATTCTCAATGTTTTGAAGTGGTTATGGTTGTTATGGTTCCTAATTACCATCCTCAACAACTTTTATTTACATGACAAAAGTATTTGTTCAAGGAGGCTTGCAAAATTGAAAAGGGTTTCCAAGGCATTTTGTTGCTCTAGGGGGCTTGGGTTCTGAACTTCTAAAGGATATATCTTGCTCATCTTTTGGTATTTTTGATTGATTCCAAAAACATTCTTCTCCTCAAAGGGTTAAAAACAAATCACTTCAAAAGTTTGAAGAACCTTTTGTGTGGAAGATACCTAATGATGAAGAAAGATTACAAGTCCTCTAGATAAGCCATTAAATTCCCTTAGGTGACTTCAAAAGATCATAACTTAGTCAATTTTTATCTCCTTGAGCCTATTCTTTTTCCACAATGATTTTGAAGATTTGAAAGTCACCTCTTATTTTATGTGAAAAGTATGAAAATGGATGGAAGATTCCCTAATGATGCAAAAGATTATAGGTCATTTTATGAATTTTTGCCAACTCACCAAATCATAACTTTCTCATTTTTTGGAGATTTTAAATGGTTCAAGTCTCAAAATGACATTCAAGAGATCTAATTCATGCCATATTTTTTTGGTCAAGAGAAACTTTCAAATGGAAGGCCATTTTTGGATGCAAGACATTATAAGTCATATTATAAGACATTATAAGTCAACCTCTTTTTCTCAACTTTGACTCATCATAATTTTCAGCTCAAGCGTTCATTTGATTCCATTATTTTCACACTATAAAGCTTATGATCTCATATTTCTAAAGCTTCAAGAATCGTGTCCTAAGACTCCTTGAGCTGAGAATGCCATTGATTCAAAAATGGTACCTTGAAACTGAAGTTTCACTTCAAGTCATAATTTGAAATTCATGTTGTGGCTTCTGAACATCAAATTAGCACACATTTTTGGTCTAAACATGTTTAACTAACTTTCCAAAGTGGATTAGAACCTTGAAACGCAAGGATTGGATGAGTTTTGATGCTAAACAGGTCACACCTTACTCGTGTATCAGGTTCACACGAATTCCCTCTAAATCTCATCATTTCACACGCTTGAGCATTCAATAACCTTCCTTATAATAAGAGGATCATACATCATTCATTTTCTCAAGCTTAGAGACCCAGAATCACCCTGCCATACTTCTTCTTGAACCCAATTTTCTGCAACTTCGAATTTGCTTTTACAACTTTCCTCAATCCATTTTCTTTGTCAATTCACCATCCTTGAACCTCACTGAAGCTAACAAAAGAAGAACCAAGCTCTAAGACTTCCTAAATCGTGCTAGCCAAGTCAATTTTAAGAACTCTGCATTTGAACTTCAATAGGTAGATTCCTTCACCAATTCTCTCAAACTTTGATATTGTTATGAAGCTCTCAGCATTCTGATTCTAGTTACAACATTTTTTTCTAACGCAAGTGTGTTTTGACCATGAAATTTAAAATCCCTTTTCAAATCTTCCCTTCCAAAACGACTGAGCTACACCTTATATAAATTTTTCGCGAGGGTACCATTGGAATCATCTTGAAGAGACGAAGCGAATGGTACCGCTCTCGAGCTCTAATGTTACCATTTCAGGGACCTGCAAATCTCGTGGCTGGAGGTTGAAGATGACCAACATGACATCTCAACCAATGATAGTGTGCCACGTTTTTTTCTTCCAAATCTGATTTAATTAATGATTTTGTGTTTTATTCACTAAAGACCATGATATGTACAACACATCTGATCCATTGATTTTGACTTTATTTTATTTTCTGATTTTTATATTTTATTTGTTTTAAACTTCAAAAATTCATAAAATACCCATTTTAACTTCAAAAAATCTGAAAAAATTATGAAAAATACTTTTGATTTTTCTCTTTTTGATTACTATTTTTATTAATTTTATTTTATGTTTTGATATATTTTTTTATAATTTATCACTTTATTTGAATTGTTTTAAATGTTTAAAAATACTTTTCTTAATTTTAAAATTCTAAAAAAAAATGAAGGATCCAATGACCTCTTGATAAATATTGTTGACCTCATTTTATTTTTATTTCCGACTTTACTATTTTTCAAAATTTTTATTTTATTTTGCCTATTTCTTTTAATTTTAAAAATAGTTTCTGACTTTAAAAAATTACCAAAAATTTTATATAAATATTTGAGCTCATTTATGATTTTTCTATGGTCTTATTTGATTTTTCATGGATGTTTTGAATATAGTTATTATTTTCTACTTTTATTTCCATTTTTAAACCATTTTAAAAAATATTTTTCTTCATTTTTTAAATATATTTTATCTTGTATATATTATGGATGATCTTGGAATATGAGATTTTAATCATGAGCTTTATTAACATCATTGGATCTATGGTGTTGAGTTTAACTCCACAAAAAATGGATGAATGATTTTAATAATAGCTTGATTAAATTTTTGGTTTAAATGTGGTTTAATTCTTACCCCATCTCTCTTCATCTTATCCCCTTCTTATTATACTAAATGTTATTGGAGAATGATTTATATATCATTTCTCAAAACAAATAGTACATAGATTGCTATTTACCGGCCTCAAAATAGGTACGACTTCTATATAAGTCCACTTATGATTGCTTAACATAACACTAAATTTTGTTCCGATTCGAGAAATGATCATTCGTGGCGCAAACCCATGTTTGTAAGCCCAAGTATGTTAGTTTGAATCCTTTGATCCAATAACCTTAAGGTTCATTGTTAGGAGGCTTTGGTCTTATCAATCCTCTAATGAATCTTCATAAGATTTGGTCAAAGAGACTCACTTAAACATCATTGATCAGTTATTGTTGTCTTGAGAATTTTAAATGTATGATTTACTTGACAAAAAGCAAATGAAACTTGTTGTTGAGAGGCTTCGATTTTATCAATCTTCTAATGAATTTCAAATGCAAGTTTCAAGATGGTCATTCAACTAACCTCTGATTCCTAACAATTGACTTTATTTTGTGCCTTTACTTTATGCTATTTACTTTAAGCACATTTATTTTAGTATTTACATTTCATGCTATTTTCATCTTTGCTTGTTTGAGCATTTATTTTTATGTCATTTTTATTTTGCTCACTTGAGCTTTTCATTTCATTTTGAAGATACTTAATAATCAACTTGAACCATAAAAAACTTTAATGTTACTTGGACTACTTGATTACTATCCTTAGCATTATGGAGATTATGGACTTCTTGGACTTAGGATTAGAAGCCTTGACCTACCTAGAGACCTTGTGACCTCAACTGTTATTTTGTCTGGAGTTCTTGGGGTTTACCCCAAGATATTGGGTTGTTTGTTTGCTTTGTGTGAAGGTTATTGTGGTTATATGCTTTGTCTGTGATCTGGAATTCATCTGTAAACAATCGTTACTCTGCCCAATTTTTATGAATACTTAATGCAATTAAACTTGGTTTTCTTAAGAGGTTTATTATCTTTGCTTGTTTGGTTTCAAATCCAAAGGATGGGAATTATACATTGATTCATTGTGTCAAGTATTAGCTTCTTGTTGTTTAGACGGTTCTTTTCCCTAGCTTTTACCTTATTCTTTAGGATAGTCCCTTCATCTCCTCCCACCTTCTTTAATTTCAAAAAATCTTCTCTCTCATTTTGAAAACTCTTCTTGTTTTTAAACTTGAACTTAGGTCCATGCGTTTTCGAAAAACATTTTCTTAATCAAACCTTAATTAATTTAATAATACTTTGACATTTTTTAAGAAGACTAAAAGTCAATTAATCTTATTCAAAATATTTTGCCACTTTGCCTTTTTACCTTAAATTTTTCTCTAAATATTAGACTTTTGTCAATCCTTGTAGTGATGCGAACTACTATACTTCTATGATATGTAGTGAAGTGAGATTATTTCCACTTTGGTGTTGAGTGAGGCTTTGTTGATTTTTAAATCCAATCTATATCCTCCACTTTGAGGTGACGCAAATTCTCCTTTCTCATAATCGGGGATAGTAAGTATGTTCTTCCACTCGGATAAGACGATGATGTCTTGTCTCTTAAAATTTACTAACACACATGTGTTTTTTTTTTTAATTTTAAAGGTGAACTACGTGTACCCTGATCCACTATTGTATAGAAGGTGGTACATAGGCACTAAAGGTTCACAACTGCGGTGGGTGAAAAAATCATAAAAAGTATATCTCATCTCCACCATCTATTTTTATACAACATTTATAGCCAAAATACACAGATTTTCAAAGAGGTTCCTGCAGAATACTGTAGATGTTTAGGGTGCTAATGCATTCCCTTTGCATAACCAATCCACAAACTTAGATTCTCTCCCTCTCTTTTTAGGTTATTCGTTTTTTTCCCATTCCTTTGGAAACAATAAAGTGCGATGGCGATATTTTTATTTGATCTGTGCGAGTCAAGTCAATCCAATAGCTTAGTATCAACATTTCTACCGCTAAAGAAAAAATGAAGACTTCACTAGGGAAAGATTGACCAAATGCTTGTCCATACCTAAGAGGGTTGAGCCTATCTTTGTTTATTTATGTATGTGTTATTGTTGTTTATATGTTATATGTTGTATATATGTTTGTCTGGATTTTTCTGGTTTTCAGGGTGCTTGGTAATTTCTCATAAGTCCTATACCCGGACTTGGGCAAACTTAAGATAGGACAGGCGGTATAGTCATGTTAACTTTGAGGGAGTAATAAAAAAAATAGGCATGAGATACCCCACTCAGTGGAGGCCCCTTTGACTATAGTGTCGTTTAACGAGTAATCGGGAAGACGTACTGCTTTTGACCTATGATCCTGCTGAAATTGAGGACTGTAGAACCTTTAGGTGTAGTACAGAAGCTATGACGGAGTAATTAGAAATGATTGTCACACGATACTATGCTCAGACGAGTTTTTCTTGAGAATATTGCTAATTACCGAGTCAATCGGGAAGTTGGTAAATCTGAAAGAAGGATGTAGACTCTGGGAACCACTAGAACCTTGTTCTACATGTGATAAACTTTTAGACCATACCTTATGGGTAGTACCTTCGACCTCATGCTCATGATGTTGAACCTATGAACCCTATGTTTTTGATCTTGTGTGTGATTGTTTCATCATGCATTCATGCACCCATGAGCATCTTCTAAAAAAACATTTTGTTTCAAGGTACTTAAAAGTTGACTCTTTGTGAATATCTCAGGAATTTTTTGACCATGGATTTTGGAAAAGAAAGACCGGGAAGTACAATATCAAAAATCACAAGATAGATGAGTTGATGAGTCTGGTTCCTGAGATTGAGAGTTCTACAAATTTTTGGAGGAAGTATGTGTCTATCATTTCTCATATGAAGCTCAGGATGAAGGAGGGTATTCTTGAGACTTTGGTCTAGTTTTATGATCTGATGTATCGATGATTTACTTTCCTAGATTATCAATTGATGCCTACATTGGAAGAGTATTCTTATCTACTGGGAGCCAAAACCCCATGAGATTGTTGCTTTGATCCATTTGGGAAAGTCTGTGGTTGAAGTCCACATGACTACCAAAGGAGGGATTATAGGATTTCTTGCTCAATTGTTATTGGAGAAAGCTCGCTACTTTGCTAGGATGAAGAGTATGGTTGCTTTTGAAGCCATCTTTGCTGTACTTACTTATGGATTGTTCTTATTTCCCAATTTCGACAAATTTGTGAATATCAATGCCATCAGGATCTTTATGATTGGGAACCTAGTCCCTACATTATTGGGTGATGCTTATTAATTTATTCATCTTCAGGATTCATATCATGGAGGGATGCTCATTTTCTGCATGCCTTTGTTGTATCAGTGGTTTATTTCTCACTTTCCTCGGTCTGATTCTTTCTGGGATGTCAGGAAGGAACCTCGTTGGGCTCCAAATATTAGGGCCCTCACTCATTAAGATATTGTTTGGTATCATTAGGCTTACCATTATATGGAGATTGTCGACAATTGTGGTAGTTTCCCCAATGCACCTCTTCTTGGTACAACGGGAGGAATTAACTACAACCCCGTTCTTGCATAACGATAGCTTGGATATCTGATAAGGGATAAGCCAAATAGTATTCATCTGAGTGGATTCTTCCTTAAAGAGGGAGAAATTAATAAGGAAGCTAAAGAGGAGATTGCAAAGGATTGGCCTCATATTCACAGGAAGGGTAGGAAGGACTTGGGGCCTAGAGGGGTTGTTTCTTTGGAGCCTTATCTTCAGTGGGTACAAGCAAGAGCCATCCAGTTGAAGACATCGTATTCCCGTGAAGCACCCATGCCTGATATGTTTGTGAAGACCACTCCTCTTCTGTTGGATGATGTGGAAGAGCTTCAGCTTGCTCTAGTCAGGATGCAGCAGGAAAAGGAGGCTTGGAAGAATAAGTGTCTGACTTTAGAGGTTTCCTACTGAGCAGGCCTGAAGGAGAAAGATGACCTGATCAAGATTCTGGAGAGTCATGCTGTAGAGATGATGAATAGGCAAGAGGATTTATTTTCCTCTAGGGCTCATTCAGGACCTAGTTGCTAACTTCTTGACTCCGGTTATTAGAAAAAGGTCGCCAACAGGTACACCGTATAGAATGAGCGGCTGAAGGCTCAAATTACAAGACTCATAGGGAAGCGCCAGTGTGTGGAATAATCTTCATCAGCTTTGCTTTCTTAGGATCTTAGATTTGATCTTATCTTGTACCTGGGATTATTGAAACTTATACCAAAAGATGTAATCCACTTTGAAGTTATTATAATGAGATTTTCAGTATCTCAAATGTGTTAGTACTTTAATATTTGCAAATTGTCTATAAATATTTGAGTTCCTTGAAATGTTAATAATAAAATAAATCATGTGTATTGCATATCATGCATCATTTATACATACTTCTTAAATTTTTGTTCATATCCAGGTGTCTTACTGAGCTTTTGTACTTTATTCAGCAAGCTGTCTCACCAGTACAATACTCGGGAAAATTTCAGAAGGAAGATGGATAATCTAGAACAAGAGAATTGTGAGCTGCACGAAGAGATTTCTTCTATGAAGGCCGGTATGGCCAATCTCACTATTTTGATGGAATTGTTGGTGGCTGCTTAGAATCAGCCACCACTTTCTCAGCCTCAATAGATAACTATTACTTCCGAAGCTCCTACTGTTCCTATTTCTGCTACTCCAGCCACTGTTGTTCAAAATCGTATGCCTCAGTTTGATAAGATGCAGAAAGAGTTGAAGGTCCTTAGAGGAAAAGAACTGTTTGGGCAGAATGTGAATGATCTATATTTGGTTCCAAATGTGAAAATACCTGCGAAATTCAAACTACCAGAATTCAAGAAGTACAAGGGCAATACTTGCCCTCGTTCTCACCTAGTGATGTATGTGAGGAGAATTTCTACTCATACCGATGATCAACGCCTGTTGATTCACTTCTTTCAAGACAGTTTGAATGGTGCAACATTGAAATGGTACATGATACTGGATAGTGCCTACATTCATAATTTTAACGACTTGGGTGAAGCATTTATTAGACAGTATAAATACAATGTGGACATGTCGCCTGACCGTGATCAACTTAGGGCCATGGTCTAGAAGGACAAGGAGTCATTTAAGGAATATGCATAGAGATGGCGTGAAGTAGCCTCCCAGGTGATTCCTCCAATGGAAGAAAAAGAAATGACGAAGATTTTTATAAATATTTTAGGTGCATTCTATTATGAAAGAATGGTGGAGAGTGTGCCAAGTGATTTTACCAAGATGGTGGGAATAGGCGTAGTAGGAAAGTGGACCTAATACAGAAAGACAACGGGTGAAGGTGAACGTACCAGATCGAGGAGACGCTAGGCGAAAGCAAATTCGACCGAGGATAAAAGGAAGGACGTTGTGCGAAGGAGAACTTACTAGGGTGTTAGATATGCATGTCTTGGTCAGAGATAGACATATATAGAAAAAAGACCGGAGGACATATGATATGAAAAAGACCAGATGAAAAGACTCTATCGAGGATATAAAAAATATATGCCTGGAGTTGGTAGCGGACATAAGAAAGATATTGGGTACATGTCAGGTAAAATTAGACATATACAAACAAGGAGGGGACCGATTGGAGAAGGATCCCACAAGGAATGCTAACCACATATAGACTCCTGGAGAAAGAACACCGGTTGAAGGCGAACTGGGGATAAAATATAAATGTCTGGTCAGAGTTAGACATATATAAGAAAGAGACCGACTGAAGTAGAATCTTTACAAAAGACACCTGCACAAAGGTAAATAAACAAATAGGCTAAGGGGAAGGTAGACTCTTGGGGAAAGAACTTACTGGGGATTCACATTTGTATTGAACCTGAATAGAATTTCGGTCGAAGGAGATCTTGCAAACAAAAAGAGACCAACTGCGAGGACTCTTAAACAAGGGCTGCCAAAACACATTAGACTTTAAGAGGTTGCAAAGGTGCAAGAACTACAAAATCCCTCAGGCCAAAGGCGGGGTGTAACTCTTCAAGAGTGGCAATTATGTGAATTACCACACACCAAGTATGAATACCAAAATACTTGAGAAATAAGAAAACGTTATACACCGACTCTTACCCGCACTCAGACGGCAAGGCAAACACGGGAAAAATAACCGAGGGCTTGCAAGGGCAAGAGAAAACCACAACTTACTGGGGAAATGGAAGATACGAAATACCTGACCGGTGGTAAACCAAAACAGACTTTGTTGGGGAAACATGATAGGATCACCGTAGGCTTGCTGTGGAGATAATTCACATCTGAGTGCTTAAAAATTTGGTTACCACATGTGAACATAATTGACTTATTCCTTAATTCATGTTTGAATTATTTTTCTATAGCATAATGCTCCAAACAATATAAGTGATATGCATTTTGGTATATGCAATGTAATGAGGCATGTTTAGCAATGCGCTGGGGAAAGCACGTCAATAATCGGCTCCTGAGAAGACAATGAACTTCCAAATGATTATTCTTGCCAATATGATCTTCTGTAGATAAAAGGCAATCTAAACTTTAATGGGGAAGCGAGATCCGGAACCACCAACCTATGAAGATAGATATCATTGAGGAAGTAACTTTCTGGAGAACAATACTGCAAAAATAAATTGCAGTTCAGAGAAAATCTTGAATTTTGATCAAACTCCAAACTTCCTGGGGAACAAATTCTTTATCTTCTGTTAGAAAGAGACGTGCTTCGTTAGGGATGGAAACTTTCTCGCATAGAATTTCTTGATAAAGATAAATTATATTGAGGAATTAGAGAAATTCTTAAATAAAAGAATTTTAATCGAACCATACTGGGAATAACACCACCGAGGGGTAAAAAGAATCTTCACTTGGGAAAGAAACAAGCATCTCTGGAACAAAATTTCACTGGGGATATCTTACCCATCTTCTATCATTGGGGATGAAATATTTATGACTAGAACTCCCACATACACCACATTGGGGAGACAAGACGCTTTCTCCGCTAGGGAAAGAAAATTTGCTCCACTGGGGAATAATAGCTAAGTTACTCCGATAGGTTCTCGAAATTCGACATCGATTAGGGATAAAGACTACCTCTTACACTAGGGAGCCAAGAAACTTTAGATGGTTATATCAATAATACCCATTGCACTAGGTGTAGCCATCTCTACAAGATTCAAGCCAACAAGGATTTTTGTACTGGGGAGCATAAATCACTTCATTGGGGATAATGGTTGTCCTCATGAGGATACAAACTTGAATCTCCCATAGATAATCAAGAATCTCTTCAAGCAACTCTGATATAGGCAGGCCACATTGGAGAGAGAGGGTGCACCACTTACTGAGAAGAATAATGCATACTTCATGGGAAGAACGAGTGTGAACCTCATCGGGGAAGCTGCAGAATGTCGACTTCAAGGGGAGTATATCAAGAATCTTCGGTTGGTGAATAACACGATTCTTTTGAGAAAACATGAAAAGAAACATACTGCACTAAGAAGGAGAAATTATACTCGGACGAGAGTACGCATTCCCTAGGGTTGAATGATTCTGTCTATAGTAGAAGTGAACATTCACTGGGGAAATTGGATCCCATTCTATAGAAATCCTCATGTTGGTCGCATACAGACCCTTTTTGATTCGTTTGCTGGTATGCTTCTTGTCACAAAAGACCAACAATACTTGCAAAAAGAGAAATTGTGGCAATATGCCCCATGTGTGGAATGGCAACCTCTATTGAGGAATTAAAAGTTTGAACTATCGACCACTAGAAAAAAACTGCGATGCAATATTGCAACTCCAACATGTCAACTCTGAGGAGAAGCAACACTAAAAAGTAGACTTTGGAGAGGATGCTGCAAAAATAAATTGCAGTCCATTGAAAAGAAATCATCTTCACTTCAATAAATTCCTACATTTCTGTAGAGAAGAATCATTCTCCTCTTATAGAGAAATGAGGATGCTTCACTGGGGAATAAACATCTCTGAAGAGAAACCCCTTAGCAGATAACCTTTGGTCAAGTAGCAATGGATCTTTACCGGGGAAAGAGTCCTCCTAGGAAACAACAATTTCCATTACGAACCTCGTATGAGTAACAAGTTGTTTAGCCTTCACATGGACTTGATCTAATCAACCCTTAAATATGAGGAAATGCCCCTGCATAATTTCTTGCCCTAGTCTGTAGGGCCTTTGAAGAAAATTTCCTCGAGAGGACTTTCTGAGATATGTACCATAAAGATAATCTTCCTCAATGTTATGAACTTCATAACACTTCTCCTGGCTAACCAAAGTTTGATATGGTTTCAACCATGCTTGAGTTAATGCCCATGCATCTTCATATTCTGAAAAGATTCTCCACTAATCAACGGATTCTCGGAGAAATTTGTCAAATCTCGATATAACAGCCCAATTTGACTGTACTTTGAGGGATCAAATCCTGACTTGAGTGCCTCGGATTGGCTGAACACTTACTCAACGGAGTATTTGAACATGTTTTCTCCTGGTCAACAGAGTCTTGACAAAACTTTTTTTTATCTCATGCTCACGGAGAAATGAGAAGCTCACAGAGTTATGAAGACAACACAACCTTAGGGTGGCTGGCTAACATTTTGAAAATAGGTTAGCACACAACCGTACTTCTAAACTTGAACTTCCTCATGTTTAAGCAAATACTTGAAGCAATATGTCCCTCGGGACCAACTGAAAGTAATGCACCGCTGCTCGACAGATATCCTAGGCAATCAACTTTTGCAATTTGCTTCATATCATTTCTTAAATTGGTACTCTTTTACTCAATAGAGTCAATAGAAGGTATGCCCTAGATTAAGTTCATTATCAAAAATTACTTACCTTTCAACGGTATATTGAAGCAATTTGTCCCTTGAGATCATCAAACTTTCATCTGATGCTCATTATGCAAGCTCACTTGATGTTTAAGCACTTGTTCAAATGCCAAGAATGTTTATTATAAGAATGATAATTCAAATGCAAATCCCATGCTTGTCTTGAACTTAAAAAACTTTTATTGAAAAGATTAAACATCGAAATTTATTTTTGTGCAAAAGAAAGTAAAAAGATGGAGTGATACCAACTCAAAGGTTTTAGTATGTCTCCTAGGAGTCAAATTATTGTATTCTCATTACAGTGCACCTTCGAATTAACCCATACCTAAGTTAGGAATTTCAAGGGTTATAACGTGGCATGGTTCATGTTTTTTTAGAAAAAAGGATTTAAGGCTCAAAATTATTTGGTTCCCACCCATTCTCCATGATGTTCTCCAGCCCTAAGTTCAGTTAACTCGATACGAGCATTCATCTCTCAAGAGAAGTTGAGATGGTTGAGGAATCAATGAGGTTTCATGGACATGAAAATCACTCACCTCTTTCGTTCTTGGTGTTTGACCTCACAAATTTGTTCTTTGCTGAGGATTTTTACTTGGTAATCCTATTTCGCTTTTCACACTTTTTTCTTTCCCTAAGTTCAGCCTGGACAAGTTCCTTTTGAATTTGACTCTGAAGTCCAGTGGGGAACCCATAATTTTTCCTAAGCGACTTTTTTTTTTCAAGTTTAGTCTTAGCGGGGCTTTTTGTCTCTTTATTTCATCATTTCCTTTTCTTTCCTTTTGAACAAGTCATTGATCTTCATGTCGCCTTCGATTTGTTGGAAGTGGTTGTGACTGCTTGAGTCCTTAGTAGATGCAGGGTAACCATTATGGTATCGTCATCTGTTGAGCTCCTGACGTGTGAGAGATACCCATTGGGATATTGTTCTCTTTGATGCATACTAATGATAGATGAGGGTTAACCATTGCAGTTTTTACTTTCCTCAGCCTTTTGATGGATAACCATTGTTGTTTCCTTAGATGCGCACTCTTGATGAGTTCTGAATGCTCAATCAGATTAACTCAACACTACCCTGCCCCTGGGTTAAATGTGAGGGTTTTTTTCTGGCAAGAAAAGAAACTCCTACTTCGAGGCTCAAAGGGGTTATCGAGGGTCTATCTCCCTTATATATCTGGTGTTTGGGAATTTGAAACAAGGGCTGTACACCGTCAGCAGGGTTCTACTTAAAAGCATACCGTTTGAGATTATAAGTATTTTCTCATTATCCTCCCTCCAGAGGTATTTTTCTTTATTTAACAAGAATTAAGTATTGACAATCAAAGAAACCATTAATGAGTGGGTACGAATGGATTAATTCAAGACAAACATATTCAATGCATTATGATTAATATTAAATAATAAGCAAGTTTTGCATACAAGAAAGTACTGAACCAAACAAGAAAGATTAAAAATGAGAATGAAAATGTAATTTTAAATTTCCATGTTGAGGAGATAGTCTCCGTATGGTCTTATTGCTTCAAAATATAATCTGGAAGTCTTGACCTTTACTGAGTCAAATGAGATTTCAAATCTGACCAACTGGTGCATGAATGATAGTTTTTGCATCAAGCAAGTTTTACACTTCATCTTTGAACGATTTAAAACCTTCAATTGAATGACCAGATGCCTCAACATGGTAATCATAACAGATTCCTTCAACATATGTTATGAATGCTTTATCAAGAAAATTTGCATAACCTGTATCACAGAGAATCTTCTACCATAGAGAAGAAATGCCAACCATCTTATAGTACACATGAGAGAAAATTAGCTGAGAAGAAAGAGTCTAAAAAGATTTGCCAAACATGAATTGAACCTTGGAAAAGAAGCCAGACATGTGCCAAACTTCCTACTTCAACCTCTTGTAGTCTTCAATATCACGGCCAAGTGCCCCAGAATGGGAGACACATCTAGCATTTGCATCAAAATCAGGAGATAAATTTATGGGAGGATGGCCCAAAGCATGAAACTTAATCAACTGAGCTTCCAACACACGAGGAAGTAAATGGATGTAAGGTATAGATATTTAATTAACATGCTCACCAGGCTTCCTCGTTCTATTTATCCTCTAGGTTGTGGTAGATACACAAATTATCAGGACTATGTTGTTCATCCTCTAGGTCGTGATGAATACATAAGCCTATCCTCGTGTTGTTTATCCTCTAGGCCGTGACAAATGCACATGTTCATCCTCGTATTATTTACTCTCTAGGTTGTAGTAAAAATACAAAATTTGCGATATAACTCCTTGGTTAGTCTCAAAGAAGCAATATGTTATCTATATTTCTGCGATATAATTCATTGTGTCAGTCTCCATGCAACAATGAATTATCAAGATCTGTTTTCTTCATCCCCTAGGCTATGATGAATAGACAAAATCTACGTTATAAGCTTACTATGTTAGTCTCGAAGCATTAGTAGGTCAATTTTCAAATTGGTGTTATTTACCTCCTAGGTTATGGTAAATATGCGAAAAATCTACAATCTCTTTTTAAAAGTATTGACGAGTTATCTGCGCCATATCTAAGTCTGATCAAAACTTTTTATTCAAACTCTGGTAAGATGATACATCATCATTTGTTCCTATTTTTTCCGTACTCTTAGGAATGTTGTACAGTGTATCCTTATAATCTTTAGTCAAATTTTGGGGTCTTCCATTATTTAATAAACCTCCTATTCGGATGTGTGAAACCTGCATATTCTCGCACTATTCAATCGAAGAGTGATTAAATAGGGCATATGTCATACCCTAAATTTTAATCATAAAATAATCATATTATGTTACTACTTTTTCCTTTTTATTTAATCATATCATTTGAATTTAACAATAATATTATTTTTAGGGGGGGTTTAAATTCTTGAGAAGGAGGTGTATTGCCTTAATGGACCATCAAAATCTAATGGCCGATTAAGTTATTATAAAGCCCAACACTTAGCTTAGGGATTATAATTATTTCTTATAAAGCCCAACACTAGAGAAATTTCACGGAGAGGTAAGCATAACATTTATCTTATGGCTTATAAATTGTTGATGTCAGTTGATGTATGAAATTAGTTTTTGATTTGAATAGAGGTGTCCGGGTTTTGTTGGGGTTATGGTTTGATGATTCGGGGTTAGAGTTAGATAAAAAAGTTAGGGTTGTATAATCCTATTAGGGTTTGGAGGTAGGGTTAGGTTTTACTTAGGGTTCATCTCAGAACCCTAGGGTTCTTAGGGTTTCAATGAATTTAGGTTAGGGTTCTTAGGGTTAGTCTAGGGTTCATAAGGGTTGGATGAAGATTTGAAGATTCTAGTTGAACTTCAACTGGAAATTTGGGATAAGTGGTGGTCTTAGGGCTACTAAGGGTAGTACCACCAGCGGAAGCGATTTCTGGTCGGCGGGGTGATTTTCGATCGACTAGAGAGAAGTGAGAGTTTCTCTTTCTAAAATTTTTTATATGGTTGAGATAAATGGCGTAAAGAGAGAAAGAGGAGAAGAAAATGAGATACAATCTCTGAAGTTTGTTTAAATATACTCCCTCGTGATTTCGTGCTTGCAATCCTCTATTCCCTTAACGTGTACACTCGTTCATCATTCCACGATCTGAATAAACTGATCTCAAAACCACGCACCTACCATAACTCCTAACACATGGTCACGCACAATCCAAATAGATCTCCCCGCGTTTAAAGCTTTGAGTCGAGCCCATTTTCTAACAACGCCTCCCTTATTACTTCACCATCACTAGCTCTATCCCCTTTGCATTCTGGGCCAAGTCCAACATCTGGACTTGGGCCCTTACTATTCAGACCTCCTAGATTACTTCCTCAGTTCAACAGTACGCCCCACCTTGAATTTGGGCTCAATTCAATATTTGAACTCGGGTCGTTATGTTTAATGCCCCCTGGTTTGTGTTTCACCCCCCCCCCCCCCCCCCCCCCCAGGATTTTAATTAATTAATTTAAATTTAATTGTATTTTTAAATATTTATTTTTTGTTTATTTTATTAATTCACTCATTATCATATTTTAGCATTTTCGCATCAAATAAATTTGGCATATAAATAAATAAATTATTGAATATTTAATATATTTTCGATAAACTATAAAATAATCGTTTATTATGAAAAAAACTCTCTTTTTAAAAATACTAACTCCCTTTTATATATATGCATTAAATATTTTTCATTCAAATTTGCATTATTTATTCGAAAAAATGTTAACCAATCAATTACTAACTGCTTTTTACTAACATATTTCAAATATATTTATTTTCAAAAAAGAATTATGGAAATTTCTTTTATCGATTGCGAACTTCATCTACAAATACCGCTATTCACACACCTACACTTGGTTCAAGGAGAATTAGAGATATTTCCATAATCCATAAAGAAAACTGACCAAACAACTATGAACTACGAATTGGGACTCTGATTCCTCATAAGAGGATACGTAGGCATACGACTTAAAAACCGAGGCGAGTTACCCTACTTAAAAAACTAAAACCCTATTCCTAAACCTTTAACCTAAACCCTAATATCCTTGTGAACAAGGTAGATGAAGGGTGCCTAACACCTCCCCTTTGTCTAAAATGAGTCAAGAACTTAGAATCTATGATAAAATTAGGGTTATCCATTATTTTCCCTTCCTTAGGATAAAAATTAATGGTGGCGACATCTATAATTTCCAACCGGTTATTACACCCATGAGTTTTGAGGAGGCATTAAGCAATCCAAAGTGGGTATGTGCGATGAAAGAGGAGCTAGAATCGATTGAGAAAAATAGTACTTGAGAGCTGACCGATCTACCGGAACAGAAAAATCCATTAGGAGTGAGATGGGTCTATAAAGTGAAGGTAAAACCAAAAGGAGAAATTGTCAAGCATAAGGCTCGACTAGTTGCGAAAGGATTTTTTCAAAGAGAAGGTATAGACTATGGTGAGGTGTTTGTATGTGTCACTAGATTAGAAACCATACGACTGGTTATTGGTATTGTGAATAGCAATAATTGGTCAATTCATCAAATGGGTGTGAAATACGCTTTTTTGAATGGTCCACTTGAGGAGGAAATCTATGTAGAGCAGCCCCTTGGTTTTATTGTCACAAATCAATAGGGAAGAGTCTAAAAATTGAAGAAAGTGTTTTATGGTTTGAAACAAGCTCCTAAAGCTTGGAACAAATACATTGATGTCTATGTGAAGACAAATACAAGCAAAGATGTGATCATACTTTGCTTATATGTGGATGATTTATTGATCACGGGATGCAAGGAGGTGAATATTTTTAAGTTCAAGAGTGAGCTTATGGAATAAATTGAAATGGGTGACATTGGAATCATGACTTACTTTCTTGGCATAGAGTTCCACAAGTCAAAATTGGGAATGTTCATGCATCAAATGAAGTATGCTCTTGAGATTTTTAAAAAGTATGATATAGAGCATTGTAATGTTGCCAATACACCTGATAAAGCAATGTTGCAGTTTTCCAAAAGTGATGATGAACATCATGTAGATTCAATGCAGTAGAGGAGGTTGATTTGATCGTTACGTTATTTGTGCAATACACAACCATATTTGGCGTCTAGTGTCTGTATTGCAAGTATATTCATGGAGAGACCTAAGGTGTCTCACTTTGCAACCATTAAGAGGATCCTAATATACATCAAAGGAACTCTTGGCTGTGGAATTTTATTTCTTGCAGCTGATACGTGCAGAAAATGTGAGTTACTCGGTTACACGAATTCCAATTGTTGCAGAGATAAGGATGATCGAAAGTATATAACTGGTTATGTTTTTATGTTTGATGGTTCTCCAATCTCATGGTGCTCTAAAAAGAAACATGTGGAGGCACTCTAGTATATTGTTGTATCGATGTATGTGTGTCAGGCTGTGTGGCTTGTGAATCTGCTGGAAGAGTTGGGCAGCAAGGTTGAAGAAGGTGTCACACTCTTGGATGACAATATTTCAGCCATTAATATTGCCGAGAATCCCATAGCACATGGGAGGAAAAAGCATATCGAGATGAGATATCATTACTTGATGGAACTAGTGTGTGCAGACCAATTGAGATTAGGATACTGCCAAATCGAAGAACAACTTGGGGATTTGTTAACGAAATGAGTAACAAATGTGGTGTACAAGAAGCTTGTGGTGAGTTTTGGTATGAATAACTTAGAGGATTTGAATTAAGGTGGTGTATTGGAAATTTAGAATAATTCAACTATAATATGGAAGTTTCGGGAAGCATTACGTCGAAATAACTTATTTGCGAAACACTTCTGAAAATCAAAGTTTGGAATTTTCGTAGAGGAAATCGATTACCACAAAATGGGTAATCGATTTCCACAATTGATATTTTTTGGGATTTGCATTTTGTGTTCAGGAAAAAGATTGCCTTGTTTTGGGAAATCGATTTCCAACGCGATTTTTATGCTTTTTTGCTATTCTATGGGCCTGTTGAGGTTCCGATTGTTTTGATTTATATCTTATATATACTACCTCATGCAATGTGTTTTTTTTAAATAGTTAATTCCAAATAATATTTTCTCCTCAATTACTCTCTCTGTCTCTCTCTGTCTCTCATAATCTCCAAATTCTCTCAAACTTCATCTTCTCCAATAAATCACTTTTCACCATTAATTCACCAACTTATTTTGTGTATGTTCCAATAAATAAGGTATGCTATAAGGAATAACTTTCATCATGGAAGTTAAATCAATACAAGTATTTTATGTAAAGGATCCCTCAAACAATAAGTGGTTTGTTGTCATCCAAAGAAACATGAATTACAGTCATGACAATGAAGATTCAACTATAGACATTGATCATAATACTTCTTTTTCAACATAAAGGCCTTCTTTTAGTGAGTGAAAATGAAGTTGATGATGTTTATGCCACTCGTTATGATCATCAAGGAGGGATTTTGGAGGATAATAACAAATAACAAATAACCTTTCATCAGAGAAGAGAGAGCATTTTTGTTTTTCTGGTGATTCTTCCCAGTTGTAAAGAATGTTGAAGATGATGATGGTAGAGCTTGAAGGACATTGAGATTGGATGAAGCAGTGAATCAGAGAGAGCCTTCAAGGAGAACTTCTAGTGAGTTTTTGTGTTTTTGCTCTTAATTTCTTGTGTGAATGAAAAAGATGAATCGTGAAAAACACTTCCTCCCTTTCTGTTACAGTCTGTTATCCCTCTTTTCTTTCCGGTGTTCTGTTATAAATTTTCTGTTGAGGCCATTTGGAGAAGTTAGGAAGTTATAAAAAGCTGTTGGCATTAGTTACAGTTAGTTAGAAAAATGTTAAAGGTTAGTTGGAGTTTGTTATACTGTTTGGAGAGGAAGTTAGCAATTTTGTTTTGACAGTTGGAGCAGTTAGGAAAATTGTTAGAAGCGGTTAGGAGTTTTGGATAGGGTTGTTAATGTGCAGGGCTATTCATGTTGTTATTCTGTTTTTATTTGATGCAGGCAACAACGACTTTCATTATAAAATGTGTGGACATGCTCGAACTGATGACAAAGGGCTTGAAGCAAGCTTGCCGCTGGTTTGTGTTTGATGTAACAGGGCACCATATGGCTTAACGTCAGGTTTTGCTCATGATGGACGAATACATATCAATTCAATATGCCTTGGAATATGAAAGTTAAAGGAAGCCTGTAAATTAGTTGCGGACTTTTACGGTATGGTGATCTCGACTCTTTGTATTTTTATGCACATGGGCTGAATGGTTTAATGTAGGTGAGTCAGTTTACTAGCAATGCAATCAAAGGGTGCACTGATTTTTATGGACAACTGTTTTATTGGCTTATGCATTGCAGGGCAGCTATATCAGTAGTGGGGTGGTTCATGATAACAGTTTTAAGGTTTCGATACATGGGCATGTTTCTACTAGCGTTCTTCTAGTTTTGGTCCTTTGGTGTTGATTTTCTGAACCAGTTTCAAGTGCAATTATTGAACTTATTTTAGTGTGGATTAGTTTAATGTAATACATGTTTCTGTACTAGTTTGTGCAGGTTATTTAATGAAATTATTAAGGGCATGGTGTATATCTTGATGATCATGTCATAGTTTTGGTGTAAAATCAAGCTTCTCTAATGCACTTTTATTTTGATGAAGACAAACCATGTTGACAAGAAGGAAAAGATTATTGATCAAGCTAAAAGTATATGTGGATAAAGTCTTTGGTTCAAGCACTTAGAAAAATTTCAAGGTATAATGATAATACTTACTTTGCACTTAATACATAGATGCTCAATGGTCAAAAGAAATATTTTATATTGTCCAAATCCTTACTCTAGTTTTTCTAAGTAAAAAATCAATTTTCACTTGAGTGCAATCGATTTGCATATTGGTGCAATTGATTTCATGCTTCAATTTTTCAAAACATTTGCTATTGTTTCTAAGTACAATCAATTTGCATGTTTGTGCAATCGATTTCTCTCAATCAATTTTTTCTACTAACTTCAAGTGCAATCGATTTACACACTTATGCAATCGATTGCACACTCAAAATATTTGAATTTCCAGCTGTTGAAACCCCGTGCAATCTATATACACTAAGGGTGCAATCGGTTGCATGCTGAACGATTTTGAAAAATAGCAGCTTTACTCACGTCTGTTCATAACACCAATTCATAAAAACCTTTCACTCAATCTTGGCAATTGTTCATGATTCATTTACAGAATTTTATGCTGTTTCAAAAGGGTGCTATGAACGTATAAATACTCATTATCAAAATCATTTTAAACACCTCTTCCAATCATGTTTTCTGAATTTTCAAAAATCAAACTCAAGCTGTTATACATTTTCATACACAAGTTTTCTGCACACTTTCACATATTGTTAATCAGAAAACTTTGAGCATTATATATCTTGATTCATTGTATACTATTATTATTGGAAGAGAAGATCATTTCATTGATTAAATCACTCAAAGTGATCATTGCTACTCAAACTCACTCAAATTAAATATTGTTATATACTTGCTTATTTTTCAAGATTGTTGGAAATAAGTTCAAGGTGTTTTAAAAATCTTGTTTTTCCAGGATTGTTGGATGTTGACATAGCAAAAATCCAAGAGCATTGTTTTTAGTCCAAGAGGATTGTTCTTGGTTTTGGGTAGTTCTTATTTAAGTTCGTGCTAAGTCAAACAACAACTCCGAACTTTCGAAATTCACTTGGGGAATCAGGTTTAAAATTGTCCGTAGTAGACGAAGTTGGCTTCGTGCGCTGGCTAGGTCAGGGTGACCGTTATGACTCTTTTAGCTTGATTCTAGTCTTCTCGTGCAACATAATTGTCTTGAACAACTTTGAAAGTACGAATGAGGAATGCCCCTGTCTGTGGGATTTCTGAAAGAATCTGTGCTGAATAGAAGATCGGAATATCTGTGGCACAATATGACATGAGGTGGCCTTCCCCAATGTCTTGAGTCACGTAATAAACTGCTCTAGATTACAACTTTCTTGGCGAGATTTTCGAATCTCGACGTAACTGCCCCAGACTGAATGAATTCTGAATAAATTTATCGACGTGATAGTTTCTGATTGATATTAGCTTGAAGAGATTTATTGATGTGATAGCCTCTGATTTATATGCTTTGAGGGAATGACCCATATTTGGCTGACCTCAGAGAGATCGACTCTCGACTTAATTGCCCCAGATTGGTGGAATCTGCTAACTTCATCCCTAGAGGGTACTCAGACTGTGAAGCACTAAGATGCTTTCTCTTGACAAAAGGTTAACATGCCCCTAGATAAGTCATTTCTCTTGTGACAGCTGGCTCTTTCTTCAAAAGAGTATTCAAGCCTATCTTCTCTGAAAAGATTGAGCTCTTTACTAATTGTTCATTGTGTAAACTTACTTGATGTTAATCAATTGTTTCGTATGCAGAAGAATGTTTATCATGGGAATGATAATTCTAAGGCAACACATATGTAAGTCTTGAAGTTTGAAAAAAACTTTGAATGAAATGACGTCACAACACTGTTGTGAACGAGTCACTAGCTAGAGAGCAAAATTCAAAATTACTTTTTTATGAAAGACAATGCAAGCATTTGATGCCAACACAGATATTTAAACATACCTCTTAGGAGTCAGTTAAACGCTATCTCGTTGTAGCACGCTTTCGAATTGACCCATGCTTCAGTTAGGAATTTGAAATGGTTGTAACGTGGCCTGGTTCATGGCTTAAGAAAAAAAGATTTAAGGCTCAAAATTATATGGTGCCCACCCATTCTTCGTGATGTTCTCCATTTCTATGTTCAGTTAACCCGACACAAGCGTTCATCTCTCGAGAAGAGTTTGAGATGGTTGAGGAACCTCTGAGACCTCTTGGACACGACAGTCACAAACTTCTGATTTTGGTGTCTGATTACACAACCTTGTTCTTTCGGAAAGGATTTTATTGGTAATTCTTTTCTTTGCTTTTAGGCTTTTCAAAACCTTTCTTGCTTTTTCCCGGAAAAATTCTGTTGAATTTAAATTTAGAAGTCCAGCAGGACGCCCCAAATTTTGCCAAAGTGACTTGTTTTCAAGTTTCGACTTGGCGGGCCTTTTTGTTTCTTTCTCATTTATACTTTCCATTCTGAACAAGTCATTGATCTTCACGTTGTATTTGATTTGTTAGAAGTTACCGTGACTATTTGATTCGTTGGTAGATGAGGGATAACCATTGTTGTATCATCATCTGTTGACCTTCTAATGTGCGTGAGATACCCATTGGGATATCGTTAATTGATGCACGTTGCTGATAGATGAGGTTTAACCATTGTGGTTTTGACTCTCCTCAACCTTTTGATGGATAACCATTATTGTATCCTTGGATGCAAATTCTTGATGAGTTATGAACGCTTGATCAGATTAACTCAACACCACCCGCCCCAGGGTTAAAATGAGGGGTTTTTTTCTGAACAGAAAATAAACTCCTACTTCGAAGGCTCAGTAGGGTTAACGAGGGTCTATCTCCCCTATATCTCCAGTGTTTAGGAATAGAAACAAGGCATGTACATCGTCAGCAGGGTCTTACTCAAAAGCATACCGACCAGAGAATTTTTTGCGTTTTTAGATTATCGTTATTCTCCCTCCAATCTTTACCTAAGTATAAGACTTGGAAACTTGGCATCAATATGCAAGAAAAACATTTAAAGAATGATAACAAATGGATGGATAAAAACGAAAGGAACACTTCAAGACAAGCATACTTATTGCATTAAGATTTTCATTCAAAAATAGACAAGTTTCTACATGCAAGCAATGTTTAAACAAACAAGTAAGAATGCAAATGAAAATGAAATGAAGAAACCAATGATTGCCATTGTTGAGGAGACTTGACTTCGTATAGACTTCTTGATTTTGACGACTTTCTGCAGTCTTGATGCTTAAATGGGCGAGAGAATTCCCCCTCTGTTATGATGTGAACATGACAGCCACTGAATTGATACCATCCAGGACCTTGTCTTTGGATGACATACCATATTCAATCGAATGGCCAGGTGTCCCTAAATAATATGCATAAAAGATTCTTTCAGGAGAACAAATGAATACTTTACCAAGCGAGTTGGTATAAACTGCATCACCAAGCATGTTACGCCACAAAGAAATAATACACTTCGTCTTTTATCACAACAGAGGAGACATCCAGTTGGAGAGAAAGAGCCCAACAGTTGGCCAAATAGGATTAGGCTTTTGGAAGAGACGCCAGACAGGTGTTGGGCTTTATACTTCAACCCCTTTACAGTTTTCAATATCAAAACCGGGTGCCCATAATAGAGGATACATCTAGCATGTGTATCGTAATCAGAAGAGATGTTTGTGGGAAGAGGACCCCAAATATCAGAGTTGGAAATAATAGGATGTAATGCGTTAGGATCGCATCAACATGATCGTCAAGCTTCTTCTGTTTTTTCTTAAAAGCTTTGCCCCATGAATTCACTAGGGGAAAAAAGACTGACTGCTGTCGAACAGATCAAGGAACTGAAGGTTGTGGAGAGTACCCCTGATTAAATAATCAGATGCCCTGGAGTGATAACCACATATGACGTTGGTATCAAGAACGAGGCACTGATATAAGATCTCGTAGTAAATGGGAACCATCTGCTGATAAGATGTTCCAAGAACTCAAGATTGTGTAGAACTCCATGGTTGAAAGTGTTCCCCAAAAGATGAGGAGAAGAGAAAACCTCTACTGCGACAGTAGGTGCAATATTGTTGACATCATCATCAGAGCATCCATGACATTCCTTATCCAGGTCTTCAATTGACTATCTTCCTTCTCGAAGAATTCCCGACCATAGGTCATAGCTTGCGTGTATATCACACGTAGTTATTCCATAATTGACCTCTGAGCATGTGACAGTAAGAAATCAAGTTTGAACCTCTGAGGAGAACACCTGGTCTGAATAAGAATCCCTAATCTCTGAGTACCTATTATGGATGCATGAATATGTATGGGGTGCATGAATGGATTCCATGTCATGTTCTATCATTTCCAAGGAATTTACGTGCTTTGATTTTGATTTCACACAAGTAAAATATGGAATAGTTTAGCACACGACTTACAAATATGATTCCTTGGAAATAACAGAACATGTATTTTAGGCACGTGGTTAACCATGTTATGTATGCAAAGACATGGGATCAAAGTTCCATCATTTCTGAATATGATTGATGCACTATTCTGAACCATATGGATATTATCAGATCAAAGGTCCGACATAGCTTCCGAACCTACAAGAACTAAGTACCCTGTAGATTATCAATTGTACGAGATCAAGGCCTCTAGAACACTGGATATTATTGAGCCTTTACTGAACATGTTGGGAATATCAAGATCGAAGTCCTGAATGAACCTCTAAATAAACAAGTCAGGAACTCAGAAAATAAATTTGAGAACCATACGGTCACCAACAGAATATAGCACCTGAATAAGTCATCAGTAGAAATCCAGATCATAACCATTAGAATGAAAAGTCATTGTCTGATCATAGTCACCGTCTGTACCTGTGATAATAATATTCCCGCCCCACTCATGGGTGAAGACTAGGTCAAGGTAAGGCAATAATAACTCAAAATCACAGGTTCGCTTGAGAGTACTATCATTGTACACCTACGTGATGATGATAAAACCTCATTTGAGCATGGACGACACAACCATCTAGGGTAACCTACATCCCCTATCCGTCGTATTCTACTCTATTCCTAGTGTCCCCGTGGTTGTCACTTGGCCTGGGTATTGGGCCTTTTAGCTCTTGTAACATCGACCCAACAAGAAACAGATCCAGTACAACAGTAGCATATGGAAAACAGTAATATGAAATGCATACATATTCTCAAGTAATCATGTATGAATGCTTAAACTTAAAGCATAAAAATAAACACCCAAAGAAATGAAACAAGAGCTAGGAGTGACTCCGGGATGGATCATCATTTGGTCGACATGTCCCTAGTGAAGTCGCCAACTGAAACAACCGGCTGAAAATCATCAAACAATGAAGTCGCCATCAAACGTCTTTTATCCCACATGGAGGGAAAGGTAAACATCGATAAAACCTGAGAAGGGAGAAGTCATGGTCTTGTAACTGAGAGATCGTGTAAGGGAGTCTGTTACACGAGGGGAAGGTATTAGCACCCCATACGCCCGTAGTACTCTACGGTATCAACTCTTGTTATCTATCTTATGGGAGACTAGCGTATTTCTAACCTAATGTTATTATACAATGGTAGCCCTACGTCAAGGATGAAAGGGGAAACTTCTACCAAATATTAGCATGCATGGTTTGCAACCTAAGGTCTAACTTGCATCCGAACGGAGAAAGCACGTCATAAAGGAACATGGTATGTACAAGGATAAAGCAAACAAGATAATAAGCTCAAGAAAGCGCACCTAGAGAGATTATATCTAAGTTAGCATGACAAAGAAAGTCTAACAAAAATATCCTATAAGGAACATGTAATAAGAGCAAAGTCGTGATCTCAATTTCTAAATTGAGTGACTCATCGGTCAACAAGAAATAAAGGAAATCGATAAAATCCTATAGGGAGCATGCATTGAGAGCGAAGTCGTGATCTAAATTTCTAAATTGAGTGACTCATAAATCAACAACCAAAGAAACAAACACAAGCACAACACATATAGCAAATAAAGTGCGGAATGCCTGCTACAGATCTTTAAACAACGACTTCAAGCACACGCTCTTTATTTCCTACTTCTCATGGTATCTAGAAAGTAATAGAGAAATGCAATAAAGTGAGAAATGAGGAGTAAAATAGAGTTACGATGATACCGAACGGAGATAATTCGTTGCCTCTCCAAAACCATGTAAGCGATAAGAAAACTCTACCAAAGGTTCCATGATTTTTTTTGATGAAAATTATGCTCTTAGAGATCTTTAAAGCTTCATGAAATCTTCACTTAAATCTCTTTTATTTGCCCATATCACCAAAGAAATCCAATCACCAAAATTAATCTCAAACGCAATTGAGACAAGTATTATAAATAAGACCTCAGGAGGTGCAAGCCGGATTCAATATGTACTGCAAGCAAAAATAGAATTGGCACTAGGCCCATTAAAATGAACAAAAAAAAAACCAAAAAAATAGCCAATATATCACAACCCAAACCATTTTATCTATTTCCATGTTTATTTTTAATAATAATATATCAAAATAAAAGAAAATGAAATAACAAAAAATTGAGAAAACGGTGCGTTTAGGCTTCATGCGACTTCTCAGCTCCTCATTTTTTAACCCAACCTTCTCTCTCTTATGCACTTAAGTCATTTTCAGCAAGAAAAACCACGCAAGCGCCACCACCAACAAATCAATCGACCACCCTGAATCAACATCCCTGTCAAACAAAACCTTTGTGAATTCACACCCTGGTTACGAATCCGTTGTTAGATTTTTCCAAAGACTTATCATGTTGCGGGGTCGAAAGATTCGGAAACCCTAGATCCACTAAGAATTCAGACTAAACGCAATTGATGCAAGATATGGATCCGAGACCTTTGGATTGTTACTCAACATGTTAAAAGTGTTCTCCTTATATGAAGAAAGGCGTAGAGAGCTGAAGAAGAAGACTTACTCAACGGAGATGCTCCGTCAGTTTTCTCAAGGCGATGAACTAAATAGAAAACCGGAGATAACATTCCTGATGCTCTGGTATAACTCTTCTTCAACGTTTTCGTTTCAGATGATGTGTACTTTCTCCATTCTTCTTCACTTCTCTGTTTGCATTATGTTTTCTGAGTTTTTGTTGATTCTCTACATGTTATGAAGCTTGAAGGCTGCAGAATCGTTGCAGAAAATGATGGTGATGTACGAAGATTATGATTCAAGACTCGGTTCAATGATGTTGATGCAGAATTGAGGAGGATGAAACAAATAGGATGAAGATGGTTCTGTTTCTTGTAGATGCAGAAGATTGAAGATTGTAGGTGAAATTGCAGTGATAAATATGATGGAAAATGAGTGAGGATGAAGATGGAAAGAATGCAGAGAAGAGAGAACTTTTTTGTTTTTCTGGTGATTCTTCCCAGTGGTGAAGAATGTTGAAGATGATGATGAAAGAGCTTGAAGGACGTTGAGAATGATTGAAGCAGTGAATCAGAGAGAGCCTTCAAGGAGAACTTCTGGTGAGTTTTTCTGTGATTTTGCTATGAATTTATTGTGTGAATGAAAAAGATGAATCGTGAAAAACACTTCTTCCCTTTATGTTACAGTCTTTTATATCCCTCTTTTCTTTCTGATGTTCTGTTATAAATTTTCTGTTGAGGCCGTTTGGAGAAGATAGGAAGTTATAAAAAGCTGTTAGCATTAGTTACAGTTAGTTAGAAAAATGTTAAAGGTTAGTTGGAGTTTGTTGGACTGTTTGGAGAGGAAGTTAGCAATTCTGTTTTGACAGTTGCAGCAGTTAGGAAAATGGTTAGAAGCGGTTAAGAGTTATGGACAGGGCTGTTAATGTGCATGGCTATTCATGTTGTTATTCTATTTTTATTTGATGCATGCAGCAACGACTTTCATTATAGAATGTGTGGACAGGCTCGAACTGACGACAAAGGGCTTGAAGCAAGCTTGCGGCTGGTTTATGTTTGATGCAGTAAGGCACCACATGGCTTAATGTAAGGTTTTGCTCATGATGGACGAATACATATCAATTCAATATGCCTTGGAATCTGAAAGTGAAAGGAAGCCTATAAATTGGTTGCAGACTTTTACGGTATGGTTATCTCGATTCTTTGTATTTTTATGCACATGGGCTGAATGGTTTAATGTAGGTGAGTCAGTTTACTAGAAATGCAATCAAAGGGTGCACTGATTTTTATGGACAACTATTTTACTGGCTTATGCATTGCAGGGCAGCTATATCAGCTGCGGGGTGGTTCATGATAACAGTTTTAAGGTTTCGATACAGGGGCCAGTTTCTACGAGCGTTATGCTAGTTTTGGTCCTTTGGTGTTGATTTTCTGAACCGATTTCAATTACAATTATTGAACTGATTTTAGTGTGGATTAGTTTAATGTAATAAACATTTCTGGACTGGTTTGTGCAGGTTATTTAATGAAATGATTGAGGGCATGGTGTAAAGCTTGATGATCATGTCATAGTTTTGGCCTTGAAGTTGAAAAGGTCATGGTGAATGATCTTGAAAAATATTCAGATGGAATCATGGAGTTTGGGTCTAGAAATTTGGATTAGAAAAAAGTATGCTTTCGTATAGTTTTCTTTGTATAGTAATTTGTATAAATTTTCAAGGTGAAATGGAATGACAACTTATAATCTTGAGTGAAATCAATTAGGATAATACTTGAATTCATCTTGAAATCTTGTAAATTTGAATGCACTTCTAATTTTGGTATTGACTTTGTCAACCAAGTAATATGGGATAAAAGGTTTCCCTCCTTTTCAAATTTGAAATTCAACATTCCTTCTTTAATGCCTTAATAATTCCACAAAATCACATGTATGCTTCCAACAACTTTTATGAATTGAACCAAGTTTGAATCCATGGAATCATTTAAATCCACTTCAACCTTAATCCAATATTAACTCGCATGACAAGAAACAAACAATTTGAAAGAATAACGCCTTGATTATAATCCGCATCTTGTACCATGTCTCGATTGTATGAGCAATAACAATGTCTTGGATCCTTGAAGAAAATATTCAAGATGACTTTGACCTTAAACCGTAGCTCACATAGTCTTTAATTAAACCTTTAGTGAAACCCTAATAATCCTGCCCTTGATGAAGATAACAACATTGTAGCTTAATAAGAGAGAGAAGTTCTCAATGATCAAGAATCCAAACCATAACTCCATAAAACACAGTTAATGAGAAACCAATTGATTCAAGCCTGAATGAAGATAAGAGTCTAAAAGCACAAATAAATCCTAATTCCTCAATATCCTTGATCCCGCGCCAAATTATTGATTAATGATGCATGATGTTGTTAATGGCCTAATGGGTAGTATGTACATGATGATTATGAGATGTGCAAACCAAATGTTTCTTATAAATGGGTAGGACAAACTTGGGGTATTACACCTTAACTTTCAAAATGTTTTATTTTAGTCCTTTTTGTCTAATTAGTGACGGATTTAGAGATGAATTTCTAAGTTTTTCCGTCTCTAATTAGACAAAAAGGACTAAAATGAAACTTTTTAAAAGTTAAGCGACCAAAATGACACGAAAAAAAAAATTAAGGGACCAATGTGAACCCAATAATATATTTAAGGACCAAAATGAGTATTTTGCCAAAGAAGTCAAATAAAGTGAAAAAATCATAAAAAATATAAAATCATAACATAAAATTGTGAAAAAAAATAAAATCAAAAAGAGAAAAATCAAAAGTATTTTTGAGAATTTTTTCAGATTTTAGATGCTGAAATGAATTTTTTATAAACTTTTAAAGTTAAAAACAATTAAATCAAAAAAATCATAAAATAAAAATAATGTCAAAATAATGTGGACCTTCTGATCATAGTCAAAACGCGTTAGTTAACAGATCCAAAGGGTCTGGCGTGGTGTGTTTGATATGGACCATTTTGAAAATTACACATGATCAATATTTATAAAATAAAAAGCAACTTTCAATATGGCGCGTTGGATGAAGTCTGACTCACTTAAGTAATCAGATCCAAGGGCTCAAGAAACATGCACATGGTAAAGCAAAACACCAAATCTATTTCACAAAAATAACGGGGCTAAATGTCATTGGTTGAAGATGGACATGTCATCATCTTCAACCTCCAGCCAACCTCAAATCGTGAACTTCAAAACTGTAAAATTAGTAAGCCAGAACGGTACCATTTGAAGCGTCTCATTGAGACGAACTCAACCATTCGGTACCATACGGAGAGAGTTTAGCAGGGTAATTCACGTTGTCTAAGCTTAAGGAAATGAGTCTAATACGTCCCTCTATTTATAGGGAAGCGAATGGGATAAAGAGCAGGGGTGAATGATGCAATTCAAGTTGAATTCATGCACACCATGATCACGATAAAAGTGTGACTTACAAGTTGTCAAAACTCAGCTAATTCTTGCATTTCAATGTTCTAATCATACTTTGGAACTTTGTTAAACATGTTTAAATAAAAAACGCATAGCAAAATGGTCATTAGAAGCCAAAACATGGAAATTGCAAACTGACTGCAAGCAAAAACTAAGTTTCATGATGCCAACTTTGAATCCATGGTGAACACATCTCAAGGGGCTTTATGATCTCATTCTTTTTGAAATGGAAAGATCTCACAACAAATTTCACAATGTGCCAAAAAGGCACCATTTGGATGCTTGTGCAAAAAGATATGATCAATTGAAATCGTGAAAAACATACTGACTTGTGGACTTAGAAAAATTCCAAGTTTTGAGTACAAAAGTGACTCATAATCTCTTTTGGTCAATGAAGATAAAATAAAGTAGACTTCTTAAAGAATATTGTGAAGCTTGAATCATCAAAAAACTCTAAAAATTGAGAGAGTTATGACCTTGTGAAATTGATGAAAATATAAGTGACCTATAATCTTTTGAGCTCTTATGGTATCTTCTAAACATTTTCAATCTTTGCACATAAAACAAGAGTTGATCATTTTAATTTATGATCATTTGAAGTCAAGCCCTAAAAACTCAAAAACCTTTCAAAGGGAATTGTAATCTTTCTCAATCATTAATGATCTTCCATTCAAAATTAGCCTTAGATTTATGAAGAGAGCTTATAAAGGACCCTTTAAAGAGAATCTTGGCTTTAGAGTCGCTCAAAAATCTAAAAAAAGAGCAAGATATGGTCCTTGGAAGTCAACAAACCCTAGCTCAGAGAGTGTCAAAATGACTTGAAACCCCTTTCAACTTTTGATGATTTTTCTTGTACACTTGGATCTTGTCATGTGAAGAGAGGTTGTTGTTGATGATGATAAGAATTCATAGCAAAAAGAACCAACTCAAAATGTTGAAAATTGAGAGAGTTATGCACTAGTGATCACTGAATTAAGCATTTGCTCAATTAGGTCCAAATGTTGAACCAAACTTGAATCTTTTGATCTTTCTTGTCAATATAAAGCATGATGAATCATAATAGATCTTTGAATTATATTGTCTTGAAGCACACTCAAATATGGACCTTAAGTCTCAATGAAGCTTGTTGAAGAAGGCATGGAAATAAACACATGAACATATCTCTTTGATGAATGTCAAAACCTACTTTGAGGAACGTTTGACCTAAATAAGGTAAGAGAACTCTTTGAACCACAAATATTTGATATCATGGACATAGACTTGAAACTTGAGCTCTTGCATCTAATTGAAGAGTCATTTGATTGAGAACTAACCCTCAAACCCTAGGTTAGATGGTGAGATGAATGCAATTGTATCACCACCTACAATATGAACATTCAAAGAAACATATATACATATTTTGATGTTAGTTTAAAGAACACATGTACGATATACACACTTAAAGGGGCTTGGTGATCCCTCAAGAGCAAACTTAAAGATAGGATGAAGATAAGGAGAACCAACCCTAATGTGTGATCTTGTTGTATTTATAAAAGTGAGATGATGAGAAATCTTAGGGGGAAAAATTGGGGTATAACACAACACCGTCGACATCGTCAGGAAGAAGACAACGACATCCACACTCGTCGTTGTTGTCCAGTTTCATTTTAATGTCGCATTTGAAGACAAACTTATCCAAAGGTGTTATTATGTATTCTTCCACTGTAAACTCCCGATCTGGAAATTTATGTGGTTATGATAGTCGTATGATTTCGTACCAGTGCAAGAAGAAAAAAAATAAAGGAAGGCTTTTTTGGAGATGTCCATTTTGGAGGATTGATGAAACATGTTATTTGTTCATATGGGATGAAGACATGAGAGAGAAATTGGGAAATGAAGATGAGAGTAATATAATTCCAAAGTTGGATGTTGTGGGCTATTTGTAGGTTATGTATGAAGATTCAAGAAAGAAGAACAAGAATTTGAAGAACAAACTGAAGTCAGAGAGATTTTATGGAAATTTGAAGATGTTATTTTTCTTATCTCCTTTATGTTTAATATTTACTTTGTTATGAAATGAAATAGTTGAAGTAGGGTTTAAAATTTGAAAATGTTATTGTACATCCCGAAAATAATAGACCCTACTGGGTAGTGTAACCGACAAGGAGAAAAGAATAAACTAGTAAATGACGTAAGGTGCAGATACCCGAGGTACAACTCAGCAGAGGGAATACCAGACGCCCCATAATCCCGGGTAATAACTCACCCTCATCGTCAACCTGGAGGAGGAGGTTGACCGGTTAGAACATGCTCGTAACTCGTCATCATCTCGGCCCATTAAAGCTTGTAGCTACCAATGGTACATTCATTACTATGTTACACAACACTAATTATTTCCATTCATGGAGATGAGCATGGTTACACAGTTATGGAACTCAAGAGTCCCTCATTAACTGAAGCTCTTGATGAAGCCAAGACACTCACTATATAAAGGGGCTCCCATTAGAGGGATAAGCAATACATTCTTATTGGGACGTACGCATCACTGTCGTAGCTTACAAATCCCCCAATCATCTCATAAAATCACTCTGGTAGTATTTCCCTAGCTTCCTTCTAGGAAGTCGGTCAGATATTTGTTCTACACAAGAACATTGGCACCAAGCATGGGGCCTTGGTAAAATTATTCCTAGGCCACACCTCAACTTACCTCCCGTAGAATATCATCACCTGAAGATTCCCCAGACATGGCACAACTACTAGCCATGGTGGAGGCACTCAGGCAGAAGAATGAAACTTTTCAGGAAAGCGTCACAAACCTACAACAAAGAAGGATAGGGGATGACAGCCCGAAAGAGGAGCTTCTGGAGCCTCAACCTGTATCGCAAGCTATCTGGGATGAGCATCATCGGAGGGTTCGCTGGCAGCGACGAGACCAGCTCGGCCAAAAAGAAGTACGCCCGAACTATGATGCAAATGTCCGAGGACATAGCTAAGGTCCAGGAACAAGATCTCAACCTGTTTAGCTTCTCCAAGATGGACGCGGTCGATATCATGGCCCACGAAAACTACCCGGTAGTCATCAAGGTACAAATCCGAGACTGAAGTGTAAAAAGGTTGTTGGTGGATCCGGGTAGCTTAGCTAATACACTCTACTGGGAAGCCTTCAAAGGAATGGAATTCGACATGTCCGACATGCTGCCATTCAATGGTGCCTTAGTCAGATTCTCCAGAGAACAAGTGTAACTATTGGGACACATCTCGGTGCTCACTACCTTCGGAAGCGGTGCAAATGCCAAAACTCTCATAGTAAGGTACTTGGTCAATAATGTCGCCTCACCATATAACATCATCATAGGGAAACCTTCCTTTAATGCCCTAGAAGTCATGTTACCCACCCTGTACCATACTATGAAATATTCCTAGGGGGACGGCAGAGTCGGGGTGGTCAAGAGCAACCAAGGGTTAGCCAGGAAATGCTACAAGGATAGCCTGAAGTTAAAAAGGTACAATTCGAAGGTCCCAGACGATACAATGAGCTGAAAATCAACATGATCGACATAGATCCTCAGGATTATACACACGAAAAAAGCATTTCTCCCCATGACGAAACAAAGAAAGACAAGATCGACACCGCGCCCTCCGAGGTAATTTACATTGGATGCAATATTTATCGAGAAGAAGAAACAGAGATCATGGAGCTATTGAAAGAAAATATGGACCTATTTTCTTGGAAGACTTCTGACATGCCTGGGATAGATCTCAACTTCATGTGCCAGCACCTAGCCTTGAATCCGGATACCAAACCGCTATCTCAGAGGAAAAAGGAATGTTGGTGAAGAATAGAAGAAGGACATAAAAGATGAGGTCAAGGAGTTACTCGACGCCGATTTCACCAGAGAAGTCAAATACCCTACCTGGATGGCTAATGTGGAAATGGTTAAGAAAAGACAGGAAAGTGGTTCATGTGCATCGACTTCACAAATCTCAACAAGGCATGTCCCAAGGACCCGTACCTGCTGTATAAAATAGATCGACTCATCGACAACACCTCATGGTACAGGCTCCTCAACGTCATGGATGCCTACTCGGGTTATAATCAGATCCGCATGAGCCTAAAAGATGCGCCAAAGACCGCCTTTATGACAGACCGGAGCAACTATTATTACGAAGTGATGTTGTTCAGTCTAAAGAATGCGGGAGCCACTTACCAACGGTTAATGGATAATGTATTTTTCACTCAAATTGGCAGGAACTTTAAGGTATACATAGATGAAATGGTTGTCAAAACCATAATTGAAAAGAGACATGTGACAAACTTGAAAGAAACATTTGCATCCATAAGGCATTACAACATAAGGCTGAACCCAAACAAATGTATATTTTGAGTTCAAGCCGGCAAGTTCCTGAGATTCATGCTCACAAACGGAGGAATAGAAGCCAACCCGAACAAATGTCAAGCAATTATATATATGCACAATAAATATTCAAAAAAGGAAGTACAACAACTAACCTAATGATTGGTCGCTTTGTCCCGATTCCTGTCATGCTATGGGGACAGGGCAATCCACTTCTTTGCAGCCCTCAGGAAGTCAGAAGATTTCAAATGGACGACAGCGTGCGAGGAAGCCTTTCAAAGAGTAAAACACTTTATATCTTCTCCACCAATTATGACGAGATCGGAGGAGAATGCACCCTTGATCTTATACCTGGCGGTTTGTGAAAAAGCTATAAGCTCAGTGCTCATCTAGGAAGGATAAGAGGGAGAAAGGACGATTTACTTTGTTAGAAAGGTTCTGAAATGGGACGAGCTGTGATACTAGAAAATTGAAAACTTAGCGCTAGCATTGATTATGACGTCCCTGAAGTTAAGACATTACTTCCAGGGTCATCTGGTAACCGTGAAAATTAATTACCCTATCAAGCAGATATTGAAGAAGTCAAATCTAACTGGTAGGATGGTTACATGGGAGATAGAGTTGTCAGAATATGATATCGAGTTTACCCCAAGAACTCCCATCAAGTCACAGTCACTAGCTGACTTTGTAGTGGAACTAAGTGACCTAGTACTCAAAGAAAATTTGAGAAAGTGGATCCTCCACGTTGATGGTTCATCCAACCTTAAGGGAAGCAGGGTCGGGGTCATCCTCAAAGGACCTGACTACTTTACGCTGGAATACTCTCGGAGCTTCAACTTTTAGGCTAGCAATAACCAAGATGAATATGTGGCCTTCGTAGTAGGGATGAAATTGGCTAGGGAGGTAGGAGTCACATATCTAACGGCTATCACTGATTCTCAATTGATTACAGGACAGATGAAAGGAGAATAACAGAAAAGGGATTTAGCACTGTTGAAATATCTCCAAATAGTGTAGGGGCTGTCAAAAATATTTGAAGAACTTGAGATTAATTAAATTCCCAAGGAAGAGAACATACAGGTCAATGTACTAGCTTGGCTCTCCAGTACCAAATGACCAGGGTTAAATAAAACTATAATACAAGAGATCTTAGAAAAATCGAGCATCGAGCAGGAAGAGACCATGTCCATTGAGCATGTCACCAGCTGGATGGCCCCGATAATCCAATACCTAACAGAGAGAACCTTGCTAGAAGACCCCAGTAAAGCTAGGCACATAAAGAAGGTATTCACTCGCTATTTGATAGTGTCTGACAGACTACACAAAATGGGGAGATCCACACCCATGCTGAGATGTGTAACGGAAGTGGAGGTCGGCTTAGTAATGAAGGAGGTCCACGAAGGAGCATGCGAAAGCCACATAAGAGGAAGAGACCTGTCTGAGAAGATACTCCGAGTTGGATATTATTGGCACTAAATGTTACAAGATTACGTTGAATTTGTAAGAAAATGTGACAAGTTCCATGTATACTCATCACTCATACACTCCCTAGAAATATCACTACACTCGATATTCTCTCCATGGTCGTTCTACTAATGGGGAGCAGACATACTGGGACCATTCCTTGTAGCACTAGGGTAGTTAAAATTTCTCATTGTAGTTATTGACTACATTACAAAATGGGTGAAATTCGAGGCCGTAGCTTGCATCACCATTAAAACAGTACGTCACTTCTATTGGAAAAACATTTTATGCAGATTCGAATTGCTCAGAATCATAGTATCCGACAAAGGAACACGATTTGCAAGCTCGGCTGTGGTAGAATTCTGAAGCTACTTAGGGATCCAAAACAGATTCGCATATGTGGAACATCCTCAAGCTAACGTTCAAGCTGAACTGGCTAACAAAATTATCCTGACAGGAATGAAAAAGAAGTTGGACGATGCAAAGGGACTATAGGCCGATACTTACCGGATATCCTTTGATCATATCATACAACCCCCACTCCACTACCCGATAAACGCATTTCTAATTGGTGTATGGGGCGGACGCCATAATATCAGTTGAGATAAACACCCCTATATGGAGGCGGGAACACTTTGACGAAGAAACCAGCAAGGACGTCTTGAATAGTTTGGTTGAAATGGTAGAGGAAATCTGAGAAATGGCATGAGTCAGATAGTTTGTGGTAAAGAGAAGATTAGATAAGAAGCTCAACTTAAAGGTCAGGCAGAGAGGTTTTCAACCAGGGGACCTGGTTCTCAAAAAGATCAGTGATCCTATAAACATGGGAAAGCCATATATGGATTTGGAAGGCCCATCACGAATACTTTAACAGCTGAATAATTGGGCTTACAAATTGGAAACTCTGGACGGGGTAGAGATTCCAATGACATGGAATGTAGCCAGTCTCAGGCTTTATTTTAGCTAAAAAATATGTAATGAGACCGCTAAATAAATTTATGGGATGCACTATTTTCCCTTGCAATGGCAAGGGTTTTTAATGGGGCACCCAAAAATAAAAATAAATGTTTGTAAATACCTTTCTTGTAAACTCAACTTCAACATTGCTAAGGATCTAGTCCTACTTGGCCAACCCTTACAATGGGGCTCTGTTCTGGCAAAAAGTTGAAGCACACTTTAAGCCTCTCGCAACTCGGTTTCACCCTCGCTAAGGCTCTGGTCCTATTCGGCCAACCCTTACAATGGGGATCTGTTTTGATGAAAAGTCAAAGCATACTTTAAGCCTTTCACAACTCGCCTTCACCCTCACTAAGGCTCTAGTCCTATTCGGCCAACCCATACAATGGGGCTCTGCTTCGGCAAAAACTCAAAGCACACTTTAAGCTTCTTGCAACTCAGCTTCACCCTCGCTAATGCTCTGGTCCTATTCGGCCAACCCTTACAATGGGGCTCTATTCCGGAGAAAAGTCAAATCACACTTTAAGCCTCTCGCAACTCGGCTTCACCATTGCTAAGGCTCTGATCCTATTCGGCCAACCCTTATAATGGGGCTCTGTTTCGATGAAAAGTCGAAGCATACATTAAGCCTCTCACAACTCGCCTTCACCCTCACTAAGGCTCTAGTCCTATTCGGCCAAACCATACAATGGGGCTCTACTTCGGCAAAAAGTCAAAGCACACTTTAAGCTTCTTGCAACTCAGCTTCACCCTCGCTAATGCTCTGGTCCTATTCGGCCAACCCTTACAATGGGGCTCTGTTCCAGAGAAAAGTCAAATCACACTTTAAGCCTCTCGCAACTCGGCTTCACCATCGCTAAGGCTCTGATCCTATTCGGCCAACCCTTACAATAAGGCTATGTTACGGCAAAAAGTCAAATCACACTTTAAGCCTCTCATAACTCAGCTTCACCCTTGCTAAGGCTCTGGTCCTACTCATCCAACCCTTACAATGGGGCTCTGTTCCAGCAAAAAGTCGAATCACACTTTAAGCCTCTCGCAACTCGGCTTCATCCTCACTAAGGCTCTAGTCCTACTCGGACAACCCTTACAATGGAGCTCTGTTCCAGTAAAAAGTTGAAGCATACTTTAAGCCTCTCGCAACTCGGCTTCAACCTCGCTAAGGTTCTAGTCCTATTCGGCTAACCCTTACAATGAGGCTCTGTTACGGAAAAAAGTTGAGGCATACTTCACACTCTCACAAAACTCCTTTCAATACTCCCCTCATTTGGGTCGAGTTCAAAAACAAACTCCCCTCATCTAGATCCAGTTCATAAACAAACTCCCGTCATTTGGGTGGAGTTCATAAACAAATTCCCCATATTAGGGTCGAAATCATAAACATACTCCACTCATCTGGGTTGAGTTCATCAACATACTCCCATCACTAGGGTTAAAGTTCTATGACCAACTCTCCCATATGGGTCAAGTTCATAAAAGCGTTAAATATGTCAAACCGAGTATGGCCATGGTACCCATTAAAAGACATAACAAAGTGACTAAAAAACACTCATAGAGATGGTACCCGATAATACATGATTGGACACGTTCATCTCTATGGAATTCGTAAACGAGGGGATTATACATATACCGAGTCATCTTAAAAAATAAACGCATGCAATGTATAAAGATAAAAGCGCATATAAATGAAAAATGAAAAGCAACGATTACATAAAATGCCACGAAGAGCCATCAAAAGTACAAATCCCGGAAGCGATAAAGCCCGGAGGAAATAGTTCAAGAGTAACCAAAAGGACGGCAAAACCACTCCATACTAAAAGAATTACATAAGTGCAACCTTATCGGATGACTAACAGAATCGACAAAACAACATCACAACATCATACACTAAGGGTATTTCTTTTCGGCATCATTATAGACATTTTCCTCGACAAGGGATCCTCGGGATTTAGATGAGGAGAATGAGTCTACTCCACTTTTTCAAGATCAACTAGGAGGCAATCCTACACCACCTTGAAGAAATCCATCTCTGATATGGCCAAGCCGGGGTGAAGACATAACACTTGATCTTTTTCTCGCTCAAAGGCCTCATCACAAGCAAAAAGAACGTCCACCTAGGACTACTTTAGAGCTTCCTTCAACTCAGCAATAGTCATCTTCAACTCGTCATTAGCGGCTTTCTCTGACTTCAACCGCTCATCAAGCTACGTAAGAGTGACTTTATTCTCAGACTCCAGAGTATCTCAGAGCTCTTTCTTCTTTGCAAAAGCCTTCTCCGCGGAGGAAAACTTCTCAGAGTGAGCCTTCTGGGTTTCCCTTAAGTGAGTTATCTCCTCCTTCAGCTTCGTCTCCTCATGATCATCCGCAAACTCAAAGAGACCACGAGTCAAGACCGCACACCTCATGAGATAAGAGCTAAGATTATGCATCATCTCCTGACGACCAACAAACTTCACCTTGTTGACATCCTTGGTAGCGTTGAGATGATCATACAAGAATCAGATCCCGCCAAAGCTATTGGACCAAAACATAAATTCCCCAAAGGCATGACTACTCCCTGGATATCCCATCAGAGAAGTAATCTCTACGTCACCTTGACAAACTTCATCTCTTATTAGGGTCTTCATCCTCTTAGGAGTTCTTTACTATACCTCCTCATGAATAACCAGGACAAAAGCTTGGGACTCAGACATTCTAGAAGTAGCCTTAAAGCCTACCCCTTTACGCTTTTTTGATGTCTGAGTCTCCAACCCGGATATTTTCGATTTAATTATGAAGGTCCCCTACAGTTCTGTTAGCAGCCCTTGCCTCTACCATTAACCTCTTCTGCTCAATCACGAAAAGGTCTGTCATCTTATCTGCAAGAAAATAAAAAGATGACATAAAAGATTGCATAAGAATATATGATGGTATAAACAAAAACAAAGGCAATTACGGAGGAAGTTTGGGATATGTTCAACGGATAGAGACAATAAGTCTTTGACCTTTATTATACAAATGGAATCAAGAACGGTTAAAGCCTGGACTTCCAAGTCGCTCAGCTCCTCAAATGTAAAACCAGATATGGGGGAGAAGGATCTCGGGTCTAGTAGAAAGGAAAATAGGGTTGCCCGCCCAAAGCATAAAACACTTGGGGGTACCTTGGCCCACACTTCACCTTCAGAAACCTATCCTTAAAACCTTTGTAATTAGAGGTATACACCTGGAGGAAGCTTCTACGAGGAATTCCATTAGTTGGAATCCATGAAAGCTTCTCAACCCCATTTACCTCATAGAAAGATAAGAATAGACCGACCATAGGAATGATCTTCATCGCCTCACAAATAATTTCGAAGGCCTTTATAAAACCCCAACTGTTGGGGAAATGTTGTGAGGGCGCGACATTCATAGCCTCCAAGTCATCAGCCTCAAACTCGGAAAAGGGTATACGAACTTGAAAATCTTCTAAAACCCCGACATAGAAATAAAAGAAATCTTCGTCAGTGTCGTCTGATGGAGCACACACATGCGATCTCCTAGGACACATGATTCCAGGATAACATCAAAAGAAATCCCCGTTTGAGAAGACCCTCAACGAAGACATAATTTTTGCAATCTCTGTATCATCAAGCATATTGTTTTTATAACCTATGACTTCAACATCAAAAGGGGCGGAAGGCCATCAGAAGCTCTACAAACCTAAGGAGGAAGAATCATGGTCAGAATCACTCAAAGAAGAAAGGGTAAAACCATAAACCTGTTGGGTGATCCGATTAAACTCCTCATAACCTAGAGTGTCGTTATTCTCTCGCCTAGACTAATCTGATAACTCTCTTCTTTCTACAACACTAGAGGGTTTCACAGTGTTTCCCTCATCGTCACATTCTCTCAATACGATCGTAATCTAAAAAATCAAAAACGTAAATGAAGGAGTAAAAGAGGAAATTCCTAGAAAAAGGGAGAGACACGTGAAGGAGAGTAAACATGTTCTTTTGCAAAGATAATCGTCTTCTGCAGTTACCAAGATAGAAAAGGAAAGAAGATAATGGGGCCTTTAATAGAGCCTAGTGAACAATGCACTAGGCATGGGAAGCATTTCCCAATGAACATGAGTTTAGGTTGGAGTCATCCTTACCTCAGGAAAGATAAAATGGTGACTCTTTGGTCTGCAACACGTGGGTCAGGAAAAGAGCTGCAACCTGGTAGTGCCTGTGTTACCTTCTGTGACTACGTGACTGAATACGGTGTCCTCACAAAGATAGGACTTGAACTCGAGGGGCTTATGTACATTTAAGAAATAACAGACCCTACCATGTAGTGTAATCGACAAGGAGAAAAGGATAAACTAATAAACGGTATAATGTGAAGATACCCGGGGTACAACCCGGCTGAGAGAATACTAGACGAACCATAAGCTCTGGTAACAACTCGCCCTCATTGTAGACACGGAGGAGAAAGATGACCAGGTACCACCTGCTCATAACCGATCATTATCTCGACCCATTAAAGCATGTAACCGTCGGTAGCGTATTCATTGCTGCATTACACAACATTAATCATGTTCATTCTTGGAAACAACGGTGGTTACATAGTTATGAAACTCAAGAGTCCCTCATTAACTGAGGCTCTTGATGAAGCCAAGACACTCACAATATAAAGGGGATCCCGCTAGAGGGATAAGTAAGACATTCATCTTTGGGAGAACGCATCACTGCTGTAACTCCTAAATCCCACAATCATCTCATAAAATCACTCCGGTAGGATTTCCCTAGCTACCTTCTGGGATGTCGGTCGAATATTTTTTCTACAATTTATACAGGGTAATCACCATAACAAACAAATTCAGAGTTAAGCTCATATCTCCCCCTGAATCTGTTAATCCCAAAATTTCATTTATTGCTTGTTCAGAGTCTCCCCTTGAGCCTAAGACTCACAAAATAAATTTGGAGTTTTTAGTACATAGAAATAGAGAAGGAACACTTCCCTACAATAACTCATCAGAGTCTGACAAGAACACATGGTCTTCATCTCAGAACCTAGTTACTATCAGAACTTAATGAAGAATCAAAACTTGATTTTGAGCCCTGTTGAATAATTCCACGCATCATGTATCAACACTCCTATTTCTTGATTCTAATATCACCTTCAAAACACTATACTTCTGTAGAAGTCCACTACTTCATAAGCATCAACCTTTGACATGATATATTTCAATATATCACACATTCAGATAGTTCACAATGTCTGAATAGAACATACATTGCAGAAGCACACGTTTCAGAAGCACACGTATCAGACCACATCTTCTAAGTGGCATCTCTATATCAGAGCATGTATCAGTATGTTGACTTAACTTCCTTTCAGGACAACATAACTTCTAAAGCTTTAAGTATGAATTCCATAATTTCAGAAAGTTCACAACTTTTGAACAATATGATATCAAGCAATATTACCTTACTTTTAGTAAGTTTATAACTTCTAAATTGTGTTTGGTACAACTGTTTGAATAAACATATATTCACAAAGTGTACAACTTCTTATATATGAAATCACCAGGATTGAAACATCAAATAAACAGTCAGTAACAACAACATTATATATGTTTAAGTTTAAGATTCTGAGAATAAATATTATCAAAATCATTTTACTTTCTCCCCCTTTGTGAGAAATCAAAAAGGTAATAGAGAGACAGTAAAATAAACTTTTAAGATAACCAACAAAAGAAGAAAATTTCATTGATTGAAAATGAAGAAGTACAGACTCAATAGAACCACCAGAACAAAAAAACACAAAGGAACAATACGGGTGGCACCTAGATATATTCATCTTCTATAAAAGCACATCTTTCATCAGTAAGGGCAATATCGGGTCCCATTTTAACCCTTCTAACTATACCAACGATTCCAGCTTTAAAGGGAAGTTCAATTAGAACTAGTCTATAAGGAATGTAGGATTTAGTGAGAACCCTTGAAGAGGTGACATAATCCCTTAGATGGTTGAATATAGTTTGAGGTAGATTGATTTTAACATGATTTAGAAAGAAGAAGAGAAATATCTGATCCTCATGGAATATAAAGTCTTTAGGAACACCACATGGTCGAAAGATTGTTAAGATTAGACGAAACTAAACTTTAGCAAGAGGTAGAAGTGTTTCTGGTTTGGTGGGCTCATATCTAACAGAAGTGTCAAAGAGTGAATGGAGTTTACTACAAATTAATGGATGAATTTATTTTATGGTAATCTCAGAGTTTGGACAGTTGATGACTTCAGAAATATCAAACATAGTTATGGTAATTGGAAGGCCAAAAATGCTAGAGTTAATGCAATTACCGTCCCTTCTTACAAAGGCATATAGCCAAAAAAATTAACAAATTTGGATATATAGGACCACGAAGCAATTCATAATATCTTTCCCAGTTTTGAACATGCTGGCCAAGTAGAAAGTGATGGGTTCCATTTTTAAGTCGAGACCACTTAGGTTGTTTCTCTTTGGTGACTTCTAAAAGATTACAATCACCAAAGAAGGTTTGTAAAGTCATGATGAAGAAAGGTGGAAGATGTGTTTAGACACTATGACAACAAAATGGGTGGGAGGTAAATAATTAGATGAAATAGGAAAATGAGATTGACCGGACGAATGACATAGGCCAAGTGGCGTATCACGCATAAGATATGTCAAGGACATAACGACAAGACATGGCAAAAATAAATACTGACAAAGGGTAAAGCATGTAGATTTTTAATATATTCATAAGAATATTATGTCTCTCAAGATGTCACCATAAGTACAAGGAGATTTTGAAACGACAATAGTCTTTTATCCAAACAAGAATTTTTTACCTTTTTAGTAACTTGTTTGATAAGGTAGACTATTTAGTATCCATAGAGATAATCCATTAAAATAATAGATGATTCATGATTACATCTGACACATGAAGACTTCACTTAATCAAAAGTCACATGTTTAAGAAGACTACACCTTAAACCTCAGAAGCCCATATTACATTTAGTGCTTCAAAAATTGAAATAACACCTTTTTCATTATGGACATGGAACCATGTTTAAATGTTTTATAATGAAAATAAGTTTATCTTCAGCAAGAGTTTTATAAAGATTTCAGTCCAATAATGGTCAGTATCAATAAATTTTAAAGAAAGAACTCCCTATTGGACATAGTCTCGGATGAAATGATGTTTGATTTCAATGTGTTTAGCCCTAGAGTGTAAGATAATATTATTATATAAACAAATGGAAGAAGTATTATCATAAAAAATAGGAATATTACTTTCATTTAATTGATAATCCTCTAGATAACTTTTCATCCATATAATTTGAGTGATGCAACTTGCTGGAGAGATATATTTAACTTCTTCAATTTAGAGTGAAATTGTTGATTGCCTCTTGTTGGACCATGATATATGGTTTTCTCGTAGAAATTGACAACTTCTAGAGGTACTCTTCCTTTCATGTCTCTGTACATCTTCTGATCAACCTTACCACTTACTTCATTCTTATCCAGGACACAATTAGGATGCATAGGAGTGTTTGCTATCTTTCATTCAGTTAAATTGAACTTCTTCAGAAGTTCTTTGGTGTATTTGGTTTGGTGAATGAAGGTTTGATCCGTTCCTTGATTTATTTGAATTCTTATAAAGAACTTTAGTTCTCTAATTAAGCTCATTCCAAACTCAACCTGCATAGACTTGGCAAAATTCTCACACAGAGTATCATTAGCAAAACCAAATATAATATCATCAACATATATTTGAATTACCTAGATATCGTTTTAGAAAGTTTTACAGAACAAAGTAGTGCCAACCTTTCCTCTGTTGAAGTTGTTTTCTAAAAGAAAATTGCTTAATCTTTCATACCAAGCTCTTGAAGCTTGTTTTAGACAATACATGGATTTTTTAAGTTTGAAAAAAAATAAGGATTTTCATTGTCTTAAAAACCAGGAGGTTGGTGCACATAAACTTCTTCAGCTATGTAACCATTCAAAAAAGTACTTTTAACATCCATCTGATATAGGATGATGTTGTGATTAGAAGCGAAGGAAATTAAGAGACGAATAGATTCTAACTTTGAAACTGGTGCAAAGGTTTCTGTATAGTCTATTTCTTCTTGTTGACTATATCCTTGTGCAACCAATCGAGCCTTGTTTCTTACCACTTCACCTTTCTCATTGAGCTTGTTTTGAAACACCCATTTGGTTCCATTCACATGAATTCCTTTGGGTCTTGGTACTAGATCCCAGAAATCATTGATTGAGAATTTCCTGAGTTCTTCTTCCGTGGCTCGAATCCATGATTGATCAAGAAGAGCTTCATTGGTAAAGGCAGTTTCTACCATCGATACTAAACTCAAAAGTATTTTTTCCAAAAGGTTTAAAGGGAGATTTGGTTCGGACATGTTCTGCCTTATCTCCCAGAATTAGTTCCTCACAATGTGATAGACTTTGTCTTACCCTTTTCAGAGGAGTCTGAGCATTAGAAGCTTCTGGTTGAGTGTTTTCTGATTCTTTCACTTCTTGAACTTCAAAAATAGTTTCTTTACCTTCAGATTCTAAATAGGTGATTTCCACATCTGCAAGCTTATCAACGAGCTTTGACTTTTCAAGGTGAAGCTTATCATCAAATCTATCATTAATTAATTCTTCAACAATGAGTGTTTCAGTGTTATATACCATGTAGCCTTTTGAGCGTTCAAAATATCCTAACATGATAAAACTTTGATATTTTGAATAAAACTTGTTCAAATCTTCTTTAGTGTTCAGGATAAAAGAAGAGCATTCAAACAGATGAAACTATGAAATGTTGGGTTTCTTGTTCTTCCATAATTCATTGGGATTCTTTCCAAGAATAAGTCTGATAGAGACTCTGTTCTGGATATAACATGTTGTATTTACACCCTCTACCTAGAAGTACTTTTCCATATTGGTTTCATTGATCATGGTCCTAGCCATTTCTTGCAAAGTCCTATTCTTCCTCTCAACTACTCCATTTTTTTTGGAGTTCTTGGACAAGAGAAATCACGGGAAATGCTATTTTCATCAAATAGCTTTTTAAAATATTTGTTTTCAAATTCTCCATCATGATTACTTCTAACCTTGACAATTTTGAGATTCATCTCATTTTGAACTTGAGCACAGAAGGTAGTGAATACAGAATGTGACTCATCCTTAAGTCTGAGAAAAATCACCCATGCCCATCTACTGTAGTCATCTATAATGATTAATCCATACTTCTTTCCACTAATTGACGCAATTTTCACGGTCCCAAACAAATCAATGTGAATAAGTTCCAATGTCTGGAGGTGGAAACAAAACTTTTTGCTTTGAAATAAGTTTTCGAAAACTTCCTTTTTGACATGCTTCACAAAGAGTATAGGAATAAAATTTCAATTTTGGCAGACCTCTGACAGGATTAAGCTTGTTCATCTGAGAGATTCTTTTCAAGATAGAATGACCTAAACGTATGTACCACGACCATTGCTTTTACTTAATAGACATGAGACATTTTAAACTTTGCTCTTTAAGGTTAGAAAGTATGATCTTATAGGTGTTGTTTATTCTCTTTCCATTGAAAATGACAAATCCATATTTTTGACAGACAGCTTTATAGGAATCTTGATTAAAGATAATATCATAACCATTATCACTTATTGACTTATAGATTATAGATTATACTTTAATCCTTCAACAAGTAAAACATTAGTTATAGAGGGAAAAGAACAATTACCTACTGCTCCTGAGCCTATGATCCTTCCTTTTTGATTTCCTCTGAAACCTACGATGACTCTATGCTTAAGATCCAGGCTTATAAACATATTCCTTTTTCCCATAATATGTCGCGAGTAGCCTGAGTCCGGGTACCATGATTGGTGTTTTCACTGTGCTGCTAAGGATGTCTCTTTGCAAAAAATTTCTTCTGTTTCTGAATCATCTTTTTCTTCTTGAGAGATTATTTTATTTAATTTTACAACATAAGCCATCAACACCATGTTAGCATGTTCTCCTTTTGAGTCTAAGTAATCTTTTGTTACCATTTGTCTTTTCTTCTTGCATTTGAGAGTTATCTTCTTGATGTTGTCCTTCAGAAGCTTATGACAATCAATTTTGTAGTGTACTGGCTCATTGCACTCATAACAAGTGACGTTGTTGCCATTAGACTTACTTTGACCAGAAGTTGATTCGAAGTGACCTCCCGTCCTTCTTGAACTTCTGAACTTGTTGCCTTAACTTCTCTTCTAGATACGGTTAACCCTTCTAGACAACAGAGACAACTCATCTTCTTCATCATCAAGATCTTCTTTTGAATCCTCTATCTCTTCTGCTTGAAGAGCTTTGGACTTCTCAGATTTCTTGATGGACTTGAGTGTAATAGATTTACCTTTTCCTGCGGTTCATCTTGTTCTAACTCAATCTCATGGAAAAGAACTTATCAGTTCTTCTAGAGAAGTGTTGTTCAAATCATTTTCAAGCTTGAGTGCAGTTGACATAGGCCTCTATTTGGATGGAAAACTTCTAATAATCTTCTTCACATGATCTGTCGTTGAATAGCCTTTGTTCATAACTCTCAGTCTTGCATCCAAGGTTTGAAATCTTGAGAACATAACTTCAACGTTTTCATCATCCTCCATCCTAAAGGCTTCATATTTATAAATCAAGGCCAGCACATTGGTTTCTTTGACTTGATCATTTCCTTCATGAGTCATTTTAAGAGTATCAAATATAGACTTAGCAGAGTCTTTATTTGTGACCTTATCATACTCAGTGTAAGAAATTGCATTCAGCAAGATGGTTGTTGCTTTATGATGACTCTTATGATCTTTCTTTTGTTGATCATTCATAGCTCTCCTAGCTATCTCTTTTCCAATAGCATCTATGGGAGGTACGTAGCCATCAACTACCATATCCCAAAGATCAGCATCATGACCTAGAAAGAAGCTTTCTCGTCTATCTTTCCAATATTCAAACTTTTCACCATCAAAGATGGGAGATTTTACATTGTAGCTTTTATCATTTTAATCTGAAGCAGCGTTAGTTTGGGTGGGTTCAACCATTTTGTTTCTTCAAATAAAAACTCATATGGATCTTTATCGGACACGATTAAGTGTTCAATAACTATCAATAACAGAACCAGAGCTCTAATGCCAATTGAAGGTGTGAGAAACACAAGAAAGGGGGTTTTAATTGGGTTTCACCAAAAATAATTTCAAATCCTTTTGTTGATGAAAGACCGAGTTAACTTAGAACATAAAAAAATTAAGTAACACAATCATTTCTATCCTAGTTCATTGTTAACTAAGCTACTCTAATCCACCCCTCAAGGTGATTTTCCTTTAATAAGGACTTAATCCACTATAACCAAACTAATTATAGACAACCCATAATAAGTCTGATCAAACTTATTGACACCCCTAATAATTCAGACGAACCTTATTGCAAATCCACTCAAACTGTAACAAGAGTCTTCTTGAGATCAAACATTCAGTTGCTCACTCAAGGAATCAATCAAAAATTGTTGAATACTTCCAGTGTATTACAATTTTCTTCTTTTAAGAAGATTACACAAACGTTTTAGTACAAAGAAAAACACCTAAGTGTTTTACAGCAAGATACGAGCAATAACTCCTTGCTTATTTACAAAATTATACACAAAAGATTTCTCTAAAGAGTTGCATAGCGCTTCGGTGTAGTTTTTTATGAGTTTGATTTAATCCGATAGATTTTTCGTTGTAATGTTGATTCTTACTTTTCTTCATTTTACAAGTCTTCCTTTTATAGCTTGCAAAAGAAATCCGTTAAGGGGTAGAAAGGTAATTAAAAATCCAGTTGTTTGTTCCAAACTGTCATAGTGAGAGTGGTTGACAACACAGTATGAAGGACTGTCCTTATGCCACCCTAGATGGTATAGGTCACATAACACTTTTTGTACCTTTTATACACCATCACATGTTAAATAATTTGAACTTCTTCTAATATTCAGAGGCTTTATATAATTTGAATTTTTGAAACTTGTTGTAGAATAATCACTCCTAAGTCTTAAAACTTAAGTCTTGGAGTCTTTAGAACTTCTCCCATCAAAACCTTGTCTTCAGAGTCTTCAACACTTGGTCGTAAGAACTTGTTTTTCTTCAGATCATCAGAACTTTTTCAGCAGAACCTCGTCTTCATGATCTTCAGAACTTGGAACATATAGAAGCAAAGATTTAGAAGGCATCCAAAGCTTAACCACAAAGTCACGATCATAACCTCTTATACTAACGATCCTAAGAACCATTGCATAAAACAAATTCCAGAATCTTGACTTCAACTATAACATGTAACCAAATGTTTTTTTCCAGCAATGTTTGTAACACCTCGACTTTTAGAAGTTATTTATTTAATGAATTCTTAGGAGTAATTGTGAAAAGTTGATGTTTTATAAGATTATATGTATGATGTACTGGTATTGGTTGTGCATGATGTGAATTATCATGATTAGAAGTATTAGAATTATTAAATAATTATTTAGTAATTATTTGGATTATTATTGAGAATATAATAATTGAATAATTATTTAAATGGTTATTTTAATTAGAGTGGTGTGTTGGTAATTAGAAGAAAGAGAGAGGACATGATGGTAATTTGGGGTTGGCTAAGTAAGGGTAATTGAGAAAGATATTAGGGATCCTTTATGATAACAGAGAAATAGAGAGAGTTATACGATTCATTTTGTGCGATCAAATATTAGGAGAAGAGCAAGAGAAGAGGCTAGGGCATAAAGATTGAAGGCGGTCATTGTAAGAGGCACAAAGAACATAATCAATTACTCGAAACAATAAGGTAAGGGTTTTTTATCTTATTATTATGTTTGATCTAAGTGGTAGATAAATGTAGGATTTTTCCTTAGGTATTGACAATGGTAATTTGGTGTTATTGTGGTGAAGAATTGATGGAATTATGATGAATCTTGACCTGTAATTATGGTATAATTGATGTAGTATACCAATTTTTGGTTAGATGATGATTCCCTATGATTAGATAGTGATTTAGGACATGTCACATGAAAAAATTGCAGAGAAAATTTGTCTGATGCAGTGGAGAATCACAAAAAGGAAAGCCCTATTTGCAAAGGATTGTCGGGCGACGGGTCCTATTTCGCTGGGTGATGATGTTTCTCTAGGCAAAGGAGGGGCGATCCGAGGAAGAAAAAACGGGTGTTGGTCTCTTTAATGTGTCACCGGGTGATGTATGGGTTTTGTCGGGCGATGGTTGGCAGAAGTGGAAGGCTGGACTGAAATCTTGAAATAGGCATACCTTTAGTTCTAGAGCTCAGAATGAAGTGTCATTCGAAGTTGTGCATAGCTAACGTAGTATGCTATAGTTAGATGAAATAAAATAAATACTTAGGAGTATTTTTATAATACCTATGTTAGAGTAAGAATAGGTTCCCCGCATTGAATCACAATGACGATTTGTTTAACTATGATGATATATTGAGATTATGATAATGTGATGACGTTATGATGATGTTTTGATTACATGAGAATATATGATGATTAAATGAGTATACTTGATGATGTTTTATGTATTATGTTACATGAATGATGATGCGTATTACTAGTTGTGGTCGTTTATATTTATTGTTGTGCATCATGCATTCATGGGACAACTTTGGTTCATTTTGATTACTTAGGACGATGGTCCAGTGATTTGGTCTCAATCTCATTGTGTGGATTTTGGTTGTCTATGATTTGTTCTGGTTCCAAGTTGGAATCAATCCTATGATTGGGGTCTTTTTAGGTTGATGGCCCAGTGTCCATCAAATGAATTGGTACCACATGCATGAGTCTTTGTCCTTGCACTATATATTATGTGCCATTGCATGTTTATTGAATTGATGATGTTGTGTTGTGTTGTTGAATTTGTATGATTGTTGATGTACTTGGAATATAATAATGCTGAGTTTATGTTGTGATACTTCGGGTTTATGTTTCTATGTCTATTACTTATGTCTTATATAATGATTGTGATAAACTCACCCTTTCTGCTTAAATGTTGCCTCTACGTGGGTCACATGTAGTTAATCAGGAGTAGTTCCTAAATGCTTGGAAGAATAGCTTTGGAGTGTGATTTATTTCCGTTGTGTCTAGAAGGTCTTTCCATGATAGGTAACATTGGGAACGGGAACACTATGTTTTGAAAACTATTTTGTTCTTATTTTGTTATGATATTTTAAATCGTTTTCATGGATTTAAGTTTTGTTGAGTCGTGAACCATGAACTATAAAGTATTATGAAGTGCCTTTATTAAAGCTTGTTTTGAAGTATGATTCCGCTGCATTTTTGTGAAGTGTTGACAATTGCATATGTCACAAACAATTTTGAAAACTCGTGTTATGGAGTAAGACTAGCACATATGATTATTTCACGAATAAAATGTAACACCCTTTTTTATGTATTACTCTAATATTATTTTAAATAACTAGGAATGTTCTGTTGGGTTTAGAAGGGTGTTACAGTAGTGGTATCAGGGCAGGTCGGTTCATCAAGTCATGATTTATTTGATGTCTATTCCTTGTTAATCAAATAGTATCTAAATACTATCAATGTGTTGATGGTTTTAATGTTGGTTTCCTATGCACATAGTTATGTATAGAGGAAGGAATGATAATGCAATTGCTAATGCATTAGAAGCCTTGGCTCAGGAAATGCAGAACTAGCATGGACAACATAACCAGTGTGGAGGGAATGATGATGAGGCTCGTGATTGGGGAGGATTCAAGAGGAACAACCCACCGATCTACAAGGGCATGAACAATGCTGATGGTGCATAAGCATGGCTGAAAGGTATTGAAAATATTTTTTGAGTGGTGATCTGTATGGAAGATCAAAAGGTGCAGTTTAGTACTCACATGCTGGAGGAAGAAGCTGAAGACTGGTGGAATAATACGCGCTAGAGGATGGAGATTTTGAGCACAAAGATTACTTGGGTTATGTTTAAAGCTGCTTTTCTGGATAAGTACTTTCCAAAATATGTGCGTGGTAAGAAGGAGATCGAATTCCTTGAGTTGAAGCAAGGAAATTTGATAGTTACCGAGTATGCGGCTAGATTTGAAGAGCTAGTGAAATTCTGTCTGCACTATAACATTCTGACAATTGAGGTGTCGAAGTGCATTAAGTTTAAGAATGGGCTGGGTCCAGAGATCAAGAAGGTTATTGGGTATCTGCAGATTCGTCAGTTTCCTGAGCTGGTGAATAAGTGTAGAATCTTTGATCAAAATAGCAGAGACATAGCTTCTTATTATAAGAATTATAATGAGAAGAAAAGGAAGAATCAAGATTGTGGTAATTTGTATGCTTCTCCAGCTGATAAAGGGAAGCAGAGAGCTTATGATGAGAAGAAGCCAAGTGGGGGAGGAGCTCTCGTTTCTATGAAGTGCTATCGATGTGGTGAAGCATGCCACCATGCTAATTCTTGTAAACATAAAGTGCTAAGATGTTACAAATGTGGCAAGGTTGGTCATCGCAATACTGAGTGCAAGAATGAAGGTTAAACTTGTTTAAATTATGGTGAGCAAGGTCACTTCATTATCCAGTGTCAGAAACCCAAGAATGATGTAATTGCTCTAACTAGTGGTAGAGTCTTTGCTTTGAATGGCGTTGAGGTTGACAAGAAAGACAATCTAATTAGAGGTACTTGTTTTATTAACAATATTGAGTTAATTTCTATTATAGATACGGGTGCTACTCATTCATTTATTTCGCTTGACTGTGCTACTATGTTGGGATTAAAATTGTCTGATATGAATGGGGGAATGGTAATGGAGCTTCCAGCTAAAGGTTCAGTTACTACTACTCTAGTTTGTTTGAAGTGTCCTTTATCTATCTATGATAAGACTTTTGTGATTGATTTGGTGTGTCTACCATTACACCAAATTGATGTTATTCTTGGAATGAATTGGTTGGAATTCAATTATGTTTATATCATTTGTTATAATAAGATGGTAAGATTCCCCAAGTTTGGTGATAGTTAAGAGCTTATGTTTTTGTCTTCTAAGCAAGTGGATGAGCTTTTGGCAAATGAATCGTTGATGTTTGTGATGTTCGCGTTGTTACAAGTTGATTGTGAAACTGCATGTGTGAAGTTACATGTGGTTTTTGAATTTCCAGAAGTATTTCCGAACGACATTGGTGAATTGCCTCCAGAGCGAGAATTTGAATGTGTTGTGGACTTAATACCAGGTACAAGTCCAGTGTAGATGGCTCCTTATAGGATGTCATCTTCAGAGTTGAATGAATTGAAGAAACAATTAGAAGAATTGTTAGAGAAGAAGTTTGTTTGTCTGAGCGTCTCTCCATGGGGTGTTCCGGTGTTTTTAGTTAAAATAAAGACGATAGTATGAGGTTATGCATGGACTACATACAATTGAATAAAGTAACTATTAAGAATAAGTATCAACTTCCAATTATCTATAATTTGATGGATCAATTGGTGGGTGCGAGTGTCTTTAGCAAGACCGATTTGAGGTCGGGTTATCATTCGATTCGAGTCAAGCTAGATGATATTCCAAAGAAAACTTTATGTACAAGGTATGGCCACTATGAATATATTGTGATTTCATTTGGTGTGTCAAATGCGGCAGGTGTTTTCATGGAATACATGAAACGTATCTTTCAGAAGTACTTGGACAAGATTGTGGTGGTCTTCATTGACGACATTTTGATTTATTCAAAGTCATAAGAATAACATGATGAGCATTTGATAACCATGTTGCAAATATTTAAAGAGAAGGAATTATATGAGAAATTGTCAAAGTGTGAATTTTGGTTGAAGGAAGTGAATTTCCTTGTCCATGTGATTTCTAGTGGCGGAATTGCGGTAGATCCTTCTAAAGTTGATGCAGTGTTACTGTGGGAGACTCTGAAGTCTGCAACTGATATTCGAAGTTTTCAAAGTTTTCTTGTTTCTAAAAAAGATTCATTGATGGATTTTCTAAGTTGGAATTACCATTGACTCAGTTGACTCGAAAGAGGCAAGCTTATGTGTGGGATATTGCATGTGAAGAAAGTTTCGTAGAGCTGAAAAAGAGATTGACGACTGCTCCAGTGTTGATTTTGCCAAATCCGAATGAATCCTTTATAGTTTATTGTGATGCTTCTAAGACGGGTCTTGGTGGTGTGCTAATAAAAAACGGACAAGTTACTGCTTATGCTTCTAGACAATTAAAAGTTCATGAGAAGAATTATCCTACGCGCGACGTAGAATTGGCGATTGTGGTGTTTGTGTTGAAAATTTGGAGACATTATCTTTTTGGCTCAAAATTTGAAGTGTTTTGTGATCACAAGAGTTTAAAATACTTGTTTTATCAGAAGGAGTTGGACATGAGGAAAATAAGGTGGCTCGTATTGTTGAAGGATTATGATTTTGATTTGAGTTACAATCCTGATAAAGCAAATGTAGTAGGTAATGCTTTGAGTAGGAAATCTTTGCATATGTCAATACTTCTGGTTCGAGAGTTAGAGGTGATCGAACAATTTAGGGATATGAGCTTGGTATGTGAAAAACATCTAACAGTGTCAAGATGGGAATGTTGAGACTGGCTAGTGGGATTCTTGAAGAGATCCGAGAAGGTCAGAAGTCCGAGAAGATCATTGAGAATAGAAGGTCATGAAATGAAGAAATTTCAAGATAAGGATATCACCTTAGTGAAGGTGTTATGGGTTGGACCAGCTGATGAAAGTTTGACATGGGAGTGTGAGGATCAGATGAAAGAGTCGTATCCGACTATGCTTTCCTTAAGTAATTTTTGAGGGCGAAAATACTTTAAGTGAGGGAGAGTTGTAACACCCCAACTTTTAGAAGTTATTTATATAATGAACTATTAGGAGTATTTGTGAAAAGTTGATGTTTTAAATGATTATATGTGTGATGTGCTGGTATGTTGTTGTGCATGATGTAAACTATGATGATTAGAAGTATTAGAATGATTAAATAATTATTTAGTAATTATTTGGATTATGATTGAGAATATAATAATAGGACTAACTATTTAAATGGTTATTTTAATTAGAGTGGTGTGTTGGTAATTAGAAGAAAGAGTGAGGACATGATGGTAATTTGGGGTTGGTTAAGTAAGGGAAATTGAGGAAGATATTAGGGGTCCTTTGTGATAACAGAGAAATAGAGAGAGTTATATGATTCATTCTGTGCAATCTCAGTCGAGGATAACATTAGGCTTCCGCGTGACTTTTAGAACCTTAATTGACCCATCTTGGCCATTAGAAGGTAGTGAGATGGCCGACTTTGGTGCTGTCCAAGGTTGGTTGACACTCGATGCTACAATCTTTGAGATTCGACTCGCGGGATTTTTGGTGGCAAGTCGGATGTTGTACTAAAATAAAACCTTCGAGAAAGATCTGTGGTATGATATCCTTAGAACCCGGTTACTATTTTAGGACATGTTAAGCTAACTTAACTTCAATAGAGAAGGGTCCTTACCTATGGACATCATGGAAGCCTTTAAACCTAAGGCTCTTGTGTTATTTGTTTGTGTTTGCTCCTTGCTTAAACATGAACATAACATCATAACATCATGACATCATAACATATGACATGGCATTCTTACTAACCATTTCAAGGATCTTAGGGATCTTTGGTGCAGGATTATCATGAGCCAGATTGCTAGCAAGGGGCAAGAGGATTTATTTTCCTCTAAACAAGATTCCATCAAAGATCAAAACGCATTCTCTTGAGTTAGAAGCTAGGACCCACATGATATGGTGAGCTTGATTCTAATAGAAGGGACATTCAAAGATGAAAGCTCAAATTTCTCCAAGACAAAGCTACAACCAAATTTCCTTTTCTGATATTTTTTATCCCATAAGATCCTTGAAAATATTACATTTGCATCTATATGTCATGCATCTCATTACATAGCAGGTGCTTTCAAGATAGGTTTTCTCATCTTCTTGTTGTTTATTTTCAGCAGAAGACATGGATCTTGAACAAAAAATCAAAGATCTCCAAGCCCATAATGCCCAATTCCAACAGATGTTCCTGAACATATCTAAGGGGCAGGAAGAATTAAAGGTACTTGTCACCAACGACAAAAAGAAGAAAGAAAATAAACTGATTGGCACTCTTAACATGGACAGAAGATTCAGAGGTCCAGTAAAGCAAGCTCGATATATTAACATCCCATCGAATGAAGATGACAAGCAGGATGAAGAAAATAATAGTGTGAAGACTGAAAGAAGCAATCCTGGTTATAACAAATGTCCTGGTGAAGAGGAAGATGATTACTTGGATGAACAATATCCCCCTGCTGATTAGAAATATAAACTGTTGGAAGAGCGTTTGAGGGTCATGGAGTTCTAGAAGGTGCCTGGATTGAACTTTGATGATTTGGGTCTGGTTTTAGGGGTGGTCATCCCTCCTAAATTCAAAACTCTTGTCTTTTCTAAATATGATGGAGTTTCTTGTCCAAAGCTGCAACTGAGGTCTTATGTTCGAAAGATCCAACCGCATACTGCTGACAAGAAGCTGTGGGTTCATTTCTTTCAAGAGAGTCCATCTGGAACACAGTTGGAATGGTTCTACCAACTGGAAGGGACCAATATTCACACTTTTGAGGATTTAGATACTACTTTCTATAAACAATACCAATATAATGCTAATATTGCACCAACCTGTATGCAACAACAAAGTATGACCATGGGCTCTAACGAAGGATTTAAAGAGTATGCCTAAAAATGGAGAGATCTTGTAGGCAGAGTTCAACCCCCTTTGGATGATAGAGAGCTGGTTGATATGTTCATGAGCACACTGACAGGTCCTTTCTATAATCATCTACTAGGGAGTTCTTCAAATTTTATGAAGAAGCCTTATAATGGTAAGAGGGAATCCATTGTTATGTACGGACAGAAGGGTCGTAATAAAAATGACTGCAACCAATCTGTGGGGCAGTACTGATCTCCAATCCCGTGCCAGTACAACAACAACAGAATAATCAACATAGGCAGGAGGCACCTAGGAGACAGTTTACAAAGATCAACATGTCGCTGGCTAAATCATAGCAACACATGTTGAAGGCTAGTTGGTTACATTGAGAGAGCCTCCTCAGAGTCCCAACATGTCCTCTCCATGCTACAATCCCAACACAAGGTGTGTGTACCACTCTGACAGCCTCAGAAACGACACTAGAAACTATTAGGCTCTAAATAATAAGATCCAAGACATGATTGATTCCAAGGAAATTAAATTTGATCCTCCTGAGAAGGTATCCAGTGTCTGATGGATGACTATGAGATTCTATTTGAGATAGTTACTTTTGAGAAGGCTACTTCTATGGAGAGTACATCCCAAGACCTGAATCTTGAAGACGTGTCTACAATTTCTGGTACCCCTAAAAGGATCACTTTTAAGGGTCCTGTGAAGATTACTGCCGAACCTAAAGTTTCCCCCTGATTGTTATTGCGCCTGGGCCAATTCCGTGTTCCTCTTATAAGGTTATCCCTTTGAATTTTGGAGATGATGTCTACTACTATGGAGTCAAGCAAGAACCATTGACTGTTGAAGAGGAAAATGCTGAAGTTATTGATCCTAATGTTGGCAATATTGCTGGGACTAGTAAGGTTACAAGAAGTGGAAGGGTTTTCTCTCCATAGATATCTCCGAAGACTGTTACTACACTAGTTGCTATCACTGCTACTGAATCAACTACTGAAATCCGAGCTTGTCTAGACGGAGGCACCAAAAGAAGTTTCTGTTGAAGACCCCTCCCAGCAAGAGATGGAGGAAATATTAAAGATTATCCGAAAGAGTGACTACAAGATTGTTTAACAGCTGGAGCAGACCCCCTCCAAAATATTTATGTTATCTCTGTTGTTATGTTCTGAAGCCCATGCTCACAATTTAGTGAAATTTCTAAAATATGCTCATGTACCGCAAGAAACCTCTATTGACTAGTTCTAAAATCATATTGCTAGCCTGATGACTGATAATGATCTAGGCTTTTCTAAAACAGACTTAACTTCAGCAAGAAGGAATCATAATAAGGCTCTGCATGTCTCAATTGAGTGCAGGGGCACTACCTTATCTAATGTGTTAGTATACACAAGTTCCTCCTTGAACGTGTTGCCAAAAGCTTCTTTAGATAAACTTACCTGTGAAGGGGTTGTCCTAAAACCCAGTGATATTGTGGTAAGAGATTTTGATGGTTCAAATAGAATGGTGCATGAAGAGGTTTATCTTTTAATCAAAGTGGGTTCCCAGGTCTTCGAATATACTTTCTATGTGATGGATATTCGTCCAACCTATTCTTGTTTACTGGGACGCCCTTGGTTTTATGGGGCAGGTGTTGTTACTTCTACCTTACACCAGAAGTTGAAGTATCCCATAAAGGGAAAGATCGTTACAATTTACGGCGAAGAAGAATATATGGTGAGCCATTTGAATTCTTTCAAGTATGTCGAGGTGGCTGGTGAATTTATCGAGACTGCTTATCATACCATTGCCGTTGTTTCTCAGACAACCTCAGTTGATAAAGATGCTTCTGCTATTCCTAAGACTCCATCAAAAATGGCTTCTCACGAGATATGATTCATCACGAGATAAAGGTTTATGTTTATGACATGAAAGCCAGATGCCAGACTAAAGAAGAACATCCTGACCACCTGCACGAGTTGTTTGAGAGATTTAAGAAATACAAGTTGAGATTGAATCCAAAAAAGTGCACCTTTGGGGTAAGATCAGATAAACTCCTAGGTTTCGTTGTCAGCGGTAAAGGTATTGAAGTTGATCCTGCCAAAGTTAAAGTTATTCAAGAAATTCCATCTCCCTGGTACTGAAAAGGAAGTCAGAGGTTTCCCTAGACGATTGAACTACATTTCCATATTTAATTCCCATTTGACCGCTACTTGTGACCCAATCTTCAAGTTACTCAAGAAAGATCAAGTAGTGAAGTGGAACGACAATTGTCAGATAGCCTTCGACAAATTCAAAGAATATCTTCAAGAACCTCTGATTCTGATGCCACCGGTTGAAGGAAGATCTCTGATCATGTACCTAACAGTGTTAGAGAACTCAATGGGGTGTGTACTAGGGCAACATGATGAGCCCGGTCGAAAAGAGCATGCAATATACCACCTTAGCAAAAAGTTTACCGACTGTGAAACAAGATACTCACTACTCGAGAAAACTTATTGCGCTTTGGCATGGGCTGCTCATCGACTAAGACAGTATATTGACTCATACCACTTTGTTAATCTCTAAGATCGATCAAATAAAATACATATTCGAGAAACCCGCTCTCTCTGGAAGAATAGTAAGATGGTAAATGGTGTTGACCGAATACGACATCCGATACACTACTTAGAAGGCAATCAAAGGAAGTGTATTGGAAGATCATTTGGCTCATCAGGCTGTAGATGATTATAAATCTAAGAATTTTGAGTTCCCGAATGACAATATTATGCTAATTACTTATTATGAAGAACCTGGACCGCATGAAGGACCCGAGCCGGGATCGCGATGGACTATGGTTTTTGATGGGGCTTCCAACGCGCTTGGAAATGGAATCAGTGTCGTGATTGTCTCTCCCAAGGGTTTTCATACGCCCTTCAATACTAGATTATATTTTGATTGTACCAACAACATGGCAGAATATGAAGCGTGCATCATGGGTATCAAGGCTGCTATCGATATGAGAATTAAATTCTTGAATGTATACGGGGACTCAGCCCTAGAAATTAGCCAGATTATGGGAGAATGGGATACGAAGCATCCAAATCTCATTCCTTATCACGAGCATGTGTTGATGTTAATTCCATACTTTGAAGAAATTACTTTTGAACATATTACGTGAAAAGAGAATCAATTGGCAGACGCGTTAGCTACCATGTCTTCTATGTTTAAAGTCAGATGGGATAATGAAGATCCTCGAATTACTATTGAGAGACTAGACAAACAGACAGATTGTTACGAAGTTGATACTGATAGAGTAGAGGAAAAGCCTTTGTACCACAAAGTGAAAAAATACCTCGAGACTCAAGAACATCATGAAGGGGAATCTATCAATGATAAGAAATTTCTACGGAGGTCCTCTGCCAAATTCTTTCTGAGTAACAGAATTTTGTACAAGTGCAATAACGATTCAACTCTACTTTGTTGTGTAGACAAGGAAGCTGAGAAGATCATGGAAGACATGCACGATGGATTATTTGGTACTCACTCCAATGGGCATGCGATGGCTACAAAAATTCTATGAGCGTTTTATTATTGGTCGACTATGGAAACTGATTGCCATCGTCATTCTAGGACTTGCTAGAAATGCCAAATTTATGCTGACAAAGTACATGTGCCTTCGGTCCCTCTAAAATGTCTTGACTGCTCCTTGGCCATTTGAGATGTGGGGAATTGATATGATTGGAGAGATTAAGCCTACTTTTTCTAATGGGCATTGTTTCATACTGGTCGGTATCTATTATATCACGATGTGGGTCAAAGCAGCCTCGATTACAAAGAATGTTGTGGCTCATTTCATTAAGCATAACCTCATCTATCGATATGGCATACCTGAAAGGATTATCACGGACAATGGAACCAATCTTAACAATACTGTGATCACGGAACTCTACACATAGTTCAAGATTAAGCACCACAAGTCTTCTCCGTATCGACCAAAGATGAATGGCACATTGGATGCCCCTAACAAGAATATCAAGAAGATTTTGCAGAAGATGACCGTGACATACAAAGATTGGCACGAGATGTTACCATTTGATCTTCATAGTTATCGCACTTCAGCATGTACATAAACTTGGGCAACTCCATTTTCTCTATTCTATGCTATGGAGGTTGTCCTGCCTATTGAGATCTAGATTCCTTCTCTAAGGATTATGAAAGACGGAGGTTTAGTGAAGATGAATGGATTCAAACTAGACTGGACCAGATAAATTTGATTGATGAAAAAAGACTTACAGATGTTTGTCATGGTCAGATGTATCAGAAGCTCATGATCAAGGCCTTCAATAAGAAAGTAAAACATCAGGTGTATCAACCTAGTGATTTATTAATAAAGCGCATCATCTTACCATAAGGTGATCCCATGGGAAAATGGACTCCCACATACGAAGGGCCATTTGTGATCAAGAAGATACTTTCTGGCGGTGCTAGGATACTTACCACGAACAGTGAAGATCTTCCACACCCTATGAACGCGGACATAGTTAAAAAATACTAAGCATAAAAGAGACCCTCTAGGTCGACTGGCCTTGGCAAAAATAAGGGCATCCTGGTGAACCAAAAGGATTCGGGAAAAAATTAGGGATATATATATAAAATGTACATCCGGAAAGTCAAAAACCTAAAAAGGCAGCTTGAGAAAAAGGATATCTTGGTGGACTGAAAACTCAAAAGGGCGGTCTAGGAAAAATTTAGGAATTTAAGCGTACGACTATGTCTCGTTGGGTCACTCATTTACTTACAACCGACATGATTAACGATGTCAAGTTCAAATGGTACATATCAATTCAGTTAACTTCTTCCAACAACTTGAGATGAGATACTTGAAGACATAGGGGCAATAGTAGAGTTGAAACTCGATGGTATCATTTCCAAATAATTTTTTTTCTTTTGTGTCTCTTTGTACGCCTTTTTCTTTTATGACGGTTTCCTCTTACTAGGATTTCTGTCTCTTTGTATAAAATTATATGTTTATAAACAAACATTCTAAATCAATGCAATCAGTTTCATGTTCAAAAACTATTTTTATTTTCTCTATTTTGTTTGCAAAAAACGTCCAATGATTATATTTAATGAACATATTCATTTGAATATGATTACTGTTTACAAATATATGCACGAAAACAAGATTAACATTTGTGATAGATTCTAGGAGTTGGGATAACGTTCGAAGTTGACCATAAATTCCCACAGAAATTTCCTCAGATCTTTCTCCACAAGAAGATTATTTCCCCAGTGATGTCGCCACGGTCTACATGGTTTATTCCTCCAATGGAGTTTATTTATTCAATATTGTTATTCCTCGACAAGATTCTCCTCCCAGACCAGATGATATTCAATGTTGTCCTCCCAAGAAGAGTCAATACTCATATCCGAGACCTGGACAAACAACTAATCATAAGAATTTCATCTCTTTCATCTCCAGTCAGAATACAAATCTTACAAAGAACGATGAATAACCGACTCTCTTTGGATGCTTCTATCCCCAAGAAGAAGTTGAAGATCCCCAGCAAAGTGTTCTCAAACAGAAAGCAGAAATCCCCAGTAGAGGAAATCTAAAAAAATTGAAGAAGTATTTCCTCCCTCCATAGGATTAATAATTTTGGGTACTTAGGTGTTCAATCCTTTTCGTGCACATGCGAGTGCAAAATTTTGGGCACTTAGGTGTTCAATCCTTTTCCACCTTCAGATCATGAATGGCAAGCATGCCAATCTAACTCTTCAGGGATAAGAATATTGCACAGGGGCATCTGTTGTACCCCAAAATTTTCCCTCTCATTTTAAAAAGACTTTCTCATGCCCCTAAGGTTATCATATTCAAGACTACTAAAAAATGATCAGATGAGTCCTCCTCCTAAGTAGTTGTCTATAACTAGGGTTTTGGTTTTCTCAGATAAAATTGAGCTTCTAATGTCTCAAATGAGTTTCATGGTTTATCATATGCTTCAAAGAATTCTCATGTCAAGTTCCAATCCTTATAGCACACGTTTGCTCAGTCAATTAGCTAGATGATTGAGAATCAACTATATTGGGTAAAAAGTCAACTATGGTCAAGATACAGTCAAACTTCAATATTTTTGGTCAACATTAACATTTTAAAGTCACATTCATCATTTGATCAAGGGTTGATCATATCTCATCAAAAAAACTCAAGATTCATCAAAAGTCAAAAGTGTATAAATTAGGGTTTTCTCTAGGAGAAGTAAACTAAACTTTGACTAAGCATAACTTTCACATACTTCATCAGATTTTTATCAACAAAATCCCCTTTTGATGGAAATTAAATTCTATACAACTTTGTCTTTCTAAGCTCAAGGCCAAAAATGCTTCATTTGAGAGATATGAGCCAAAATATTACAGGTCATTTCAAAAGTCAACAAAAAGACACTTTTTGTCAAAGAAATTTACATCAAGATAAAGTCTTCAAATAGAAAAATGACCAACATGAAAGTTGTAGGGGACATCTTGAGATTTCCAAAATGTCAAAGATCACCATCCTATGACAAAAATTGAGCATGTTATGAGTTTCACAAGTTGGGTAACTTTTTGAAATTGCATGAAACCTCAATTGAACAAATTTGGGCTTTTGGACTAATGGTCCTAATTTTTGAAGTTCAAACATGCTCATGACATGTTAGGGGACCCCCAAAACCATTCACATATTATTTTTTATTTTTATTTATTTCTTTTAATTTTATTCATTTAAATGCAAATTAAATCAAATAAATAGTAAGTGGAGGTATAAGGCTTAGAAGGCTTTTGTTTCAAATATTTTAGAGGCCCAAGGACATGCTGTAAATCGTGTGAATTCTTTGGTAGAGAAAATCTTCATGGTTGGAAAGATTTAAACTTATTTTCCAAACAAAATAAAACATATAATTACAAGAGGTCCAAGCCCATTCTTCTTGACCTAATCCCTTCCTATATATATGCTCGTTATCTTCAGACAACGGACAACGAAAAAACCTTGCTAGAACACCCACTCTAAACGTCAAATTTTGTCAAACTAGGGAAAATTTGAAATCTCTCATACAACCACTTTCAAAGAAAAACAACCATTCAAATCAATCCCTGAGACATTACAGAGTAAGTTGGGATCATTCTTGATGATCAAAAGTGCATGAAACATGCACTACATGCATTGCCGGTTTCATGATTTTTTCAAATTCATATTTTATTTTTTATGCTATTTTGATTGAAACTAACCATGCTAATGTGTTCCTGGGATGTATTAGAACACGTATGAACCATCACATGATTCCTATGATTCTAGAATCATGAATCAGCATATTTATGTTGTTTTGGATTATTTTGATTATATCTCACTGTGCAGGACATTTTAGCCAAATCTAAGGCTACCAGTGAGTTCGCAGCCCTAAAATTAGTGGGGTAGGGTTCTATTTGTTCACTAACACGCTTTGTTTGGAAGGTTTGGAATACATACTCATCGGAGAAGACGACCGGAGCTAGTGCTCTAGCGCTTCTCCGGTCCATATGTTTTGTTTGTTTTATATTTATTTGGTTTTTTTATTAATGGATGAAACAGCCACCGCAGTGGCAAGGACGTGTGCGCTAAGGCTTTGGTATACAAGGATGTGGGTCCGATCCCAGCCTTTTGCAATTTTTTTTGTTATTTTCCCAATTTACGCAGGTTTCCAATATAATATGATGCACCTGTTTCCCATCATCAATGAGTGCTTGGCGTGGTGGCAAGCTATGCAACTGTGAATGCTGGAGGGCGTGGGTTTAACACCCACCCCATACAAGCTTTTTTCTTCTTATTTTCACTAAGCTATTTTCTTTTCCCTTTTAATTACAAAACCCTAATTTTTTTATAACCCTAATTATTTCCTTAATCAACCATTAACCAAATTTAATTCTTTTTAAAAAACATTAACAAATTAGGTTTAGTTTTTTTTAATAAATTAATTTTTACTTTTTTTATCTATTTATTAACTAATTAGGTTAATTAGTATTTTCTTAAATAGTAAAATTAATTAGACTTAGGTTTTTTAATTAACTTAAAATTAATTTCATAAAAAATCACATTCAAACGTTTTTCAACCTGTTTTATTTCTTATTGTATTTAAATTCTTAGAGAAATTGTATAGGTCGCGCGACTTTTTCTTGTAATAGTTTAGATTTATCTATCCGCATTTTTTTCTATTATGTATATGTTTAGGAGATGTAATAGTCTAGGGTTTAATTTCCGCACTTTATTTTCCGTATCCTTTTTATGCAATTGCCCCAAAGCCTTGTAATAGCTTAGGATTTAATTTTTGCACCTTTACTTTTTTGTATATTATACTGCTAGTAATTAGGTATGTATGGCAAGATAAAAATAATCGTTAGCAAACCCTAATATAAGATAAATAACTGAATTGAACACACTATTCACACTTCGCGCCTCTAGGGTAACCTCTCTTTGTTGCCTTCAGAAACATGGTCATGTCCCTCTAAAGTAAGGATACTTTAGCAAAGTCCCTTCGAATAAAGATCATAGTCTCTAGATAACCCTTTGCCGTTTTCTACAAAAAATGATCTAGTCCCATCGATAAATTGCTAAAGTATTTCTATATGTTGCCTTTGATGACCATACAATGACCCTTCTCATGTCCCTTCACATTTAATAGATAGGGCTACCTACCAACTAATGGTATCGATAGAAATATCTCTAAAGGAGAAGGAAAAGAATAATAAAGACTTTAGTGGGTAAGAAACACCTAATTTCTTGCTCACAACTTTTCTCACAAATAAAATATTTCTCACACTACACTTTTAAACAAACATTTTCAAAAAAATACTTTGTACGCGTTCTTGAGGACTGATACAAGAATCATTACAATGTTAGCCTTACATTTCCTTTTCAAAATATTTTCAAATCACACACATACAAAGAAAATTCTCAAAGTGAGCGAGCAATTAAGAGCCCATAGATAACTACAGATGAAAATGGTGCTAACACCTTCCCTTTTCATAACTTACCCCCCAAACTCAAAATCTATCAAAAGTCTTTCCTGTTCTTTTCACCTTTCCTAAATATTGGATAAAAGAAAAGTCGGTGGTGACTCTTGCTATCCGCACATTTGGATAAAACCAAAAAAAGTCAGTTCTCCCACCGTATTACATTAAGGATTATTGATAGCTGTGATAGTTTTCCCAATGTACGTCTTCTTGGTACAAGGGGAGGTATCAACTATAACCTTGTTCTAGCATGTTGTCAACCTGGATATCCGATAAGGGACAAACCAAGTAACATTTGAGTGAGTGGTTTCTTTCTCAAGGAGGAGACGACAACAAAGCATCCAAGGAAAGTATTAGTAAAGAATGGCCTCACATACATAGGAAGGTAAGAGAAGAATTAGGAAAGAGAGGTGTTTTTTCTTTGGATCATCATCTTCGATGGGTATAAGCAAGGAAAATCTAGTTGAAGATGCCTTATCCTCGTCAAGAACCCTTATTTGTAGTTTTTGTAGAGCTTAATCCTCCTATTTTAATTGATGTTGAATAGCTTTAACTTACTTTAGTTAAGTTTCAACAAGGGAAGGATGCTTGGAAGAATAAATACCAGACTATGGATATGAAATATGAAGAAGTGAAAAACACAAGAAGGGGGGGGGGGGGGGGGGGGGGGTTGAATTGAAAACTTAAAATCAAATGCGCAAAGACACAATATTTTTATCCTGGTTCGTTTGATCTCAAACTACTCCAGTCCACCCGTCAAGGTGATTTCGCCTCTCTCCAACGAGGACTTAATTCACTAATCAAAAACTGATTACAATCACTACTTTGACAACTGTCAAAGTCCTATTGAGTACAACCACAACTCGGTCAATCTCAAGGAAAACTGGCTTAATCAAGATAAAAGAATTATGTGTATCGTTATTTTTCTTAACAAAAACAGTTATCAGCACTGTGATATTTTACACAATTTTGAGCGTGAAAAGAGTATGTAAGCTTGCAGCATTTTTAGATGTATTGCCGTAGTGTTGAAAAAATATTAAACGATTTGTCCTCTTAGCTTGTTTATATAGGAAATGGAATCCTGTCCAACATAAAGCGTGATAATGGACATTTAAGCTGTTTCCATATTGAGAAGATTCTTGTCTGAATGAAGCCGTTGCATTTAATGTTGTCTTTATTGAATAGTAACACTTCAAAATCTTACAATCTTGTATGCTGCAATTGCTTCAGAACATTGATGACTTAGAGTTGTGAGGATCTGATTGTATATGAACCTTCTGTTCAGAATTAGAGTATTCTTCACTTCAGTGCATGTTCTGATTATCATTCTTCAGCGCAGATTCTGATTACCTCAACGTGAAAGCTTATATAGCTTAACTTCTGATGTTACTTTGGTCAGAACTTCTGCATACACAGTAACAAAATTTTAGAGTGCATATTTTTTCTTTGTGTTTGTTATCATCAAAACTCTAATTGAGGGTTGTAGAATCAAACTATGTTCTAACAATCTCCCCCTTTTTAATGATGGCAAAAACTAGAATTTTCAATGAAAAATAGAGAACAAAAAAAACTTAAGAGAGACTCCCCCTGAGTTGATTACTTCCCTGAAGTTCCTTCTCGTCAGAGCTTTTGATGCATCTCTTTCTGTTCTTATCAAAATGTGTTCCTGTTCAAGCTTTTCAGAAAGTAAAGGTTAAAATATTTAGAATGTTTGAGACTTTGTCCCGGTATACTGTTATTGAAAATATCTTACTTTCTCCCCCTTTTTGTCAGGTATCAAAAAGAAATATAATCAGAGTCAAAAAGATGAATTATATTGAAAACAGAATGCAATGACAAGTTTCAGAAACAAGGAGGGAAAGATAAAAATTTACAAATAAATAGTTTTAAAGAAAGTCTAAGAAAGAGGGGGAAGACGTGTGAACAACGCTTCCAACAAGCTCTTGATCTGAGTGCTTGATTCTTCCTGCTTTCCCAAGATGTCTTTGATTTTTTTTGTAGTATCTTCTTTTTTATCCAGAATACCCTTGATCTCTTTGTTTGTATTCTCTTGCTTATCCAGTCTGGCATGGATTAATGCATTCTCTTTCTTCAACTCTTCTAGAGTTTGCATGACTAGAGACGAAGTTGGTGTATCTTCAGGGGTTGCATGTTGTTCAGAACATTCTACAACCTCTTCTGATTGAACCACGTCTTCTGCTGCAATCATGTTTTCTAGAGCAGTAGTCAGAGAGAGACTATCAGAATCTGGTTCAACAACTTCTGAAGGATGGTGCTCTTTCCAGGGAGAATTATCCAGCAGAAGAATTTCTTTCTTGCACCATTGGCTCAGAACTTGATCTTGGAAGGCTTTTAGCTGATCACTAAAGTTTTGTTGAGCCCTTTCATAGCCCAATTCTTTCAGTTTCAGAGTTTTAGAGTTGAGCCATTTTCTGAATCTTTCCCACAGAGAATCAGAAGCAGCAGGATTAGAAATCTCTTGGCTTGCTTGCTTCAAAGAATTGATCCATTCCTGCATTTCTGTTTCAAAAAACAACAGACTCTTACCAACATCTGATTTGGGTGCGGTTGGTTTAGGTTCGGGAATGGAAATTTTGTTTGAGGTGGATGCTAGTCGGACCACCACTAGTGGATCAATGATAATTCTTAGGTTGTCAGTTGGATGGTTGATGGGTGAAGGAGTGGAAGAGTCAGAAATTAGAATAGGTGTTTTAGGGGTGTATGGTGGTGTATATTCATATGGTGAAGGGATTTCTGGAATATCATGAATAGTGAGAGGTAAGAGAACCGTAAGGGGTTCTGTTATTCCAGGGATTGGGATAGTTGTTTAAGAATCTGAAGGAGAGTCTTCAGATTGGTTTGCAGTAGCGTTTTGAGTTTCTAGTTCAGGAATTTCAAAGGATGGGTTTTCAGAAGGTGGAGAGATAGAGTGTGTCTATTTTCTGGTTGTGGTGAGTTGAGGTTCAGATGTTCTGGTTGAGGAGAGTGTGGTTGTGGATTTTCTGGTTGTTGTTGAGAGTTTGGATTTTCTGGTTGTTTTTGAGTGTTTGGATTTTCTGGGAGTGGAGATTGAGTGTTTGTGTTTTTCGGTATTGGTGAGGAAAAGTCTTGGTCAAACAGTTCAATATCAGATAGAACTTTGGCAAGTTCTGGTTGATGATGTTCTGGATTTGGATTTTAATTGGGGGAGTGACGTTCATTCAAAAAGTTTCCAAGAGTTACAGATGGGTCAAACTCTATGTCAAAATCCTCAAATGTTTGGGGTGAAGGATTTTCTGTTGGTTGAGGGGGAATAGTTTCAGATGTTGGAACAGAGACAGCTATTGATTCTATAATAGAAACAGAATATGGGTTACCTTTCTTTTTCACAGCTTTAGGTGTCTTCTGAGAGGATCCTTCTCCTGCTGCTTTCCTATTTTTGGATTTCTTTAGCACAACCTCTGGAGCTGGCCTGTGCAGATCTTGGATGTTGATTTTTGGAACAGTCCCATCAGCCTTGCAAGCTTCAAGGTATCTGACTATGATTTCTGGAGAGGCATCTATTTCAGAAATCAGTGGAAAATACTTAAGAGGGATTCTCCTAGAAGTGATGGCCTCATGAGAAGCAATAGTTGGTTCCCTCTTGATGTTCTCAATAATCTTCATTTTCTTCAGATTCTTGGCATTCAAGGGTTTCCCAGCGGTTGCTTCCAGAGTACTTATTTCTTGAGACTATGTCAGATGTTCTATCAGCCTTTTTTTGGTTAGAATATCTGAAATCAATCTTCCTAGAGGAATCCAATCCCTCTTAGTTCTTTCTTCTTCTCTTGTCTCTTTCACACTTGTTATGAGATGGTTGAAGAGAAAGTGTGGAAGGTTTATCTTGGTCTTCTTTGCAATGAAGTAAATCAGAAACTGCTGATCAATATTGATGTAATCAGGAGAACTTGTAGGCTTCCTGTGATTGATACATCCCAGAATTATTCTAGCCCAGATTCTGTGATGATCCTTCAAGTCTCTGATCTTGCTGGATGGCTGTCCAGAAGTGAAGATTTCCTTGGCAATAGAGTTTAGGTAAGAGTATCTATCAGCCATATCAATGCATCTGACTCCACCACCATTGTATCCAATGAGTTTCCCAATTAAATCTTCTGTTATCACTATCTTCTTTCCCATAACATACGATTTAACTTGGTGGTTGGATGAGGTAGCATGAATCCAGAACTCTTTGACGAGAATGGGAAACGTTGGACCCAACAGACGGTCAAAATATCTGTTCCAACCCTATGCAGTTACGTCTTCATAGATATTAAACCCATTTTCTTGTAAACTCTCAAAATCAATGTTCAACTCAGAGAGAACTTCCAGGTTATCAACAGGAGTGAGAAGCGTTCTAATGGGTTCTTCATATTGTTTCCTTGATGAAGATACAAGAGCACTGAGATTATTGAGACTTGATGAAGATGCCATTGTTCACACGGGTTATTTGAAGAAAAGGAAAAGGGTTTTTGAAAACGAAACTTGGAACAAGAGAGAATATAGAAGAGAGTAAAATGTGAATGAATGAAATAGTGAATTGAGTTTATATAGGTTTTTAGAAAACGTAAGCAGTAAGTAAGAAAATAAGTGATGATTATATGCATTAATGAGACCTGAGATTAGGGGATTTAGAAAGATATTGAACAGTTACCACTGACAAGTGTCTCAATGCATCCAATCAGAGCCTTGGACCCTTCAGAATTTGAATGCGTGTTCAGCCTCAAAGGGTAGCTTGTGAGAGGATGACAAATGTTTGATGATGTGAACTGCACTCCTCTATCCTTGAAATGAAATGTTCAGATCTTCATAGATAGATTCTGAGGCAACTGTACTTCTAACTTCTGAAGACAAGTTGATCAGATGTTCATAGAAAACAATAAAGTTATGAGGGTTAAAATATGCAAATAAAACATTTTATTCTGGGCGTAACTTCATGTTGAGATGTTTCAGAATAAAGTTGAATCTATCTTCAGAAAGGGGTTTTGTAAATACATCAGCCCATTGATGGTTTGTGTCAATAAATTTTAAGGTAAGAATTCCTTTCTGAATATAGTCCCTAATAAAGTGATGTTTTATTTCTATATGCTTAGCCCTAGAATGCAAAATAGGATTCTTACTGAGACATATAGTTGAAGTGTTATCTCATAAGATAGGAATGTTACTCTCAAATATGTTGAAGTCTTCAAGTTGAATTTTAATCCAGAGCATTTGAGTTCTACATCCAGCAGCTGCTATGTATTCAGCTTCTGCTGTTGACAATGATATTGTGGATTGTCTCTTGCTGGTCCATGAGATCATATTGTCTCCCAAAAACTAGCAGGTTCCAGAAGTGCTTTTACGCTCTACTCTATATCCAGCAAAATCAGCGTCACAGTATCCTACGAAGCTGTATTCATTAGATTTTCTATAAAACAAACCAAGATTAGTAGTACCTTTCAGATACTTGAAAATTCTCTTAACTGCTGTTAAGTGAGATTCTCTAGGATATGATTGGAATCTAGCGCATAAGCAAACACTAAATAAAATATCAGGCCTTGATGCCGTCAGATAAAGAAGAGAGCCAATCATATCTCTGTAGATTTTTTGTTCAACCTTTTTACTTACCTCTTCCTTTTCCAGAATGCACGTGGGGTGCATTGGAGACTTTGAGGGCTTACATTCTGAGAGATCAAATTTCTTCATAAGTTCTCTGACATATTTGCTCTGATGAATGTAAGTTCCTTCTGAGGTTTGGTTTATCTGAATACCCAGAAAGAATTTGAGTTCGCCCATTAAGCTCATCTCAAACTCTGCCTGCATGCACTTAGAAAACTCTCTTCCCAGAGATGGTATAGTGGATCTAAAGATGATGTCATATACATAAATCTGACACACTAAAATGTCATTCTTAAATGTCTTACAGAACAAGGTTATGTCCACTTTCCCTCTGGTGGATTCCTTTTCTAACAGGAAGTTACTTAGTCTTTCATACCAAGCTCTGGGAGCTTGTTTCAGACCAAAGTGTTGTACCCCAATTTTTTCCCCTAAGATTCCTGCATCATACCATATTGTTTCAATCACAACAAGATGACATTAGGGTTTTTGGTTCTTCTCCCTATCTTTAGCCTTGCTCTTTTGAGGAGTTACCAAGCACCTTGACTTGTTTTCTTTTTGTAATCAAGAATATTTTGCTTTGATTTTTCTTTTATTAATAAAATGAAATGTTGGTTAGCCTTACTTGTTAATAATGTAGGTAAAGGCTATGAGGTTTATCAAGTTTCTTCATGGGTTCATGAGTTTATTTCCATGCCCTAGTCAATAGCTTGAGAAATTCAAACTTTACTATTGGAGTGATTTTGGAAGAAATGGCATGACAAGGCTCATTTTTGTTCAACATATTTCAAAGTTATCAAAATTGATTCAAAAAGTACAAAGGGTTAAGGGAAGAAGTTGTCATGATTGGACAAGGTCTTGTTCCTATTGGTCACAAGAACACATTTCTCTCAAATTTCAAGATATGGAAGTGGTTTTGGTGGCTATGAGTCCTCATAATCATCCTCAACAACTTTTACTCACAAAGGAAGAATATTGGCACAAAAAGCTTGTTCAAACTTGGAAAATTTCCTCAAAGCATTCTCTTGATCTAGAGGCTAGGGTTTTGGACTTCAAAGGAGCATATCTTGCTCATCTTTTGGTATTTTTGAGTGATTCCAAAAACATATTTCTCTTCAAAGAGTTACAAACAAATCATTTCAAAATTTCTAAGGAGTTTTCATGTGGAAGGAACTTGGTGAAGAAGAAAGATTACGAGTCACGCAGATGAATCCCCAATTTTCCATATGTGACTTGAAATGTTCATAACTTGGTAAATTTTCATCACCTTGAGCCCATTCTTTTTTCATGATGATCTTAAGGATGTGTACTTCATGCCTTATTTTATATGAAAAGTAAGAAAATTTATGGAAGTTGCCTTAAGGATGCAAAAGATTATAGGTCATTTCATGATTTTTGGCCAACATCAACAAGTCATAACTTTCTCAATTTTTGGATATTTTGAGTGGTTAAAATTGCAAAATGTCACTCAAGAGATCTACTTCATTACATCTTTTTTGGTCAAGAGCAAATTCTAAGTGGAAGGCCATGTTTGGATGCAAAAGATTATAAATCATTTTTAAAGAAGAACTTGAAATATTTCTAGATATGGAAAGTCAACTCTTTTTCTTCAACTTTGACTCCACGTAGCTTTTAGCTCAAGCATCCATTTGATTCCATTCTTTTTCCATTGCAAATCTTGTAACCTCATCTTTCGAAAGCATCAAGAATTATGCCCTAAGACCCCTTGAGGTGAAAATGCCATGGATTTAAATTGGGTAGTTTGAAACTAAATTTTTCACAAAGTCAGGATTTTGAAATCATTGTTTTAGATTCTAATCACAAGATTTCCACGCGTTTTTGGTTCTAATCATGTTTAGCAACTTGGCAGAAGTGATTAGCATCATGAAACGCACGAATTGGTTGAGTTTTGATCAAGTTTGAGTCACACTTGTTTCATGATGCAAACCCACACGAATTCCCTCCAAAATGAATCATTTGCTATTCCTTTTGATCCCATTTGCTTCCCTATAAATAGAGGGTCATCCCCCATTTAATTTCCCAAGCTTAAATATCCAGAATCACCCTGCAAAGCTTGCTTCACAACCCACAATTTAGCAACTTCGAAATCTATTCTCAAGCCTTTTTCAATCCATTTTCCCCTCAATTTACCTTCCTTGATCTTCCCTGAAGCTAACCATATAATTACATTCAAGAATCGTGCCTTATACTGCTCCATAGAAGTCCAGATTCAGAGCTGTGCAACTCAATTTCAATAGGTAGATTCCTTCATCAATTCTTCAAAACTCTGATATCATTGTGTGGCTCTCATTGCCCTGGTTCTAGTCGCAACACTTGCATTTCACTGGGAGCACGTTTTGACCATGAATATTCAAATCCCTTTTCAAAAATTTCTTTCCAAATTGCTTGAGCTACAATTTATATAAATTTGGCGTGAGGGTGTGGTTGTTTTCATCTTGAAGAGATGAAGCGATTGGCATAGGTCTGAGCTTCTGATTTTACAGTTTGAGAGACATGAAAATCACGTTGGATGGAGGTTGAAGATGACCTACGTGTCATCTTCCAACCAATTGTGTTTTTTCAAAAATCAGATTTATTATTGATTCTGTATATTATTCATTAATGACCATGACATGCACAATGCTCCAGATCCCTTTGATTTGATTACTAACGCATTTTAACTGTCATCCAATGGTCCACATATTTTACTTTTATTTTCTTTTTCTGATTTTTATATTTTAATTGTATTAAATTTCAAAAAATCATAGAAAATTCATTTTTAGTCCCAAAAATCTGAAATAATTATGAAAAATATTTTTGATTATTCTCTTTCTGATTTTTATTTTTTCACAATTTAATTTTGTGTTTTGGTATTTTTTATAAATTTTACACTTATTTGATTTGTTTAAAATGTTTAAAACTAATTTTTTTACATTTTTAAATTCTGAAAATATTATGGAATGATCCAATGATATTGTGACAAATATTGGTTACCTTATTTCATTTTTGTTTCTGACTTTACTATTTTTTTACTATTTTTGTTTATTTTACCCATTTTTTTAAATAGTTTCTGACTTTTAAAAATTACCAAAATTTTTGTAAAATTACTTGGCCTCTTTTCTGATTTTTCTATGGTCTTATTTTCCTTTCCTTGATTAATTTGAATATAATTGATATTTTCCTCATCATTTTTCATTCTTTAAACATTTTTAAACCTTTTAATGTATATATTAAATATGATATTATTTTTGTGATTATTTTCTGGCTGTCTTAAGTTGATTTTCTGATCATGGCTTTATTAACATCGTTGGATCTATGGTGTTGAGTTTAACTCCACAAAAATGGATGAATAATTTTAATAATAGTTTGATTAAATTTTTAATTCAAAAGTGGTTTATTCATCTCTTGCCCTAATCCTCTTCATCTCATCCCCTTCCCATTGCACTAAATGTTGTTGGAGCATGATCTCTATATCATGTCTCAAAACAAATGGTACATAGATTGCTATTGACCGACCTCAAAATATGTGCGACTTCTATATAAGTCCACTTACGATTGCTTAACAGCGCTAAATTTTGTCCCGATTCAAATAAATGATCATTCGTGACCCAAACTAATGATTGCAAGCTCAAGTATGTTAATTTGATCTCTTTGATCCAATAACTTGGAGATTTATTGCTTGGAGGCTTTGGTTCTACCAATCCTCTAATGGATCTACAACACCTTTGGTCAACGCGGATCACTTAAACATCGTTGATCATTAAATGGTACTTATGAGAATTCCAAATGGATGATATACTTGACAAAAAGCAAATGCAACTTATTGTGTGGAGGATTTGGTTCTACGAATCCTCTAATGAGTTCCAAATGCAAGTTTCAAGATGGTCATCCAACTAACCACTAATTATTGACTTGTTTATTTTATGCTTTTATTCTTTTATGCTTTATGTACTATTTATTTTTTAGCACTTTTCATTTCATGTCATTTTCATCTTTTCTCATTTGAGCATTTATCTTCTTGTCATTCTTATTTTTGCTCACTTGAGCTTTTCTTTTTCTTTTCCTAAGATACTTAATAATCAACGTAAACCCTAAAAAACTCTTAATGGTACTTGGACTATTTGGTTACTATCCTTGGCATTATAGAGCATGGGACTTTTTCTTGGACTTAGGATTAGAAACCTTGGCCTATCTTGGAGACCTTGTGATCTTATCTGATTATTTTGTCTGGAGTTCTTGAGGTTTACCTCAAGACATTGGGTTGCTTGTCTGGTTTTGTGTGCAGGTTTTTGTGATTACATCCTTTGTTTGCAATCTGGAATTCACCTGTATACAGTCGTTACTCTGCCCAATTTTTGTGAAGACTTAATACATTTGAAGAGGTCTAGTATCTTTTCTTGCTTGGTTTCAATACAAAGAATGAGAATTCTATCTTGGCTCATAATGTCAAGTTTTGGCTTCTTATTGGTTAGATGGTCTTTATCCTTAGATTTTAACTTATGCTTTAGGATAGCCTCTTCAACTCCTCCCATTTTCTTTAATTTCAAAAATCTTCTCTCTCCTTTTTAAACTCTTCTTGTTTCTAAACTTGAAACACTTTCATAATAAACTTGGACTTAGGTCCATGCATTTTCAAAACATTTTCATCAATAAACTTCAATCAATTTAATAATAATTTGACACTTTTTGTGAGAAGACTAAAAGTCAATCAATCTCATATCAAACCATTTTTGCCACTTTGGATTTTATCTTTAAACTTTTCTTAAAAAGTTAGGCTCTTGTCAATCCTTGTAGTGATGAAAACAACTATACTTCTACAATATGTAGTAAAGGGAGATATTTTCCACTTGGGTGTTGAGTGAGGCATTGTTGATTTTAAAATCCAAGCCATTATCCTCCACTTTGAGATGATGTAAATTCTCCTTTCTCATGATTGTGGGTAGTAAGTATGTTTTCCACACGGACAATGACGATGATGTCTTATCTCTTAAAATTAACCAACACACTCGTGTTTCAAATTTTTAAAATAGGAACTACGTGTACCCTGATCCCCTATTGCACAAAAGGTGGTACGTAGACACTAAAGGTTCGTAACCGCGGCGGGTGCAAAAATTATGAATAAATATATTTCTCTTCTCACCTCCACCATCTATTTTATATACAACACATTTTTATATAGCCAAAATATACAGATTTTTCAAAGAGGTTCCTGTGGAGTACCATAGATGTTTAGGGTGCTAATACCTTCCGTTTGCATAACCAACCCCCTTACCTTGAATATTTCCCCCTCTTTTTGGGTTATTCGCTCTTTTCCCATTCCTTTGGAAACAATAAAGCACGGTGGTGATTTTTATTTTTGATCTGTATAAAGTCTAGTCAATCCAATGGCTTAGTCTTGAACATTTCTACCGCTACAGAAAAGTGGCGACTTCACTGAGGAAAGATTGACCTCTTGCTGGTCCATCAATAAGTGAGTTGAGCCTATCTTTGTTTATATATGTATATATGCTATTGTTATTTATGTGCTATAATTTGTATACATGTTTGTCTTGATTTTCCTGGTTTTCAGGGTGCTTGGTGATTACTCATAAGTCCTATACCTAGACTTAGGCAAACTTTAAGATAGGACGAGCAGTATAGTCATGTTAACTTTGAGGAAGTAATCCCGAAAAAGGAGGCATTAGATCCCCCACTCAGTGGATACCCCTTTGATTGTAGTGTCGTTTACCGAGTAATCGGGAAGACGTACTGCTTTCGACCTGGGAGCCTGCTGAAACTGAGGATCATAGAATACCTAACCCATCTTGGCCTTTTAGGTGTAGTGCGGAAGCTATAATGGAGTAATCCGGAAATAGTTGTCACGCGATACTACGCTCAGACGAGTCTTTCTTGAGAATATTACTAATTACTTAGTTAATCGAGAAGTTAGTAATATCCAAAGGAAGGATGTAGACTCTGGGAACCTCTAGAACCTTGTTCGGCAGGTGATAAATCTTAGACCAACACCTTACGGGTAGTACCTTCGACCTCATGCTCGTGACGTTGAACCTATGAACCCTATATGTGTGATCTTGTGTGTGATTGCTTCATCATGCATCCATGCACTCATAAGCATATTTTGAAGAAAAAATATTTCAAGAGATTTAAAGGTTGACTATTTGTGAATATCTCAGGTACTTTTAAACATGGATTCTGGAAAGAGAAAGACCGGGAAATACAGTTTCAAGGATCCCAAGATAGATGAGCTGATCAGTCTAATTCCAAAGATCGAGTGTTCTGCAGACTTTCGAAAGAAGTATGGATCCATTATTCCTCTCATGAAGCTGAAAATGAAGGAGGGTATTCTCTCGACCTTGGTCGAGTTCTATGATCTGATATATCATTGTTTTACTTTTCCCGATTATCAATTGATGCCTACACTGGAGGAGTATTCTTATCTATTGGATTTACCTGTTACCGATCGTTTTCCTTTTACTGGTTTGGAGGGTGAGCCAAATCCACATGAGATAGCTGCTTTGATTCATCTGGGGAAGTCTGAGGTGTAAGCCCATATGACTACCAAAGGAGGGATTATAGGATTACCAGCTCAGTTCTTATTGGAGAAAGCTCGTTACTTTTCCAGGATGAAGAGTACGGTTGCTTTCGAGACCATCTTTGCTTTACTTGCTTATGGATTATTCTTATTTCCTAATGTGGACAAGTTTGTCGACATTAATGCTATCAGGATTTTCATGATTGGATACCTAGTTCCTACACTGTTGGGTGATGTTTATTACTCTGCTCATCTTTGGAGTTCTTATCATGGGGGAATGATTATCTGTTGCACGCCTCTGTTGTACCGGTGGTTCATCTCTCATATGCCTCAGTCTGATGCTTTTTGGGATGTCAAGAAGGAACCCCGTTAGGCTCCTAAGATCATGGCACTTACTCACTCGGATATTGATTGGTATCATCGAGCTTATCAGGATATAGAGATTATTGACAGTTGTGGTAGTTTCCCTAATGTACCTCTTCTTGGTACAAAGGGAGGAATTAACTATAACCCTGTTCTTGCACGGCGACAACTTGGTTATCCGATGAGGGATAAAGCAAATAGTATCCATTTAAGTAGTTTCTTTATAAAGGAAGGAGAAGACCATATGGAAGCTAGGGAGCAGATTGTGAAGGCCTGGCGTCACATTCATAAGAAGAGTAGGAAGGATTTGGGACCTAGGGGTGCTGTTTCTTTGGAGCCATACCTTCAGTGGATCCGATCAAGAGCCATTCAGTTGAAGAAGTCGTATACTCGGGAGACGCCCATGCCTGATCTATTTGTGAAGACCACTCCTCCTTTATTAGATGATCTAGAAGACCTGCAGCTTGCTTTGGTCAGGATGCAACAGGAAAGTGATGCTTGGAAGAACAAGTTCAAGACTTTAGAGAGTTCCTACAGAGCAGACATGAAGGAGAAAGATTATTTGATCGAGATCCTCGAGAGTCGAGCGATGGAGTCTATGGAGAGGAAAGGGGATTTATTTTCCCCTAAGCCTCAAATAGGTGTTGATTACTCATTTCCTGATCCAGATGATTGGAAGGAGGTTTCCATCAGACATGTGGAAGAAAACCAGAGGTTGAGGGCTCAGATTGCCAGGCTCATAGGGAAGCGCCAGCGTACAGATTGATCTCCATCAGTTCTTTTTCTCAGGATTTTTAGATTGTATTTTCATCTTGTACTTGGGATCATTGAAACTTGTAATCCATTTTGAAGTTATTATAATAATAAAAAAAATAAAAAATTTCTCAGTATTTCAAATGCGTTATTACTTTGATGTTTGTGATATGTCTAAATGTTAAATCCCTTGAAATATTAAATGATAAAATAAAAAAAGTAATAATCATATGTATTTCATATCATGCATCATATTTCTTGCATTTATTATGCATATCCAGGTGCCTTACCCAGCTTCTTTACTCCGTTCAGCAAGCTGACTCATCACTACAACACAAGGGCTAACTTCAAAAAGAAGATGGACAACTTGGAACAGGAGAATTGCGAGCTACACGAAGAAGTTTCTGCTTTTAAAGCTGGCTTGGCCAACTTGACTACTCGGATGGAGGCTCTGGTGGTTGCTCAGAATCAGCCACCGATTGTTCAACTTCAACCAACGAGGGCAAGTGCTGAAGTTCTTACTATTCCTGTATCTGCCACTCCGGCTGTTGTTCAAAACCGTATGCCTCAGGGTTATCCGTAGGGAATCCCAGAGAATTTGCACCTGAAGGTTTCAATTTGGGCCCCCATGATGCTCTAGTGGTTCAAACTGTTGTTACTCCAGCACCTCTTGTGGTGCATATTGTTCCTGTTGCACCTCCTTCAATGAATTTGGTTTCGTTTGTTAATGAAGATGTGTGTCGTCCTTTCCCTCCGCCGAGTGAAAACTTAGGTCTTTATGACAGAATGGATGATTTCCAAGAGCAGTTTGATATAATGCAAAGAGAGATGAAGGCTCTTAGGGGAAAAGAACTATTTGGGAAGAATGTGAATGAGCTGTGTTTGGCCCCGAATGTTAAAGTGCCTGCTAAGTTCAAGGTCCTGGAGTTTGAGAAGTACAAGGGCAACACTTGCCCTCGTGCTCACTTGGTGATATACGTGAGGAGAATGTCTACCCATACTGATGATCAGCGTCTGCTGATTCACTTTGAAATGGTACATGAGTTTAGACAGCGCCAACATCCATACTTTTAATGATTTGAGAGAAGAATTCATTAACCAATACAAGTACAATGTGGACATGGCGCCCGACCGTGACCAGCTTAGGGCCATGGTTCAGAAAGACAAAGAATCGTTCAAAGAGTATGCGTAGAGATGACGCGAAGTGGCTGCACAAGTGATCCCTCCCATGGAGGAGAAGGAAATGACTAAAATTTTTCTGAATACGCTGGGCGCTTTCTACTACGAAAGAATGGTAACGAGTTCCCCAAGTGATTTTACAGAAATGGTAGGAATGGGTGTCTGCCTAGAAGAGGAAGTAAGAGAAGTCCATTTGACAAAGGGTGAGGGATCCGGAGGTATGAAAAAGTCAGCTTATGGGTTTACAAAGATGAAAGAGGGGGATACAAATTCTGTCATACAAGAGAGGAGAGTGAAAACTCCTAGAAGGAATTATCAGCGTCACCAGCAAGTTGCCTCAGTTACTCCTGTTATGAATGCCGCTCCGACTACCGTTGCTTATCAAAGACAGTCCCAGCATGGGAACCAAGGGAATAATCAGAGAAAGGAGAACTATGACCCTATTCCCATGAGCTATGCAAAACTACTACCAGCATTGATTCATAAGAATTTGTCCAGACACGACCACCTCCCGCCGTACCATCACCATTGCCTTGGTATTATAAAGCAGACCGGACGTGTGCCTTTCATCAGGGAGCACAAGGGCATAGTGTTGAAAATTGTTATCCTTTGAGGAATGAAGTGCAAAGGTTGGTGAAGTCTGGAATTCTATCTTTCAAAGACATGGGACCTAATGAGAAAGACATTCCTCTACCCAAACACGGGGGAGTGAATGCTGTAAATATGGTGGTCGTTTGTCCAGGCGACTTCCGGATTTTTGACATTGATCTGGTTAGAGGAGATTTGGTGAATATGCATGCATACCTCTATGAATTCAACTACTATATGCATGACCACGCCAGTTGTGCTGTTTGTAGTACAAACATACAGGGTTGCAAGAAGATAAAGGCTGATTTACAGGAGATGATGGATGAAAGTTTAATCCATATAATCAGGCCTAGGGAAGAATATGAAGAAGAAGTGAATATGGTTTCTGAATGTCTGGGTGAATTCATAATTTTTTATGTGAAGAATTTGAATAAGGATCTCGTGCAGTTGCATGCTACCTTCTGTTGTACTGCTGGTCAGGTGGAACACCAATATGGATCTTGCATAGTTTGCTGTCGAGACACCCGAGGATGTTCTACTATGAGAGAGGGTGTTCAATTGTTGTTAGACAATGGAACTATCAAGATCACAGGTCAGAGAGATGATTATCATGAGATTGATATGGTTGAAGTTTTTTTGATGGAAGAAGAGTCAGAGGAAGAGTACGCCTCTGCGGATGAGTATTTCTCTTCAAACAAAGATTTGTTTGCCGAAAATGACCTTTTGATGGCTGATTGTGTTGAGGAAGGGGTGAACGTCATTGTACCTTGTTTTGGTGCACCCGCTCATCTTGAGGTGGAGTACCATAGCAAACCAGTTGTTACCCCATTGGTAATTAGTCTGCCAGGTATTGTTCCTTATAAATCAGATAAGGCTGTGCCTTACAAATACAACGCTACAATCTTAGAAGATGGGGTGGAAGTTCCCATCCAGCCAATGCCAGATGTTGGAAATATAGCTGATAATAGCAGTGTGACCCATAGTGGTTGTGTGTTTGCGCTGGTTGTACGAGGGGATGTAGTTGCTGGAAAGAAAAATGTTGAGAACGATGAGCCTAAGAAGGCTCCAGGAGAGACTAGCGGAGCCACATTAGAGAAAGAAGTGGATGATATCTTGAAGATATTTAAGATGAGAAATTACAAAATTGTAGATCAACTATTACAGACTCCTTCAAAGATATCCATCCTAACTTTATTAATGAATTCCTCTGCTCATAGAGAATCACTGATGAGAGTACTAGACCAAGCTTTTGTGGAGAGTGACAGGCCGTTAGATCAATTCAGTAGCGTAATTGGAAACATTACGTCATGTAACAACTTGAGTTTCTATGATGATGAGTTACCAGATGAAGGGAGGAATCACAACCTGGCCCTCCACATATCTATGAACTGCAAGAATGACTCGCTGTCCAATGTGTTAATTGATAACAGATCCGCATTGAATGTTATACCGAGGAGTACCATCATGAAGTTAAAGTATCAAGGAACACATATGCAGCCGAGTGGCATGATTTTGAAGGCTTTTTATGGGTCGAGGAAATCTGTCATCGATGAAGTAGACTTGCCCATCCATATAGGACCACATTTGTTCTTGATAACATTCTAGGTCATGGACAATATTCCCGCATATAGTTATTTTCTAGGACGGTAATGGATACACGAAGCAGGGGTTGTCACTTCAACTTTGCATTAGAAGCTAAAATTTGTGCGTGAAGGGAAGGTAGTGATCATAAATGGGGAGCAGGCGTTGTTGATATCCCATGTATCATCTTTCAGTATTGTAGAAGTGGATGAGGCTGTTGTTGAAACCCAGTTCCAAGCCCTATCCATTGACAACATAAGGAGGAATTAGATTTTTGTGGTTTCCCTGAAGGACGCGCAATAGGTTGTGCGCAATGGTAATAATGTAGTTTGGGGACGACTTGTGGATCCACTCGTGAACAAAAACAGAGCTGGTTTGGGTTTCTCTTCGAGGAATGGCAAAGGCAAAAATTTTAAGTAAAAGTCTTCTATGAACAGTTATCATGATGTTTTCCGCAGCGGAGGCTACCTCCATGCAATTGGTTCTAGAATTAATGTTGTTGAAGAGGATGAAGCAGAGCAGGAAGTACCGAATTATGTGACACATGGAGTCCGAGTTCAGAACTGGGTCACCATTGATGTTCCTTCTTGAATACATGTTTCAAAGTAATTTGTTTGGTTAATCTCTTTATTTCTTTTGAAAAGCTTTCACTCTTCCCAAGGTGGAAGTATTAATGTTGTAGGGCTTATCTGTTTGCTATAACTTTTAAGATCATTAATAAAAGTTGTCTTTGCTTATAAAATTATGTCTTTTATTTTCCGCTTTTTTCTTGAGAAATGGTAATAAAAAAAACCCTTTCAAAATAAATAATAACTGAAAATTAATCTGCATGATCACTTGTTATATGTGTCAGTTTCTAAAAGCAATCATAAATCATATGTGCAGAATAATTAAAAAACCTGTTAAATACAATGACCCTGCACCCTCTCCCAACTTTGATTGTCCTGTGTTTGGGGTTGAAGAAGAAGATTATGATGAGATTCTAGAAGAGGTTTCACGGTTGCTTGAGCACGAGGAAAATACCATTCAGCCATATAAGGAGCCTTTGGAAGTGATTCATTTGGGTTCAGAAGAAGATTCGAAGGAAGTCAAGATTGGAGCATCGTTGCATCCTGATGTAAAGAGCGGGTTGATTGAGTTGTTGAAAGAGTATATGGATATTTTTTCTTGGTCTTATCAAGATATTCCTGGTCTAGATACAGACATTGTCGAACATCGTTTACCGTTGAAGCCAGAGTGTCCGCCAGTTAAACAAAAGTTGAGAAGAACCCACCCGGATATGGCAGTAAAGATCAAAGAGGAGGTCCTAAAGAAGATTAATGATGGTTTTCTTGTGACATCAGTGTATCCTCAATGGATTGCCAATATTTTCCCAGTACCGAAAAAAGATGGAAAAGTCCGCATGTGCATAGATTACATAGATCTAAATAAAGCTAGTCTAAAAGATGATTTTCCATTGCCTCACATCGACATGTTAGTGGACAGCACAACAAAATTCAAGGTATTCTCGTTCATGGAAGGATTTTCCGGGTATAATCAAATAAGAATGGCTCCAGAGGACATGGAAAAAACTACGTTTATCACACCTTGGGGAACATTCTGTTACAGAGTGATGCCCTTCAGGTTGAAGAACGCTGATGCAACGTACCAGAGGGCTATGACAACCCTATTCCATGATCTAATGCACAAAGCAATCGAAGTATATATTGATGATTTGATCGCCAAATCCCAAACTGAAGAAGGGTATATAGAAGATTTATTGAATTGTTTCAGCGTTTGAGGAAGTATCGTCTCCGCTTAAATCCAAATAAATGCACCTTTGGAGTTAGATTGGGGAAATTGTTGGGTTTTATTGTTAGCCAGAAAGGAATTGAAGTTGACCCTGATAAAGTAAAAGCAATTCAAGAAATGCCAGCACCAAGAACTGAAAAGCAAGTCAGGGGTTTCCTCGGGCGTTTGAATTATATCTCCAGATTTATTTCCCACATGACTGCAACGTGTGAACCAATCTTTAATTTGTTAAAGAAAGATCAAGGTTGTGTGTGGACGGATGCATGCCAAAGGGCATTTGAGAGTATTAAAGAATATCTGCTTGAACCTCGTATCTTGCTCCCTCCCGTAGAAGGAAGACCGTTGATTATGTATCTAATAGTATTAGATAAATCCATGGGTTGTATTCTTGGACAACAAGATGAAACAGGAAAGAAAGAGTTTGCCATTTATTTTCTCAGCAAAAAGTTAACTGATTGTGAGTCGCGGTATTCCACGCTATAAAAGACATGTTGTGCTTTGGCCTGGGCAGCAAAGCGTTTGTGGCAATATATGTTGAATCATACCACTTGATTGATCTCCAAAATGGATCCAATCAAATATTGAAAAGCCTGCAATTACTAGAAGAATTGCCCGCTCATGTGTTTGCAACAGAGGAGGTAGAAGATGAGAAACCTTGGTATTATGATATCAAGCATTTTCTTCAGACTCAAAAATACCCGTTTGGTGCGTCGAAGAAAGATAGAAAGACACTGAGAAGATTGGCAGCAGTTTCTTCCTCAGTGAAAATGTGTTATACAAGAGAAATTATGACATGGTCCTGCTCAGATGCAGGGATAGACATGAAGCAGACATGTTGATGCATGAGATTCATGAGGGTTCATTTGGCACTCATGCTAATGGATATTCGATGGCTAAAAAGATGCTAAGGACAGGTTATTATTGGTTGACAGTGGAATCTGACTATTACAAATTTGCAAAGAAGTGCTATAAATGCCAGATTTATGTAGATAAGATCCATGTGCCTCTGACACTTCTCAATTTGATTTCCTCTCCATGACCTTTCTCTATGTGGGGTATTGACATGATCGGGATAATAGAACCCAAAGCTTCGAATGGACACTGTTTCATCTTGGTAGCAATTGACTACTTTACCAAATGGGTAGAGGCTGCTTCATATGCCAATGTTACCAAACAGGTGATCGTGCATTTCATCAAAAAAATATTATATCCCGGTATGGTGTGCCGAGCAGAATCATCAGTGACAATGGCTCAAATTTGAACAACAAGATGATGATAGAATTGTGCGAAGATTTCAATATTGTCCATCACAATTCATCTCCATAAAGGCCAAAGATGAATGGGGTTGTTGAAGCTGCTAATAATAATATCATGAGAATTATCCAGAAAATTGTTGTCACTTATAAGGATTGGCATGCAATTCTCCCTTTTGCTCTGCATGGATATCGAACATCTGTTCACACTTCAACAGGAGCAACCCTGTTCTCCCTAGTGTATGGAATAGAAGTTGTACTCCCTGTCGAGGTAGAGATTCCCTCGTTGCGTGTGATAATGGAAACCAAGTTGACAGAGGTTGAATGGGTCCATAACAGGTTCGACCAATTGAATTTGATTGAAGAGAAGAGGATGACAGCTTTATGTCATGGGCATTTATATCCAAAAAGAATGAAGAAAGAATTTGATAAAAATGTCAAACCTCGTGCTCAGGAATATCATGTCCTTCAACACTGATTATAGGGAATAGTGGACTCCCAATTTTGAAGGCCCGTATGTTGTCAAGAAATCCTTCCTTGGTGGTGCATTAATTCTTGAAACTATGGATGGCGAGGAGTTCCCACGTCCCATGAATGCTGATGCAGTCAAGAAATACTTCACCTAAAGAAATAAAAGAACAACTCGCTAAGTTGAAAACCCGAAAGGGAGGCTTAGGAAAAAAGGAGCGTCTCGGTAGGCCGAAAACCCGAAAGGGCGGTCTAGGAAAAAATTAGAGACATAAACAGAATAAATTTCCCGCTAAGTTGAAAACCCGCAAGGGCAACTTAGGCAAAAGTTAGGGATTTTCTTGGCAAGTAACTACGTCAGACAAGACTTGATCGTTGAAGAAACAATCTTCTCGGATCCTCACCATACTTCAACAAAAGCTGCTATTTAGGATTTCAAAAGTTGTTAGGGGGAATAGTGGTCATTGTATCTCAACGTATATTTTCCATTATATATTACCAATTCCCAAACTTTGTAATCATCCATGGAGTCTCGCCATTCGCGGACTACCATTCTATTAATGAAATTCAAGCTTTTGCCCAATTCTTTGTGTTCTTATTTTTATTTAGCTTACAAAGAATCCATTTATTACTGATAATAACTTTCAAAGCAAAAAGATTAAAAAGCAAAATTGACTTTTCAAGAAATATGAGAGTTTTTTTACAATTCAATTTACCTTGAGATTTGTAATGACACAATGACAACAAAGAATGGTGATCCCAAGAATGAACAAACTCCAGTTGTTTTAAGAAGATTTACTCCCTTCATGAAGGTTTTCTCAGGTCATTTTGCTGGTATGTGCGCCATCTTTGTGTGTTTCTCAGATAGTTAAAGACGATATAAGTGGGTGCAAGGTACAGTATTGGGTTTGTGGTCCCATTATCCCTAGTCAAGTCTGGGTTCGCTTTTGATTTTGGGTGTGCATGGTTAGAAGCCTCCGTCCCAGATTCCCCAGCAAAGTCTTCCCTCATATGATGAAAGGTTTTATTCCCTTGATGTGCTGAGATATCGCTCTTTTTGCAGTATTGGCACTAGTGTTGACTTCTTGATTTCCCGGGAAGGTTATGTTAGAACATAGTTTGATTCTACAACCCTCAGTTAGAGTTTTGATGATAACAAAATACAAGATTAAATAAATTATGAGTTTTATATAACACATAGATGCTACTTAAAATTATGTTGTGTATTTACAGGAAACTTTGATGGAATCAGCATCAGAACATCAATATCAACATCAACATCATAAGATTAGTACATGTGCTACGCTGAAGCCTGATGAACAAGATCTGTGCTTAACATACTCTGACTCTGATCAAGATTCTAACTATGTCATCAGCACTCAGAAGCGCCAGAATAAGCTAAAGCCAAGAACACTCTGATTGTCATCAAGCAGAACATTCTGAAGTGTTAACGTTACTGCATTCAAGGCAGATTAATTACCAACGACTTTATTCCAAGACAAAGATCTTCTCAAAATGGAAATAATGTTATGAGCATTGAAATGGAATTATGGACTATAACATATCTATTCCAAGAAGTATTTAAACAAATCAGTGAGAAAAGAAATGGCTAATAATCTACAATACTCTACACGCATATACGCCTAAAGCCAATCATCATCATCTTTGTTCTCACTTATTCAGTTTGCTAAAGCTCTCAACCGTTTACTCTATAGCTCTAGCATTCTAGTTTCATATAAGCTTCATTTTGTGTATTATCACAACTGTGGTATATAGTTTTTCTAGAAAACATCAAACACACATATTTGTTAATTTGTCTGTAAAAGAATTTCCTTGAGAAACCGGTATGTGGTTAGACTCAAGAAGGCTTTAGCAGTTGTTAAAGCAGTTTTGTATTCAGTTGAATATAGTGGATTAAGACCTCGTTGGAGAGAGGCGAAATCACCTTGACGGGTGGACTGGATTAGTTTGAGATCAAACGAACCAGGATAAAAATAACGTGTTGTCTGCATTTAATTTCAAGTTTTAACAATTCAACCCCCCTTCTTGTGTTTTTCACATCTTCAATTGGCATCAGAGCGCCTGGTTATGAGTTCATAACACTTAACCGTGTCAGTACAAGATCCAGCGTTAGAAAAACACTATGGCAGGACAACATCAAAACATCAGCAATGACAACAATGAAGAAAGAGACAGATTCAGTGGCAAACCTCCAGTCTTTGATGGAGAGAACTTTGATTACTGGAAAGACAGAATTGAAAGCTTCTTTCTAGCCTATGATGCTGATCTGTGGGATATGGTGAATGATGGATACACGCACCCAGTGAATGCAAGTGGTCAGAAGATTGACAGGAAAGCAATGTCTGATCAACAAAAGCGTGATTTCAAAACTCATCACAAAGCCAGAACTATTCTTCTCAGTGCTATCTCTTACTCTGAATATGAAAAGATATCAAACAGAGACACTGCAAAGAATATGTTTGACTCTCTGAGAATGACGCATGAAGGCAACCTTCAAGTTAAAGAAACTAAAGCTCTTGCGCTCATTCAGAAGTATGAGGCATTCAAGATGGAAGAAAGTGAATCTATTGAAACAATGTTCTCAAGATTTCAGATTCTGGTTGCTGGTCTCAAAGTTCTGGACAAAGGGTATTCTACTGCTGATCATGTTAAGAAGATCATCAGAAGCTTTCCAAAACAGTGGAGGCCAATGGTCACAGTGTTGAAGCTAGCTAAGGATCTCAATACAATCTCTCTAGAGGAACTTGTCAGCTCCCTCAGAAGTCACGAGATAGAGCTAGAAGCTGATGAACCTCAAAAGCAAGGTAAGCCTTTAGCTTTAAAATCTAACAGAAAATATGACTCCAAGGTTTTGCAGGCTATTGAAGAAACCTCTGATGGGTCCTCATCAGAAGAAGATGAATTGTCTCTCCTCTCCAGAAGGGTGAACCAACTGTGGAAGCAGAGGAAAAGAAAGTTCAGGAATCCCAGAAGATCTGAGAATCAGAATGAATCCTCCTCCAGATACAGAAGGCCAGAACCCTCCTCTGGATACAGAAGATCTGAAGGCTCTTCAGGAAGTAGAAAGGCAAACAACAAAGACATCATCTGCTATGAATGTAACGAGCAAGGGCACTACAAAAGTGACTGCCCAAAGCTTCAGAAGGAAAAGCCCAGAAGAAAGTTTGGCAAGGAAAAGAAGAAAAGTCTCATGGCCACATGGGATGATTCTGATACATCTAAAGCTGACTCAGAATCAGATGATGAGAGAGAAAACATAGCTCTCATGGCAAACATAACAAAAGACAGTGAAGCTTCTGAATCAGACACTAAATCAGACACAGAAGAGGTATTTCCTGACTTTGCTATTAATTTTACTAAGGCTGAACTAGCTGAAAGCCTCAATGAGATTCTGGAACAATATCAGCAGATCAGAGTCAAATTTAGAAACCTGAAAAGGGATCTTGCTTCTGACTCTGATAAAACTGAGAGTCTCAAATTGGAGAATTCTGAGTTGAAAAACAAAATTTCAAAATTAGAAAATCTGTTGCAAAACTCTTAGAAGGAAACAATTCCTGAAACTCCCAGTAGTGCTGATGAGATCATCAAGGAGTATGATCACAACTTTCAGAAGTTTCTAGCTAAAAGCATAGATAGAAGCAAGATGGCTTCAATGATCTATGGAGTTAGCAGAAATGGCAGAAAAGGAATAGGATACCAAAGTAAGGTACCTACACCAAAGAATGCCATGGATTTAGTTATTAAACGAACTCCTCTTAATTCACACTTTGTATATGGGCACACGCTTGACATCAAATATACTAGCAGTCATTATTCTGTCAAACCAAAATTCAACCAGAGTTTTGGTAAAACTAACAAATCAGGACCCAAGAAAATATGGGTACCTAAGGATAAAATAATACATGTTACAGATATCTTAAGCAGCAAAGCAGAAACACTAGTCATGGTACCTGGACTCTGGCTGCTCACGACGCATGATGGGAAGAAGGCATATGTTCCAAAGCCTGGAACTTAAGCCTGGAGGCCATGTAGGCTCTGGAGGCAATCAGAGGGAAAAGATCATTGGCTCTGGAACAGTAGGTAATGGAAATCTTCCCTTTATCAGTAATGTTTTATTAGTAGATGGATTAATGCATAACCTGTTATCCATAAGTCAATTAAGTGATAACGGTTATGATATAATCTTTAATCAAAATGCATGCAAAGCTGTTAGTCAGAAAGATGGGACTATCCTATTTAATGGAAAGAGGAGATACAACATTTACAAAATCAAACTTTCTGAACTGAAAAGTCAGAATGTAAAGTGTCTTCTGTCTGTTAACAACGAGCAATGGATCTGGCACAGAAGATTGGGGCATATTAGTATGAGAAGAATATCTCAGATTAACAAACTCAATCTGGTCAGAGGACTTCCTAACCTGAAGTTCAATTCAGATGCTCTGTGTGAAGCATGTCAGAAAGGCAAGTTTGCAAAACCAGCTTTCAAATCTAAAAACGTTGTTTCCACCTCTAAGCCATTAGAACTTCTGCACATTGACTTATTTGGACCAGTTAAAACTGCTTCAGTCAGTGGCAAGAAGTATGGGTTAGTAATCGTAGATGACTATAGCAGATGGACATGGGTAAAGTTCTTAAGACACAAGGACGAGTCACACTCTGTGTTTGTCACCTTCTGTAACCAAGTTCAGAATGAAAAGGATCTTAGAATCGTCAAAGTCAGAAGTGATCATGGTGGAGAGTTTGAAAACAAAGATTTTGAATCATTTTTCAATGACAAAGGCATTCTGCATGATTTCTCTTGTCCTAGAACTCCCCAGCAAAATGGAGTTGTAGAACGAAAGAATAGAACATTGCAAGAAATGGCCAGAACCATGATCAACGAGACTAACGTTGCTAAGATCTTCTCGGCAGAGGCGATAAACACAGCGTGCTACATTCAGAATAGAATCTCCATAAGACCTATTCTGGAAAAGACTCCATATGAATTGTGGAAGAACAGAAAGCCCAACATTTCATATTTTCATCCATCTGGATGTACTTGCTTTATTTTGAATACTAAAAATTATTTGAACAAGTTTGACTCTAAAGCACAGAAGTGTATTATGTTAGGATACTCTGAACGCTCAAGAGGGTACAAAGTATACAATACAGAAACACAAATTGTGGAAGAATCAATCAGTGTTCGTTTTGATGATAAGCTTGACTCTCAAAAGTCAAAGCAGAATGAATTACTTGCAGGTATGGAAGTTGAATTCACAGGTACAGAAGACAAGTCATCAGAAGCTCTTAACAGAGACACTCCCTCAACATCAGAAAGAGGCACTGCAAGAAATCCAGCATCTTCTGTTGATCAACCTCAGAAAAGACCATCCAAAAGCAGCATGGATCACCCAGAAGAAACTATCTTAGGAAGAAAGGAAGATCCAATCAGAACAAGAGCCAGCTTCAGAAACTCTGAAGAATCCCTCATGGGACTTGTTTCTCTGATTGAACCATCTTCAATTGATGAAGCACTTCTGGACAATGACTGGATTCTAGCAATGCAAGAGGAGCTGAATCAATTCACAAGGAATGACATGTGGGATCTAGTTCCTAAACCAAAAGGATTCAACGACATTAGAACAAAATGGGTGTTCAGAAACAAGATGAATGAACAAGGTGAAGTCATCAGAAACAAGGCACGATTGGTAGCACAAGGTTATAGTCAGCAAGAGGGGATAGACTATACAGAAACCTTTGCCCCAGTCGCCAGGTTAGAATCTATCAGACTTTTAATTTCTTTTGTTGTTAATAAAGGCATCACTCTGTATCAGATGGATGTCAAGAGTGCATTCTTAAATGGCTATATAAAAGAAGAGGTATATGTGCACCAACCCCCTGGTTTTGAAAGTTCAAAAAATCCAGAATATGTTTTCAAACTAAAGAAGTCACTGTATGGTCTGAAACAAGCTCCCAGAGCTTGGTATGAAAGACTGAGTAACTTCCTATTAGAAAAGGAATTCACCAGAGGGAAAGTGGACACAACCTTATTTTGTAAGACAGTTAAGAATGACATTCTAGTCTTACAGATTTATGTTGATGATATAATATTTGGATCTACTAATCCCTCTCTGGGAAGAAAATTTGCTAAGTGTATGCAGGCAGAATTTGAGATGAGCCTAATGGGGGAACTGAAATTCTTTCTGGGAATTCAGATCAATCAAACCCCAGAAGGAACTTACATTCATCAGAGCAAATATGTCAGAGAACTTCTGAAGAAATTTGATCTCTCAGAATGTAAGCCATCAAAGATTCCAATGCATCCCACGTGCATTCTGGAAAGAGAACAGGTAAGCAAAAAGGTAGAACAGAAGGTCTACAGAGGTATGATTGGTTATCTTCTTTATCTGACGGCCTCAAGGCGTGATATTTTATTCAGTGTATGCATTTGTGCAAGATTCCAATCGGATCCTAGAGAATCTCACTTAACAACTGTTAAGCGAATTTTCAAGTATCTGAAAGGTACGACTAATCTGGGTCTGTTTTATAGAAAATCTAGTGATTACAGCTTAGTAGGTTACTGTGATGCTGACTTTGCTGGAGACAGAGTTGAACGTAAAAGCACTTCTGGAAGCTTCCAGTTTCTGGGAGAAAATATGATCTCGTGGTCCAGCAAAAGACAATCCACCATTGCTCTATCAACAGCAGAAGCTGAATACATAGCAGCAGCTGGATGCAGCACACAAATGCTCTGGATGAAAAGTCAACTTGAGGACTTCCAGATTTATGAGAGTAACATTCCTATCCTCTGTGACAACACCTCTGCTATTTGCTTAAGTAGAAATCCAATTTTGCATTCTAGGGATAAGCATATAGAAATAAAACATCATTTTATTAGGGACTATATTCAGAAAGGAACCTTAAACTTAAAATTTATTGATACAGACCATCAATGGGCTGATATCTTCACAAAACCACTTTCTGAAGATAGGTTCAACTTCATTCTGAATCATCTCAGCATGAAGCTCTGTCCAGAATAAAATTGTTTTAATTTTATATATTAACCTTCAGAATTGTGTTTATTTTTCTGTGAACTTCTGATCAATCCTCTTTCAGAATTTTAGAAATGCAAAATGTATCAGAATCTATTCATGAAGTTCTGAGTGCTTCAGTTCAAGAATAGATATGTTGTTCACTCAAGCAAACAAGTGTCATCCAGTCATCAGTTGTTTCCTGAGGCAAAACACACGTTCACGCTTCTGAAAAGGCAAAGCGCTGATTGGATGCATTGAGACACATGTCATTGGTAACCGTTTAAGTATCTTTCTGAAATCCCCTAAAATCAGCTATCATTAAATGCTATTAATCATGATTTATTTCTCTCTCTTAAGCGTTTATGTTTTCAAAAACTTTTTCGAAATCTATTTAAACACCATTCACAACTTTTACCCTAACTTTCGTTTTCAATCAATACTTCTATTTTCTGTGTTCTTCTTTCTCAAGAAACCCCTTAAACCTTTTTCAAAAAATCCTCGTGTGAACATGGCTTCTAGAAACAATCTCTCTTCAGGTTCCCAGAAAGATGCATCAGCTGAGCAATATGAGGTTCCTCTCAGAACTCTTCTCACTCCAGTCAAGAACCTTGAAGTTCTGCCAGAGATTATAGTGGATTTCAACAGTTTGAAGGAAAATGGTTTTGATTTATCAGAAGAGATTCAAGCACAAGGATGGGAAAAATACTTTGACAGGTTGGTGGGTCCAACTTTTCCTATCTTGGTTAAGGAATTCTGGATTCACGCTTCTTCCTCAAATCACCAAGTCACTTCTTACATCATGGGGAAGAAGATAGTAATTACTGAAGACCTGATTGCAAAACTCATTGGTACAATGGTGGTGGTATTCACTGTATAGATATGGCAGAAAGATGCTCAGATATTGCTGTTATAGCAAGGGAAATTTTCACGTTGTGGCTTCCCTCCAGCAAGATAAGGGATTTGAGAGATAAGCACAAAATTTGGGCAAAGATTATTCTGGGATGTTTCAACCACAGGAAGCCTACCAGCTCTCCTGATTACATAAACATGGATCAGCAGTTTCTGATCTATTTTATTTCTCAGAGGGTAAAGATTAATCTAGCTCATCTTCTGTTCAACCATCTGAGAACAAGCATCAAGGAGACAAGAGAAGATGAACGCACTAAAAGGGATTGGATACCCTTGGGCAGATTGATATCAAATATTATGACTGAGAATAGGCTGATTGAACATTTGACAGAGGCACAAGATATCAACACCCTGGAACCTTCTGTTGGCAAGCAGCTGAATGCCAAGAATCTAAAGAAGATGAAGCTGATAGAGAACATTAAGAAGGAGCCCAGCGTCACTCCTTTTGCTGAAATCTCCAGCAGAAGAGTCCCTCTGGAAGACTTCCCTATGTTCTCAGAGATTGACTCAAATCCTCAAATCATTATGAGATATTTGGATGCGTGCAAAGCTGATGGTACAACACCTAATCTAAATATTCAAGATCTTCAGCAGAAGGCACTTGAGGTTGTTCTGAAGAAGACTAAGAAGAGAAAAGCTGCTCCAGAAGGATCATCTTAACAGACTCCAAAGAAAACAGGTAATCCTGTTTCTATATCTGTTTTAAATTCAACTGCTGTTTCCTCATCTATTCCTACTCCCACTCCAACTCCAGCTGATATCCCATCACCCCAAACCTTTGAAGATTTTGACATTGACTTTGACCCTTCTGAGTCATTAACCCTCAGAAGATCCCGCTCCAAACCACACAATCCAAACACTGCAACCATACCAGAACCAGAACTTACACAAGTTCTGTCTGATATAGACCAACATATTTCTGCTCCCCAAATAGAAAATCCAAATCCAAACTCAAAAATTCCCATTTCTCCACAACCTGACATCCCACTCTCACCAATACCAGAAACTCCACTCTCTCCCATACCAGAACCAGAAATTCCACAACCTCTCTCTCCTCAACCAGAAATCAATCCACCCTCTCCTCAACATACACAATCTCCACAACCTGAGACTCAACACTCTGAGGCTCAAACCTCTGAATCTCCCGAACCACAACCCTTGGCCATTCAATTGCCATGTGGTACCACTATTAATATGTATCAACTTCCCTCTTCACCAGAAACAACTCCACCAAATACCCCACCTAGTCCAATCGTTATTTCTGACTCTCCTACTCCCTCACCTAAGAAAAATACAGAAAACCACAGCAAGACAGTCATTAATCTAACAGTCATTGAACGCCTTGCTGCAATAAACCAGAAAACTGCCATCCCTAAACCAAAACAACCAGATGTTGGTTCCAACATTTTGAACTTTGAAACATATATGCAGAAGTGGATCGCTTCCTTGAAACAAGCAAGTCTGGAAGTGGTTGATCCTGCTGTATCAGATCATCTCTAGACTCAATTCAGAAGATGGGTATGCGCTGAAACCTTCAAGCTGCAAGACCAGAGTTATGGACAGGCTCAACAAAACTTCAGCAAACTGTTGAAGGAAATGGAAGCTCCAGTTCTGAGCAAGCTGCTGAAGGAAGAAGTTCTCCATCTGGACATTGAGTCTTGGTCTGAAAAGCTTCCAGTATCTAAAGTTCAACCTGCAGAAGAACAGACTATTCAAGCTGAAGACCTGGGTCAAGCAGAAGAAGCTACAGAAAGCTCTGAGAAGCAGCCTGTATCTGAAGATCCTCAAGCTTCCTCTCTTGACAGGCAGGCTCTGGAGGATTTGAAGAGATCAGATATGCTGATGAATGAAAGGATGGACAAGCAGGATATCAAGATTGATTCTATAGCAAACATGGTAGCTAAGCAAAACGAAACCAGCGAACAAATCAAGATCATGTTGGAAGCTCTGTTCACACGACTTCCTCCTTCTTCTTAGATTTTTCTTATGTTTTCCTTGTTTTCTTTACATGTTTGTCTGTAATATTTCTACTTGTTCTAAACTATCATTGCTTCTGTTTTAATACAAACGTGTTTTGCTCTGATCTTTTTAAAAACTCTGATTATTTATGCTTTTTAATAACTGACAAAAAGGGGGAGAAAGAATGATATTTTTCAATAACGGTTTACTGAGACAAAAGTCTCAAACATTCTAGCATCCTTATATATTTGTTGTTCTGAAAAGCTTACAGGTACAAGAATCTGAAGAACTCTGATGAAGCAAAAATTTGATGCTCAAAGAAAGGTTCAATAAAGTTCTGATACTCAAGGTCTTAAGGAATCAAAGGGAAATAATCAACTCAGGGGGAGTTTTTCTCATCATTACTCTGATACTTTTTACTCCTTACCCTCTTAGCTCTGATAACTTTTATTCATTATTTGATTATCTCTGATACCGTTTCCTCTTTATCCTTAAACTCTGATACTTTCATCATTCTATTTTAATTGAAAAAATCTAGTTTTTGTCATCCTCAAAAAGGGGGAGATTGTTAGAACATAGTTTGATTCTACAATCCTCAGTTAGAGTATTGATGATAATAAAATACAAGATTAAAAGAATTATGAGTTTTATATAAGACATAGATGCTACTTAAAATTATGTTGTGTACTTACAGGAAACTCTAATGGAATCAGCATCAGAACATCAGTATCAACATCAGCATCAGAAGATCAGTACATGTGCTACGCTGAAGCCTGATGTACAAGATCTACGCTTAACATACTTTGACTCTGATCAAGATTCTAACTATGTCATCAGCACTCAGAAGCGCCAGAATAAGCTAAAGCCAAGAACACTCTGATTGTCATCAAGCAAAACATTCTGAAGTGTTAACGTTACTGCATTCAAGGAAGATTAATTACCAACGGCTTTATTCCAAGACAAAGATCTTCTCAAAATGGAAAGAATGTTATGAGCATTGAAATGTAATTATGGACTACAACATATCTATTCCAAGAAGTATTTAAATAAATCAGTGAGAAAAGAAATGGCTAATAATCTATAATACTCTACACGCATATACGCCTAAAGCCAATCATCATCATCTTCGTTCTCACTTATTCAGTTTGCTAAAGCTCTCAACCGTTTACTCTATAGCTCTAGCATTCTAGTTTCATATAAGCTTCATTTTGTGTATTATCACAGTTGTGATATATAGTTTTTCTAGAAAACATCAAACACACATATTTGTTAATTTGTCTGTAAAAGAATTTCCTTGAGAAACCGGTATGTGGTTAGACTCAAGAAGGCTTTAGCAGTTGTTAAAGCAGTTTTATATTCAGTTGAATATAGTGGATTAAGACCTCGTTGGAGAGAGGCGAAATCACCTTGACGGGTGGACTGGAGTAGTTTGAGATTAAACGAACTAGGATAAAAATAACGTGTTGTCTGCATTTAATTTCAAGTTTTAACAATTCAACCCCCCTTCTTGTGTTTTTCACATCTTCAGGTTATCCCAGGGCATCTCTTGTTGGAATGAGTGTTCGTGATGAAAATTTTCAATCCGCAGTTTTTTCTCCAAGGAGGTAGGCTTGAATCCCCCAGTGAGGTTTGGTTGTGTCGGTGTCAGTCTGCTTTATTTGAGGATGGTCTTGCAATCTCTAGTAGGCATGTTGCTTTTGGAAAACTGCTTCTCCGTTGAAACCGGAAGAAGTATGTTCTATCCCGGTATCTGTTTGATTTGGCTACATCCAGATTATGTTTATCCTCAGTGAAGTTAAGGCAGGCAATAGGTTTGGTTTCCGCAGTTGGTTTTACCTTTCTTGGAATGATATATCTGGTTGAAGTTTAGCCCAATGTTGTTAGTACCTGAGGCGGTTTTATTTGTTTGTAATGATTATGTATCCTTTTACAAGCATATGCACGATCGCACTCATACATTCATACATACACCATGCATGGCTAAAAACCATCGTCCATTGACATTGTGTTCTGATCTTCCTGCAGCGCTCTTTGCTTAGTTGAATTTGGTTTTCCCTCTTGAGTTTATTTCTCAAAGGATGTATCTTCATTGGTCGTCTTGCTCCAATTTATTTCTGATTTGGATTTGTGGTTACATGACAATATTATTTACTTTGGATTTCTGAGAACATTAAGTTTTGGTTTGTGCATTTATTTTGCACGGGAAGGCTTTATCTCCTCAGCAGGAATATTGTGGCATTTCCCCGGGAAGTCATTTCTCTTTGCAATTCCCCATGGCAATGATTAATAGGTCTCGTAATTTGAGACAACTTATGTTTGGTCTTTTCCAGGCAGATTTCCTTGGTTAAAGAAGTAGTTGAGACCCGTTCTAGGTAAAATACCAAAATTTTAGGATAACTTGATATATTTTCTCTTTCTACCTTCAGTGAATGTTGGTAGTACATCGGTAGTGAACGTTGTTGTTTATTATCTTTTCATTGTCTTCAGTGAATGTCGATAGTTCATCGTCAGTGAACAACGGTGATATGATATATTTTCTCTTTCTACCTTCAGTGAACGTTGGTAGTACATCAACAGTGAACGTCGGTGTTTATTATCTTTTTACTATCTTCAGTGAACGTTGATAGTTCATCGTCAGTGAACGACAATGGTATGATATGAATTCTCTTTCTACCTTCAGTGAACATTGGTAGTACATCGGCAGTGAGCGTTGGTGTTTATTATCTTTTCGCTATCTTCAGTGAACGTTGATAGTTCATCATCAGTGAACGACGGTGATATGATATATTTTCTCTTTCTACCTTCAGTGAACGTTGGTAGTACATCGGCAATGAACGTTGGAGTTTATTATCTTTTCGCTATCTTTAGTGAACGTTGATAGTTCATCGTCAGTGAACGGCAGTGATATGATATATTTTCTCTTTCTACCTTCAGTGAACATTGGTAGTACATCGGCAGTGAACGTTGGTGTTTATTATCTTTTTGATATCTTCAGTGAACGTCATAGTTCATCGTTAGTAAACGACAGTGATATGATATATTTTCTCTTTTTACCTTCAGTGAATGTTGGTAGTACATCGACAGTGAATGTCAATGTTTATTATCTTTTTGCTATCTTCAGTGAACGTTGATAGTTCATCGTTAGTGAACGGCGGAGGTATGATATGCATTCTCTTTCTACCTTCATTGAACGTTGGTAGGACATCGGCAGTGAACGTTGATTCTTGTTATCTTCCTCTCTGACTTTGTTCTTGTGGTTCACCAGTGATTTATTTCCCTGGTGGGGTTGCTCCTTTGTTTCTTCATTTTTGTTGCATTTGCAGTGATACTTTGCGTCTCTTTGGTACTGTTCATATGCATTCATATGCATAAGCATTTGCATGTCATCTTAGGGCCAAAAATAGGGTTTGTTTTATATTTAAGTATCTTCGATCACGTCGACACGGAGATTTTAAACCTCCGTATCTCCGGATAGAAGAAACTTAAATAAGGGAAGCTGTTGTACCCCAATTTTTGCCCCTAAGATTCCTGCATCATACCATATTGTTTCAATCACAACAAGATCACATTAGGGTTTTTGGTTCTTCTCCCTATCTTTAGCCTTGCTCTTTTGAGGAGTTACCAAGCACCTTGACTTGTTTTCTTTTGTAATCATGAATATTTTGCTTCGATTTTTCTTTTATTAATAAAATGCAATGTTGGTTTTCCTTACTTGTTAATAATGTAGGTAAAGGCTATGAGATTTAGCAAGTTGCTTCATGGGTTCATGAGTTTATTTCCATGCTCTAATCAATAGCTTGAGAAATTCAAACTTTACTATTGGAGTAATTTTGGAAGAAATGGCATGACAAGGTTCATTTTGGTTCAACATATTTCAAAGTTATCAAAATTGATTCAAAAACTACAAAGGGTTAAGGGAAGAAGTTGTCATGATTGGACAAGGTTTTGTTCCTATTGATCCCAAGAACACATTTCTCTCAAATTTCAAGATATGGAAGTGTTTTTGGTGGCTATGAGTCCTCATAAACATCCTCAACAACTTCTACTCACAAAGGAATAATATGGGCACAAAAAGCTTGTTCAAACTTGGAAAATTTCCTCAAAGCATTCTCTTGATCTAGAGGCTAGGGTTTTGGACTTCAAAGGAGAATATCTTGCTCATATTTTGGTATTTTTGAGTGATTCCAAAAACATCCTTCTCTTCAAAGAGTTACCAACAGATCACTTCAAAAGTTCCAAGGAGTTTTCATGTGGAAGGAACTTGGTGAAGAAGAAAGATTACAAGTCACCCAGATGAATCCCAAAATTTCCATATGTGACTTCAAATGTTCATAACTCGGTCAATTTTTATCACCTTTAGCCAATTCTTATTTTATGATGATCTTAAGGATGTGTACTTCATGCCTTATTTTATTTGGAAAGTATGAAAATGGATGGAAGTTGCCTTAAGGATGCAAAAGATTATAGGTCATTTCATGATTTTTGGTCTACTTCAACAAGTCATAACTTGCTCAATTTTTGGAGATTTTGAGTGGTTCAAATTGAAAAATTTCATTCAAGAGATCTACTTCATTCCATATTTTTTGGTCAAGAGAAAATTCTAAGTGGAAGGCCATGTTTGGATGCAAAAGATTATAGATCGTTTTAAAGAAGAATTTGAAATATTTCTAAGTATGGAAAGTCAACTCTTTTTCTTCAACTTTGACTCCATGTAGCTTTCAGATCAAGCATCCACTTGATTCCACTATTTTTCCATTGCAAAGCTTGTAACCTCATCTTTCCAAAGCATCAAGAATTATGCCATAAGACCCCTTGAGGTGAAAATGCCATGGATTTGAATTGGGTAGTTTGAAACTGAATTTTTCACAAATTCAGGATTTTGAAATCTTTGTTTTGGCTTCTAATCACAAGATTTCCACGCGTTTTTGGTTCTAATCATGTTTAGAAACTTGCCAGAAGTGATTAGCATCATGAAACACACAAATTGGTTGAGTTTTGATCAAGTTTGAGTCACACTTTCTTCATGATGCAAACCCACACGAATTCCCTCCAAAACGCATCATTTGCTATTCCTTTTGATCCCATTTTATTCCCTATAAATATAGGGTCATCCGCCATTCAATTTCCCAAGCTTAGATAGCCAGAATCACCCTGCCAAATTTGCTTCACAACCCAGAATTCAGCATCTTCGAAATCTATTCTCAAGCCTTTTTCAATCCATTTTTCCCTCAATTCACCTTCCTTGATCTTCCCTGAAGCTAACCATATAATTACATTCAAGAATCGTGCCCTATACTGCTCCATAGAAGTCTAGTTTCAGAGCTCTGCAACTCAACTTTAATAGGTAGATTCTTTCATCAATTCTTCAAAACTCTTATATCATTGTGTTGATCTCATTGCCCTGGCTCTAGTCGCAACACTTACATTTCACTGGGAGCACGTTTTGACCATGAATTTTCAAATCCCTTTTCAAAACTTTCTTTCCAAATTGCTTGAGCTACAATTTATATAAATTTGGCGCGACGGTGTGGTTGTTTTTGTATAGAAGAGACGAAGCGATTGGCATAGGTCTGAGCTTCTGATTTTACAGTTTGAGAGACATGAAAATCACGTTGGGTGGAGGTTGAAGATGACCTACGTGTCATCTTCCAACCAATTATGGCGTGCCATTTGTGTTTTTTCAAAAATCTGATTTATTATTGATTCTGTACATTATTCATTAATGACCATGATATGCACAGCGCGCCAGATCCCTTGGATTTGATTACTAACGCGTTTTGAATCTCATCCAATGGTCCACATATTTTACATTTATTTTCTTTTTCTGATTTTTAAATTTTAATTGTTTTAAATTTCAAAAAATCATAGAAAATTCATTTTTAGTCCAAAAACTCTAAAAAAATTATGAAAAATATTTTTGATTATTCTCTTTCTGATTTTTGTTTTTTCACAATTTAATTTTGTGTTTTGGTATTTTTTTATAAATTTTACACTTATTTGATTTGTTTAAAATGTTTAAAAATACTTTTTTACATTTTTAAATTCTGAAAAAATTATGGAATGATCCAATGATATTGTGACAAATATTGGTGACCTTATTTCATTTTTGTTTCTGACTTTACTATTTTTTATTATTTTTGTTTATTTTACCCATTTATTTTATTTTTTAAAAATAGTTTCTGATTTTTAAAAATTACCAAAAATTTTGTAAAATTACTTGGCCTCTTTTCTGATTTTTCTATGGTCTTATTTTCCATTTCTTTAAACATTTTTAAACCTTTTAATGTCTATATTAAATATGGTATTATTTTCTGATTATTTTCTGGTTGTCTTGAGTTGATTTTTTGATCCTGGCTTTATTAACATCATTGGATCCATGGTGTTGAGTTTAACTCCACAAAAATGGATGAATGATTAATAATAGTTTGATTAAATTTTTAATTCAAAAGTGGTTTATTCATCTCTTGCCCTAATCCTCTTCATCTCATCCCCTTCCCATTGCACTAAATGTTGTTGGAGCATGATCTCTATATCATGTCTCAAAATAAATGGTACATAGATTGCTATTGACCGGCCTCAAAATAGGTGCGACTTCTATATAAGTCCACTTACGATTTCTTAAGATAGCGCTAAATTTTGTCCCGGTTCAAATAAATGATCATTCGTGGCCCAAACTTATGATTGCAAGTCCAAGTATGTTAATTTGATCTCTTTGATCCAATAACTTGGAGATTTATTGCGTGGAGGCTTTAGTTATACCAATCTTCTAATGGATCTACAACACCCTTGGTCAACGCGGATCACTTAAACATCGTTGATCATTAAATGGTACTTATGAGAATTCCAAATAGATGATATACTTGACAAAAAGAAAATGCAACTTATTGTGTGGAGGCTTTGGTTCTACCAATCCTCTAATGAGTTCCAAATACAATTTTCATGATGGTCATCCAACTAACCACTAATTATTGACTTGTTTATTTTATGCTTCTATTCTTTTATGCTTTATGTATTATTTATTTTTTAGCACTTTTCATTTCATGTCATTTTCATCTTTGCTCATTTGAGCATTTATCTTCTTGTCATTCTTATTTTTGCTCACTTGAGCTTTTCTTTTTCTTTTCCTAAGATACTTAATAATCAACATAAACCCTAAAAAAATCTTAATGGTACTTGGACTATTTGGTTACTATCCTTGGCATTATGGAGCATGGGACTTTTTCTTGAACTTAGGATTAGAAACCTTGGCCTATCTTGGAGACCTTGTGATCTTATCTGATTATTTTGTCTGGAGTTCTTGAGGTTTACCTCAAGACATTGGGTTGCTTGTTTGTTTTTGTGTGCAGGTTTTTATGATTACATCTTTTGTTTGCAATTTGGAATTGACCTGTATACAGCCTTACTCTTCCCAATTTTTGTGAAGACTTAATACATTTGAAGAGGTCTAGTATCTTTTCTTGCTTGGTTTCAATCCAAAGAATGGGAATTCTATCTTGGCTCATAATGTCTAGTTTTGGCTTCTTATTGGTTAGATGGTATTTATCCTTAGATTTTACCTTATGCTTTAGGATAGCCTCTTCTACTCCTCCCATTTTCTTTAATTTCAAAAATCTTCTCTCTCCTTTTTAAATTCTTCTTGTTTCTAAACTCGAAACACTTTCATAATAAACTTGGACTTAGGTCCATGCATTTTCAAAACATTTTCATCAATAAACTTCAATAAATTTAATAATACTTTGACACTTTTTGTGAGAAGAATAAAAGTCAATCAATCTCATCTCAAACCATTTTTGCCACTTTGGATTTTATCTTTAAACTTTTCTTAAAAGGTTAGGCTCTTGTCAATCCTTGTAGTGATGCAAACAACTATACTTCTACAATATGTAGTGAAGGGAGATATTTTCCACTTGGGTGTTGAGTGAGGCATTGTTGATTTTAAGATCCAAGCCATTATCCTACACTTTGAGATGATGTAAATTCTCCTTTCTCATGATTGTGGGTAGTAAGTATGTTTTCCACAGGGACAATGGCGATGATGTCTTATCTCTTAAAATTAACCAACACACTCGTGTTTCAAATTTTTAAAAGAGGAACTACATGTACCCTAATCCCCTATTGCACAAAAGGTGGTACGTAGACACTAAAGGTTCGCAACCACGGCGGGTGAAAAAATTCTGAAGAAATATATTTCTCTTCTCACCTCCACCATCCATTTTATATACAACACATTTTTTTTATATAGCCAAAATATACAAATTTTTCAAAGAGGTTCCTGGGAGTACCGTAGATGTTTAGGGTGCTAATACCTTCCGTTTGCATAACCAACCCCCTTACCTTGAATCTTTCCCCCTCTTTTTGGGTTATTCGCTCTTTTCCCTTTCCTTTGGAAACAATAAAGCACGGTGGCGATTTTTATTTTTTATCTGTATAAAGTCTAGTCAATCCAATGGCTTAGTCTTGAACATTTCTACCGCTACACATAGAGTGACTTCTTTAGTTTGAAAAAATATTCTGGGTGTTTGGAATTCTCAAATCTAGGGGGTGGTGCACATATACCTCTTCATCTATGTAGCCATTTAGGTATGCACTTTTGACATCCATCTGATACAGAGTGATGCCATTGTTTACAGAAAACGAGATTAAGAGTCTGATAGATTCTATCCTTGTGACTGGAGCAAAGGTTTTTATATAGTCTATCACATCTTGCTGACTATAACCTTGTGCCACCAGTCGTTCTTAGTTTCAGATGACTTCTCCTTGCTCGTTCAGTTTGTTTCTGAATAACCACTTTGTTCCAATGACGTTGAATCCTTTTGGTTTGGGAACCAGATCCCATACGTCATTTCTGGTGAACTGGTGTAATTCCTCCTGCATTGCCAGAATCCAGTCATTGTCCAGAAGAGCTTCATCAATTGTTGTTGGTTCAATCAGAGAGACCAGTCCAATGAGGGACTCTTTAGAGTTTCTGAATGTCGATCTTGTTTTGATTGGATCATCCTTCTTTCCCAGGATCTTATCTTCTGGGTGAGCTATGCTGCTTCTGGAAAACTTTTTATGGAGTTGATCAACAGAAGGTGTTGGATTGCTTGTAACATTTCTTTCTGAAGTTGTTGGAGCGTCTCTGTTGAGAACTTCTAATGAGTTATCTTCAGTACCTGTGAATTCAACTTCTATATCTGCAAAGAATTCATTCTACTTTGACTTCTATTCCAGAGCCAATGATTTTTCCTCTTTGGTTGCCTCCAAAGCCCATGTAGCCTCCAGGTTTAAGTTTCAGGCTTTGGAACATATGCTTTCTTCTTGTCATGTGTCGAGAGCATCCAGAGTCCAAGTACCATGACTGGTGTTTTAGCCTTGCTGCTAAAGATATCTGCTACATATATAATTTTGTCTTTAGGTACCCATATCTTCTTGGGTCATGGATTGTTAGTTTTACAAAAATTCTGGTTGAATTTTGGTTTGACTGAGTAATCATTACTAGTGTATTTTAGGTCGTGTGTGTGCCCATATATGAAGTGTGATTCAAGTGGAGTGTGTTTTATGACTAAGTCCATGACTTTCTTAGGTGTAGATACCTTACCTTGATATCCTATCCCTTTTTCGCCATTCCTGTTAACTCCATAGATCATTGAAGCCATCTTGCTTCTATCTATGTTTTTAGCCAGAAAATTCCGAAAGCTATAATCATACTCTTTGATGATCTCATCAGCATTACTGGGCGTCTCTGAGATTATTTCCTTTTGAGAGTTTTGCAAATCGTTTTCTAATTTTGAAACTTTTTCTTTTAACTCAGAATTCTCTAATCTGAGACTCTCAGTCTTTTCAGAGTCAGAGACAAAATCCCTTTTTAGGTTCTTGAATTTGACTCTGATTTGTTGATACCTTTCCAGAATTTCATTTAGACTTTCTACAAGTTCAGCTTTAGTAAAATTAATAGTGAATTCAGGGAATACCTCTTCGGTGTCTGATTCTGAGTCTAAACCAGAAGCTTCACTGTCTTCTGATACGTTTTCCATGAGAGCTATGTTTTCTCTTTCATCATCTGACTCTGAGCCAGCATCAGAAGTTCCCGAATCGTCCCATGTTGCCATGAGGCTGTTCTTCTTCTCCTTGAAGAACTTTTTTTGGGGCTTCTCCTTCTTAAGCCTTGGACAGTCACTTTTGTAGTGCCCTTGCTCATTGCACTCATAGCAGATTATGTCCTTGTTATTTGACTTTCTATGTTCTGAAGAACCTTCAGATCTTTTATATCCAGAGGAAGACTCAGACTTTCTGTATCTGGAGGAGGATTCATTTTAATTCTCTGATCTTCTAGGATTTCTGAATTTCCTTTGTCTCTGCTTCCACAGTTGATTCACCCTTCTGGAGAGGAGATATTATTCATCTTCTTCTGATGAGGATCCATCAGAGGTTTCTTCCATAGCCTGCAAAACCTTAGAATCAGATTTTCTTTTAGATTTCAATGCTAGTGGCTTACCTTGCTTTTTAGGCTCATTTCAAACTCTCGAACCATAAGCATCGACATATGCAATGACTTCCTACTCAATGCATCAACTACCACATTTTCTTTACCAGGATGGTAATTCAAATCAAAGTCAAAATATTTTAACATCTCAAACCATCTTATCTATCTCATACTCAATTCTTTATAATACAATAAGTACTTTAAACTCTTGTGATCACTAAACACTTCAGATGTAGAGCGAAAAACATAATGTCTCCAAATCTTTAACACAAACACCACAACTTTCAATTTTAAGTCATGCATAGGATAATTCCTTTCATGAAATTTTAGTTGTCTAGAAGCATAAGCAACAACTTGTCCATTTTGCATAAGCACACCACCAAGACCCATCTTAGACGCATCACAATACACTACAAATGACTCACTCGGATTAGGAAAATTTAATACCGAAGCATTCGTTAATTTCTTCTTCAATTCTACAAAACTTTCTTCACATGCAACATCCCACACATAAGCTTGACCCTTTCGAGTCAACTGAGTTAACGGTAACTCCAACCTAGAAAATATTTCGATGAACCTGTTTTCCCCTAAGATCTCTCATCATCTCATATTATCAATACATCAAGATCATACATTAGGGTTGGTTCTCCCTTTCTACTTCATCTATTTTATCTTGAGGGATCATCAAACACCTTGAATTGTGTATCTTGTACATGTTTTTTAGTAGTATTAACTTTTAACTAACATCAAAATATGTATATATGTTTCTTTGAATGATCATATTATAGGTGATGGAAAAATTGCATCCATATCACCATCTAATCTAGGGTTTTAAGGGATGGTCCTCAGTCAAATAGTTCTTCAATGGATTTCAAGAGCTTAAGCTTCAAGGCTATGTCTATGATATCAAAGTTTTTTTGTTCAAAGAGCTCTCTCACTTTATTTAGGTCAAGTTTTCCTCAAGGTTGGTGGTGGCATTCATCAAGAAGATTCATAGGTTCATGTGTTTATTTTCATGCCTTCTTCAACAAGTTTTATTGATACTTAAGCTCCATATTTGAGTGTGCTTCAAGAAAACATCATTTTAAGTCTAATGTGATCCATCATGTTTTATCATGTAAAGAAATTTTAAAACATTCAAGGTTGATTTAACAAGTTTGACCTAATTGAGCAAGTGTTTGATTCAATGATCATAAGTGCATAATTCTCTCAATTTTTAATATTTTGAGTTGGTTCTTTTTGCTATGGATTTTTATCATCATCTATAACAACTTATCTTCACATTACAGGATCCAATTGTGCAAAGAAAATCATCAAAAGTTGAAAGGGGTTCCAAGTCATTTTAATACTCTCTGAGCTAGGGTTTGCTGACTTCCAAGGACCATATCTTGCTCATTTTTTGAGATTTTTTATTAATTCCAAATCCATGATTATCTTTAAAGGGTCCTTAAAAAGTTATACTCAAGGGTTTAAGGTTAATTTTGGGTGGAATATCACTAATAGTTGAAGAAGATTACAAGTCCTTCAAAAAATGTTATCAAATTCTCTTGTGTGACATCAAAGGATCCATAACTTGATCATATTTTATCTCCTTGAACTTTCTATTTTTATACAATAATCTTTGGGATGCCTACAAAGACATTGGTTTAATATGCAAGTCTTGAAAATTCTTGGAAAGTCATTAAAGAATTAAAAAGATTAAAGGTCTTTTGGGAATTTCCCTAAATTTGTTCATCATCTTCCAAAGAACATAACTCTTTCATTTTTTATTATTTTTGAGTGATCTCAATTCAAAAATCCAATTAAAGAGGTCTACTTCATTTCATCTTCAAGGATCAAGAGCTAATTGTGAATTGAAGGAAATGTAATTTTGAAGAACATTAAAGGTCATTTTGAAGCTCGATACTTAGAATTTTTCTAAGTGTCATACCCGTGTGATTTTTCCTGATTTCAAACTTGAATAAATTTTTGCCTGAGCATCCAAATGTTACCTTTATTGGCACATTGTGAATTTTGTTTTGATAAGTTTCCATTGCAAAAAGAATGAGATCATAAAGTCTCCTATGTTGTGTGTCCCATTCTATTGAAGTTGCTTCCATGAAACTAACTTTTTGCTTGAAGTCAGAATTTGATTTTATTAATGTGTAGTCTAATCACAAATTTTGTGTGTGTTTTTCACTTAAACTTTATTAAAAAACTTATTCATAATTGTTTAAGCATCAAAACACATTAATTGAGTGAGTTTTGATGGATTACAAGTCAGACTTTGCTCATGGTGCAGGTGCACACGAATTCCACTCATACTAGATCATTTCTCTCACTTTTTTTTCCATCAAGCTCAACTTTAAATAAAGTACACATTCCAGTCATTTCCTCAAGATTGTATAGCCAAAATCACCTTTCCAAACTCTGTCTATCTCATTATTTTGAGTTTTCGAATTCACTCTTTCCTTAATTTTCAATCCAATTTCTTTATTCATTCTTCATCCTTGAATTTCACTGAAGCTAACATAACAAGAACGAAGCCTTGAAGTACTATAAATCATTCTATCCAAGTCAAGTTGTAGATCTAATTTGTTGAACTTCGTTCAGGTAGAATTCTCCATCAATTCTCTTTAAACGTGTTACTACAATGTAGCTTTCATCACTCTGATGCTTATAGCATCATTTGTTTTTAACTGAAAGTGAGTTTTGCTCAAGAATTTTAGAATCCCTTTTCATCTTTTTCTTCTGGTTTTTTTCAAATCAACTAAATTGTGGTTGTAGCGGTAGAAATGTTGAGACAAAGTCATTGGATTGACTTGACTCGCACATATCAAAGTAAAAGTTGCCACAACGCTTTATTGTTTCCAAAGGAATGGGAAAAGAGCGAATAACCCAAAAAGAGGGGGATAAAATCTAAGTTCGAGGGTTGGTTATGTAAAGGGAAGGTATTAGCACCCTAATCATCTACGGTACTCAGTAGGAACCTCTTTGAAAATCTATATATTTTGGCTATAAAAGTTGTATACAAAAATAGAATGTGGATATGAGAAAAGAAATATTTTTTTATGATTTTTGTACCCGCCGCGGATGCGAACCTTTAGTGCCTACGTACCATCTTTCTTGCAATAGGGGATCAGGGTACTCGTAGTTCATCTTTAAAAATTTTAAAATACAAGTGCGTTGGTTAATTTTAAGAGACGAGATATCATCGTCATTGTCCAAATGGAAAACATAATTACTACCCACAATTATGAGAAAGGAGAATTTGCGTCATCTCAAAGTGGAAGATATGGCTTGGATTTTAGAATCAACAAAGCCTAGCTCAACACCCAAGTGGAAAATATCTCACTTCACTACATACCGTAGAAGTATAGTAGCTCACATCACTACAGAGATTCACAAGAGTCTAATCTTTTTAAGAAACTTTTAAGGTAAAAATCCAAAGTGGCAAAGGTAATTTGAATGAGATTGATTGACTTTTAGTATTCTCATGTAAATTGGAAAGTATTATTAAGTTGATTAAAGTTTGATTAAGAAAATATTTTTGAAAATGCATGGACATAAGTCCAATTTTATTTGTGAAAGCGATTCAAGTTTTAAAAACAAGAAGAGTTTTCAAAAAGGAGGGAGAATATTTTTGAAAATAAAGAAGGTGGGATGAGATGAAGAGACTATCCTAAAGTATAAGGTAAAAGTTATGGAAAAGAACCGTCTAACCAACAAGAAGCCAACACTTGACATAATGAGCCAATATAGAGTTCCCATCCTTTGGATTTGAAACCAAACAAGAAAAGATAATAAACCTCTTAAGAAAACCAAGCTTCAATTATATTAAGTATTCAGAAAAATTGGGCAGAGTAACGGCTGTATACAAAAGAATTCTCGATCACAAATAAAGCCTATAATAAAAATAACCTGCACACAAAACAAATAAACAAACAACCCAATGTCTCGGGGTAAACCCCAAGAACTCCAGACAAAAAAAATACAGTTGAGGTCACAAGTTCTCTAAGTAGGTCACAAGTTCTAATCCTAAGTCCAAGAAGTTCACAACTCCATAATGCAAAGGTAAGTAACCAAGTAGTCCAAGTAAAATTAAAGTTTTTTATCGTTCAAGTTGATTATTAGGTATCTTTAAAAAGAAAATGAAAGCTCAAATGAGCGAAATAAAAATGACATAAAATTAAATGCTCAAGTGAGCAAAGATGAAAATAGTATGAAATGTAAATGCTAAAATGAATGTGCTTAAAGTAAACACATAAAGTAAAAGCATAAAATAAAGTTAATTGTTAGGAATTAGTGGTTAGTTGAATGACCATCTTGAAACTTGCATTTGTAACTCATTAGAAGATTGATAAAAATCAAAGCATCTCAAAAACAAGTAGCATTTTATTTTTGTCAAGTATATTACTCATTTAAATCTCAAGGCAACAATAAATGATCAATGATGTTTAAGTGATTCAATTTGACCAAAATTGATGAAAATTCATTGGACGATTGGTAGGACAAAAACCTCCTAACAATGAATCTCAAGGTTATTGGATCAAAGTGTTCAAATTAACATACTTGGGCTTACAAAAATGGGTTTGGACCATGAATGATCATTTTCTCAAATCGAGACAAAACTTAGTGCTATGTTAAGTAATCGTAAGTGGACTTATATAGAAGTCGCACATATTTTGAGGCCGGTCAATAGCAATCTATGTACTATATGTTTTGAGGAATGATATGGAAATCATTGTCCAATAACATTTAGTATAAATAGAAGGGGATAAGATAAAGAGGGATGGGGTAAGAATTAAAACACATTTGAACCAAAAATTTAACCAAATTATTATTAAAACCATTCATCCATTTTTTTTGGATTCAAACTCAACACCACGGATCCAATGATGTTAATAAAGCTTATGATCAAAATTTCATAGTCCAAGATCAGCCACAATATAATACAAAATAAAATAGTATTTTAAAATAAATAAAAATATTTTTAAAATGATTTATAAATAAAAATAAAGGGGGGGAAATAGTAATTGTATTCAAAACATCCAAGAAAAATCAACTAAGGCCAAAGAAAAATCAGAAATGAGCTCAAACATTTATACAAAATTTTTGGTAATTTTTTAAAGTCAGAAACTATTTTTAAAATTAAAAGAAATAGGCAAAACAAACCAAAAATTGTGAAAAATAGTAAAGTCAAAAATAAAAATAAAATGAGGTCACCAATATTTGTCAAGAGGTCATTGGGTCCTTCCATATTTTTATCAGAGTTTAAAAATTAAGAAAAGTATTTCTAAACATTTAGAACAACTCAAATAAAGTGAAAAATCATAAAAAAATATCAAAATACAAAATAAAATTGTGAAAAAATAATAATCAGAAAGAGAAAAATCAAAAATATTTTTCATGATTTTTGAAGTAAAAATGAACTTTCTATGATTTTTTTGAAGGTTAAAACAATTTAAATATAAAAATCAGAAAATAAAATAAAGTCAAAAAACTGTGGACCAATGGATGAAAGTCAAAAAGTGATAGTAAGCTAATCTAATGGATCAAACACGTTGTGCATATCATGGTCTTTACTGAATAAAGCATGGAATCATTTATTTAAATCATATTTTGAAAAATGCGTGGCACGCCTTCATTGGTTGATAGATTACATGTTGGTCATCTTCAACCTCCAGCTAAAGAATCTATAGGTTCCAAAAATTGTAAAATTAGGACACGAGACCGGTACCATTCGTTTAGTCTCTTCATGACGATTCCAATGGTACTTTCGTGGAAAATTTATATAAACTATAACTCAGTCGTTTTTGAAAATAAGTTTTGAAAATAGATTTGAGATTTCATGGTCAAAACGTACTTCCAGTTGAAAACAAGTGTTGCGATTAGAATCAGGATGATGAGAGCTTCATAATAGTATCAAAGTTTGATAGAATTGGTGAAGGAATCTACCTATTGAAGTTATATTGCATAGCTCTGAAACTAGACTTGGCTAGCATGATTTATGAAGTCTTATAGCTTAATTATTCTTCTGTTAGCTTCAGTGAGATTCAACTAAGATGAATTGACAAAGAAAAATGATTGAGAAAGGTTGTAAGAGCAAATTCGAAGTTGCAGAAAATTGAGGTCAAGAGGAAGTTTGGAAGGGTGATTCTGGCTCTCTAAGCTTGAGAAAATTAATGAGGGGTGATCCTCTATCTATAAGGAAGCTGATTGAATTCTCAAGCGTGTGAAATGATGAAGTTTGGAGGGAAATCGGGTGAAGTTGCAAACAAGAAAAGTGTGACTTATAATTTGATCAAAACTCGTCCAAACCTTGCGTTTTAATATGCTAATCACTTCTGGATGTTCATTTAACATGTTTAGAAGCAAAAGCGCGCAGAAAAAATGTGTTTAGAAGCTAAATCAATGATTTTAAATTCGGACTTTTGAAGAAACTTCGATTTTAAGTTACCAAGTTCAAATCAATGGCATTCTCAATTCAAGGAGTCTTAGGTCATGATTCTTGAAGCTTTAGAAAGATGAAATCACAAGCTTTAAAATGTGAAAAGAATGGAATAAAATGGATACTTGAGATGAAAATTGTGATGAGTCAAAATTGAGAAAAAGAGGTTGACTTTCTATACTTAAAAAATTTCTAAGTTTTTCTTCAAAAATAACTTATAATGTCTTGCATCCAAACATAGTCTTCCCTTTAAATTTTGCTCTTGACTAAAAAAGATGGCATGAAGTAGATCTCTTGAATGACATTTTGAGACTTGAACCATTCAAAATTTCCAAAAGATGAGAAAGTTATGACTTGTTGAAATTGGCAAAAATTCATAAAATGACCTATATTTTTTTGCATCCTTAGGACATCTTCCATTCATTTTCACACTTTGCACTTAAAATAAGGGTTGAAGTTCACATCTTTAAGATCAATGTGGAAAGACAATGGGCTCAAGGTGATAAAAATTGACTAATTTATGATCTTTTGAAGTCATGTATTGGAATTTGATGGTTTATTTAGAGGACTTGTAATATTTCTTCACCATTAAGTATCTTCCTCACAAAATTTCCTTGAAACTTTTGAAGTGATTTTCTGGTATCACTTTGAAGAGAAGGATGTCTTTGGAATCAAAATAAAATACCAAAGTATGAGCAAGCTATACCCCTTTGAAGCTCAAAACCCTAACTCCTAGAGTAAAAAAAAATGCCTTGGGAAACCTTTGCAATTTTGATCAACTTTTTTGCACAAATATTTTTTGTCATGTAAATAGAAGTTGTTGAGGATGATAACGAGAAACCATAGCAACCAAAACCACTTCCAAATCTTGAGAAATGGGGGGATATACACACTTGTGATTAATGAAACCAAAGACTTGTTCAACTAGGTCAAACTTCTTTAATCAACCCTTATACCTTTGAACTATTTTTGACAACTTGAGGCATGATGAATCATAATAGACTTTGTCATGATATTATTTCAAATTATCTTTAACAATGAAGCTTGAATCTCAATGAAGCTTTGTTGAAGAAGGCATGGAAATAAACTCATGAACCTATGGATCAACTTTCTAGAAGGTGTTGCTTTCACCTATGATATCCATAATTAGGGCAAACATACATTGTATTTATTAGTTAAAACTTAATCAATACAAAACATAGATGATCACAAAATATAAGGCAAGGTGCTTGGTGATTCCTTATGAGTAAAGCTAAAGATAATGAGAAGAACCAAACCCTAGTGTATGATCTTGTTGTATTGTGATGGTATGATATGATAGATGAATCATAGGGGCAAAAATTGGGGTACAACAACTGCCCTTATTTAAGTGTCTTCTATCCAGAGATGCAAAGATTAAAAAAAATCTTTGTGTCGACGCGATTGAAGATACTTAAATATAAAACAAGCCAAATTATTGGCCCTAAGGTGCCATGCAGTGCTTATGATTATGAATGCAAATGAACAACTACAAAAATAACTCAAGACTTCACTGGGAATATCGCAAATAAAAACAAAGATCAAATGGAAAACCTGACTAGGAAAATAAATCACTGGTGAACAAGAGACCTGACACTATTGGGGTAAAGCTCAGAGAGGAGATAGAGGATAACCATCATTGACAAATTACTACAAACTATCCACTTACTGAGGAGATAGAAAAAAGCAACATTGACCCACCAGGGAAAGAAGAGGTAAGATAATACCGTTAAATACCAATATTAGGGGGGATGATTAACATCAGTGCTCCCAAATGGGAACAAACTAACCTCATTAGAGCAATAGAAATTCTAAGACGAACTATCTTACATAATGACAAGGCTACCATTCATCGGAATAACAAATCTCAATAACACACTACCTTCCATAATTACAAGGCTACCATTCATTGGAGTAACAAATCTCAACAACGAACTACCTTCCATAATGTCAAGGCTACCATTCATTGGAGTAACAAATCTCAACAACGAACTACCTTCCATAATCACAATGCTACCATTCATTGGAGTAATAAATCTCAGCAACGAACTACCTCATAATGACAAGGCTACCATTCATTGGAGTAACAAATCTCAGCAACGAACTACCTTCCATAATGACAAGGCTATCATTCATTGGAGTAACAAATCTCAACAACGGACTACCTTCCATGATGACAAGGCTACAATTCATTGGAGTAACAAATCTCAACAACGAACTACCTTCCATAATGACAAGGCTACCATTCATTGGAGTAAAAAAACTTAGCAACGAATTACCTTCCATAATGAAAAGGCTACCATTCATTGGGGTAACAAATATCATAAATGAACTACCTTCCAAAATGATAAGGCTATCATTCATTGTAGTAACAAATCTCAGTAACAAATTACCTTATATAATGACAAGGCCACCATTCATTGGAGTAACGAATCTCAATAACGAACTACCTTCCATAATAACAAGGCTACCATTCATTGGATTAAAAAATCTAAACTTTCTCTGGGAACTGTCAGACTTGTCAGGGAAGTACAGGTTGCTCAAATAAAGAGACCTGCTACTTGCTGTTATGAGGAGGAATTGCAATACTGATTTTCTGGGTGTGATGCGGTGGGAGAACTGACTTAAGGTTTTGCGTTTGTGTTCGCAAATTTCGCGGTTAGCAAGAGTCTCCACCGACTTTTCTTTTATCCAAAAGGAAAGATAAGAAAGCACAGGAAAGACCTTTGAGATGTTTTCTTGAGTTCGAGGGGTAGATTATGAAAAGGGAAGGTGCTAGCACCCTTTTCATCCATGGTTTTCAATGGCCTCTTAGTTACTTGTTTAGATCACTTGCTTTGTGTTGTACCCCAAAATTATCCCTCTCATTCTATCAAGATTTCCCCTCACAAGACTCTTTGGACTCCAGACCAGATTAGGGTTTGCTCTGCTCAAGACATCTCCTTGCACTGATGACCTGAAATTAGGGTTTGAGTTTGCACATGGATTTTTGGACTTCCAATGCTCAAAGTGACTTTCATACTTCATGTTGGACTTATAAGATTTCCCATACCAAGTTTCAAGCTTTGAATCAAATTTTTGCCCAGTCAATTGGACAGTTGACCTAAAAATCAACTATATTGAGGAAAAAGTCAATTATGGCCAAATTACAGTCAAACCTCATAATTGTTTAGCCACATCAACATTATAGAATCATATGAACCATTTGATCAAGTTTGGACCACAACTCCTCAAGAAATTTGATCAGATCATCAAAAGGGCAAAATAGTCATTTTTAGAGTTTTAACTGCAGAAGGGCAATTTCTGATTTTTTACCTAGCCAATGGAAAATTGGGTTCAAACATGGATTCAAGGACTCAATGGCATTATCTTGACCTAATCACAAGGTTCAAAAGATCTCAATTACATTGGATTGACAGATGAATTTTCCAGTCAACTGATCAAAAATCAACTGTACACTGAAAAGTCAAACTTTGACTTTTTTGTCAAAATCAAGTGCCAATGGTAATTTTTCATCAAGATGTTTCAAAACATGAAACTTGTTCACCAAGAAACCTAATTTTGGAAATTAGGGTTTAAGATTGAAAAATTTCATAACTTAGAAATTTTCTAAGTTATAAAATTTTCTTATTTTTTCCCAACTTTGCCCAACATTTTCACCATGATTAAATTGGATTCAAAGCAAAATTACAACATGAAAGTTGTAGTCCTCCACAAAATCTACAAATTTGATTCACAAAGTTTTCACAAAAGATGCTTGGATCTTAAGTTATGATTTTGTGAATAAGGGTTCAAAAACTTTCTAACTTAGTGAAATTTTGCCCTAGTTTAGGCAGGATTTTGACCTACCCTCATGGCAATTTTTCACCTAGTTCCAATTGGAATATCAAAATTCATTTCAAAGATGGATTGTAGAGAATGTTGCAATATTTTCAAAATGTCAAAGAACTCTCCAAAATCATTTGTTGTTAGGGAGAATCGAAGTTTTGAATTTGGCAAAATATCACTTTGGTCCATGGCATTTTTCATGTTGCTACAAGTTGCAATTTTTGTCCAACCATGCTTGTACTTGGATTACAGGTAATTAAACCCTTCCACACTCAAAAATTTAATGTAAACACATTGGTTAGAGGCATTGTTCTGATCTTTAGAAGATTACCCAAAGGATTAATCCATTTTTGGCAAAAAGATAACAATGCCATTTTGATAAAGCACAACTTTTGAAAATTTGTTTTTCTTGAGCATTGCACCAAGCCTTTTGCAGCAAACCAACTCCACAAACTTAGGCAAAGGTACACCAACTATCAGCATGCTTGGAGCTAGCCTGTACAGGCCATAGCATTGTCAACTCACTCTTTTCTTCAAAACCAAGTCAACTTGCAAAAACCATATAACTTTGCAATCTGATAAAACCAAGACTTATAACCATTTCAAACAAGTTTTTCACAATACCCTAAGCCGGAAACACGAGTTTACAAGTCCTCAAACCCTCCAAAAGACCAAAATCACATTTTCTTGAAAACAGGGCAGTTTCTGCATTTTGATTTCTAAATCACAAACTACTCGTGCATTTTGCTTGCAATCAGTTCCAACACACTCCATACAACCTACCTAAACTATCCCAGCCATTCCCAAGCCAGTGTAACTCCATTTACTCACTTCACCATTTTCAAATTCTGACTTTGCAGGTTGAGTTCTATAGAGAGATTCAAGCAAGTTCAAAGCAAGCTAAGCATTGAGGAAGGTCAAAGGAACTTTAAGCAAGCTCACAAGCATATCAAGCCTCACTGAAAACCCCTACATTGCCATACTCGAGCTTGACTAAAACAGGTAAAGTTCAAACTTTTATCTCTCTATTTAGGAATCATTAGGCTTAGGTTTGTGAATAAAAAATGTAGTACTCATTGCCCTTGAGCTGTACATATGCATAGAATTCATTTTAATTAGAGAATTTGAATGATGAACTTTCTGAATAAACTAGGTTAGAAATTAGGGCCAGAGAAATTATCTCTGGTCTTTGAGAGTTAGATTAAGTTTTTTACATGGTTAGAATCGTATGATCATGCTCTATAACTTTCATGTTGCAAGTTTTTGTTTTTAAGCACAAATGCAGGAGATACACTTTTGAATCATTGGCGCGCGTTTGGTTGCTGTCTCAAGGACAGGGATGAAGCAATGTGGGCTGGGCTTGGATTTCTCACTATTTTCACCCTTCATCCTACTTCCTGCACCCCCTTGGCCTATTGTTTTATATTTTCATATTATTTTCATTTCTTTTTTAGTTTATGACTTTTATTTATTTTTCTAAATATTAAAAATTACCAAAAATATTTTTATAAATTTTCATATTTTATTTTAATATTTTTATTATTTTTTGGACATAGAAATAATTACTTTAATAATATACTTTTATTTTCCTAAATCAAAACTTATAATTAATACAAAAAATATTATATTTTTATTTTTATTATTTATATACTTAAATAACATTTTTCTCACACATTTCATTTTTTTAAAAAAAATTGTATATATTTTATTTTATTTTTCTTATACATAAATAAATAATATAATTAATATATATATATATTTTTTCTTAAAACAAATTAGGGTTTCCACCCTTAATAAAAATAATCTTTTATTTTCTTATTTTTAATCCATTAAATAGTTTATTTTTACATACATAAAAATAATACAAAAACACTTTTGCATATTCATATTTATTTGCATATTTAAATATTGTCTATTTATTTATTTATTTGCACAAAGAATTCAATTGGGTTGTAATAGATGACTTAGGGCTTTATTTTCTTGCAAATATCCCCCTATTCAAATTTGTATCCCCCTCCCCATAATCATGTTGTAATAATTGTAGATTTACTTTTACGCACTTTATTGCTTTCAAATATGCCATGATAGAAAGATTAGGGTTTGTATGCAAAAATCCAAAATCAAACAAATAGCTTGACCTAATACAAGACAAAAATGCATGAAAATGACAACACAATGCACACAAACACCCCTAGGGTTTCATCCACTTGTTGCCTTAAAAATGGCCATGGTATGCATGCTAGGTGTCTTGGCAAAACAAAATCAAAACAAAAAGATCATAGTCCCTCGATGATGCTATCTTGGTTGCTTATACAAAATGACCTAGTCCCTCAAAAATTTGCTAAAGATACTTAGAACAATTGCTATCATAGTCATACGATGACCCGCACCTGTCCCGTTTAACATCCAAACACAAGTTTGTTTACCAAATACAATGGTAAAATAACAATGTCAAATGGTTAAAAATGTATAGGAAACACTTTTGAGTAGGTAGGGTAGATGCTCCTAGTTACTTGATCAAACTTGCAAACATCCTTGCTATTTTCAAACATCATAACACAATTTCAAAACAATTTCCCAAAACAAACTTTCAAACATTGAAACATTTTTTCAAAAGACAAACACCTTTGTATACATTCAAACAAGAATCATTACAAAGGTCTCCTAGACAAAATGCCTCTTTTCAAAATATTTTCAAAACCACACACAAAGAACCATTTCAAACAATTTAAAAGCAAAAGCAAGTGATCTAAACAAGTAACTAAGAGCCCATGGAAAACCATGGATGAAAAGGGTGCTAGCACCTTCCCTTTTCATAATCTACCCCCCGAACCCAAGAAAACATCTCAAAGGTCTTTCATGCTCTTTTTGACCTTTCCTTTGGATAAATAAAAAGTCGGTTGTGATTCTTGCTAAACCGAAACATTTGCAAACAAAAAACGCAAAACCTCAAGTCAGTTCTCCCACCGCATCACACTTTTCTTTTTCAATTGTTTGAAATGGTGCTTTGTGTGGTTTTGAAAGTATTTTGAAAAGAGGCCTTTCTTTAGGCAATCTTTGTAATGATTCTCGTTCGTAAGAATGTATACAAAGATATTTTTCTTTTGAAAAATGTTTCAATGTTTTGAAAGTTGTTTGGAAATTGTTTTGAAATGTGTGTGTTTGTTTAAAAATAGCAAGGATTGTTTGCAAATTTGATAAAGTAACTAGAAGCATTCTACCTACTCAAAAGTCTTTCTTGTACATTTTTATTCCTTTGACATTGTTGACCTACTATTGTTTTAGTAGACAACCCTATCTTTGGATGTTAAACGGGACGAGCGTGGGTCATCGTATGACCATGATAGCAATGGTGCCAAGTATCTTAGCTATTTTGAGGGACTAAGATCGTTTGTTTTTAGGCAACCTTTTGATAGCGTCATCGAGGGACAATGATCTTTTTGTTTTGTTTGATTTTTGCCAAGATACTTAGCATGCATACCATGGCCATTTGTTTAGGCAACCAAGTGGGTGAAACCCTAGAGGTGTTTGTGTGCAATGTGTTGTCATTTTTCATGCATTTTATCTTGTATTAGGTCTTGCTATTTGTTTGATTTTTTTGTCTTATCATACAAACCCTAATTTACTAAACATGTATATAATGCGATAAATTGCATAAAGTAAATCTAAGCTTTACAACAATATTATGGGAGGGGGGATACAAGTTTTGAATGGGGGATATTGCTCAAAATAAAAGCCTAACTTACTATTACAACCCAATTGAATTAATTGTATAATAAATAAATAAGCAATTATTTAAATATGCAATAAAAATGTAAATATGCAAAAAAAAATTTGTAATTGTTTTATTTATGAGAAAATAAAATTATATAAGTCCTAAAAATAAGAAAAAAATATATTATTATTTTTTGAAAGGGGAAACCCTAGTTTTTGATTTAAAAGAAAATATTGTTTTCTAATATTATTTTATTCATTTTTTGTTTAAGAAAAAAAAATAATATTATATACCAATAGTAAAAAATAAATATATATGGAAAATAAATATTTAATATGTATAAAATAATAAAATAAAATATTTAAGTATTTTTTTATTATTTACAAGTTTATTTAAGAAAATAAAGCATATTATTACTAATAAACTAATTTTTATGCCAAAAAAAAATAGTAAAATAAAATGCAAAAAATAAAGAAAATGTTTTTCAATATTTTTTCATGTTCAGGAAAATAAATAAAAGCAATAAATATAAAAGAAATGAAGAATATGCAAAATATAAAAAAATAGGCCAAGGGGGTGCAAATAGGAAACATGGGGGTGTGAAAAGTAGCAAGCCCAAGGCGCCATGCCCAGGACAGCTTCGTCCCTGTCCTTCAGCTCTCTCCTGCGCGTGTTTCTGAGTCAAACCTGTATCTTGCTCTAGCTTGCATGAAATCAAAAACTTATAACATAAAAAGTGTAGCTTGTGAACTCACGATTCCAATGATATAAAATTCATGACCTAACTCTCAAAGATAAGGGAGAATTTTAATGGCCCTAATTTCTGACCTAGTTTTTTAAGCATGTTCAACAACCAAATACTCTTAGCTCTGTTAATATAAATGGAAATTATGCATATGTACAACTTAAGCAAGTTAAGGACTACATTTTTGCTTCACAAATCAAAGCTTAAGGATGACTAAATAAGTAGATAGAACTTTGAAAAATACCTTGTTTGGTTGAGTTTGGATATGGCAATATGGGAACTTTGAGTGAGGCCTGAAGATCATGTTAGATTCCTTGAAGTTCCCTCAACCTTTTCCAATGCTTAGCTGGCCTTGTAGATGCTTGAATCTCCTTGCACGAGTCAACCTGCAACCTTGCAAAATGAAAATGGTGAAGTGTGAAACTGAGTTCACAGTTGCAAGATGAATGCTTGGATAGCTTGGATGTGATATAGGGAAGGTGTTTTAAGGGTTGAAAGGCAAAATGCACGAGCAAGTTTCAAGTTGGCAAGTGTTCTGCAGATGATGCCCTGTTTGGGCAGAAAAATGTGATTTTGGTGTTTGAGAGTGTTTGGGATGCTATGGATTCGTGTTTTGGCTTGTTACAAAGTTCTGAAGTTGTTTCAAATGAAGCCAAGCCTTGCCTTTATCATATGGACAAGTTGTATTGACTTTTGCAAGTTTGCTTGCTTTTGAAGAAAGTTGAAGTGATAATGTCCAAGGTGTTGTACTTGCTAGTTCTAGGCATGCAAGGAGTTGGTATGCTTTTCCTGATAACTATGGACTTTGCTTGTGACAAAGAAACAGGTTCAATGCTCAAGGATAGCAAAGTTGTAAAAGTCTTGCTTTATCAAAATGGTATTATGAACTTTATGCCATTTTTGGAATAATTCTTTGTGCAAAGCTTCAAAGATAAAAATAAAACCATTATCCATTGTGTTAGAATTCAATTATGGAGTGTAAAAGGGATTAGGACCTGTAATACCAAGTACAATCATGCTAAGACAGATTTGCAACTTCAACCATTGTGAAAATGCCTTAAACAAAAGTGATAAATTGCCATTTTCCCTTCTTCGATTCTCCCTAACCATAAATGATCTTGGAGATTTCTCTGACATTTTGGAAAGCTTGTAACATTCTAAACAATCCATCATTGAAATTCATTTTGAGATACCTCTTAGAACTAGGTGAAAAATTGCCATGAAGTTAGGTCAAAAACCTGCCTAAACTAGGGCAAAATTTCACTAAGTTAAAAAGTTTATGGACCCCTATTCACAAAATCATAACTTGAGATCCAAGCATCTTTTGGGAAAACATTTTGAATCAAAGTTGTAGCTTTCATGGAGGACTATAACTTTCATGTTGGAAGTTTTCTTTGAATCCAATTGCATCATGGTGGAAAAATTGTGGAAATTTGGGAAAAAATAAGAAATTTCCATAACTTAGAAAAATTTTAAGTTATGAAAAATTTCAAATTAAAACCATAATTTTCAAAATTGGTTTTCTTGATCAACAAGTTTCATATTTTGACATATCTTGATGAATTATGACCCTTGGAACTTGATTTTGATCAAAAAGTCAAAGTTTGACTTTTTAGTGTACAATTGTCTTTTGATTAGTTTACTGCAAAATTCATCTGTCAATCCTATGCATTTGAGATATTTTGAACTATGTGAATAGGTCAAGATGATGCTATTGGGTCCTTGAAGTCATGCTTGAACCCAATTGGTCATTGGCTAGGTTAAAAATCAGAAATTGCCCTTTCTCAGTCAAAACAATAATTTTGACCATTTTGCCCTTTTGATGATCTGATCAAATTTTTGAGGAGTTGTGATCCAAACTTGATCAAATGGTACATAGGAGCCTAGAATGTGATTGTGGATCAAAAATTATGAAGTTTGACTGTAAATTGGCCATGGTTGATTTTTTTCTCCAATACAGTTGATTTTTAGGTCAACTGTCTAATTGACTGGGCAAAAGTGTGATTCAAGGCTTGAAACTTAACATGAGCAATCTTAGGGGTCCAAGATGGTGTATTAAAGTCACATGAAGCATTAGTGGTCCAAAAATCCTTGTGCAAACTCAAACCCTAATTTCAGGTCATCAGTGCAAGATGAGGTCTTGAGCTGAGCAAACCCTAATCTTGTCTGGAGTCCAAAGAGTCTTGTGAGGAAAATATTGATAAAATGAGAGGGAAAATTTTGGGGTACAACAGTTGCCCCTGTACAATCTTCTTGAACCTGAAGAGTTAGATTGGCGAGTTTTGTTGTTCGTGACTCGAAGGTAAAAGATGATTGGACACTAGAGTGCCCGTAAATTTGCACTCGTCAAAGTGTAGTTGAGGGAATGGGCTTAAAGATGCCATTTGGAGGTGTGATAGAATCTTGTTGGAGATGGGCTTAAAGATGCCATCCAAGAATGTTTGCTGAGTTGTAAGTTGTAAGCCAAAATAATGAGTATTCAAAATGGTGTCCGCGTCAGGAACGTATTTGAACTGTATTTGGAGACTGAATCTGTATAAGCAATGGAATGGCGTCCGTGTCTGGAGCGTATCCGAGCTAAGGAATATCAGAATAATTAATAGAATCACAACCGCGTTTGGAGCGTATCTGAGATGTATCTGAGGTTGAGTCTGAATGAGAAATAGAATAGCATCCGTGTCTGAAGCGTCCCTAAGCTGGGAAAAAAATCAGAATAGGTGACAGAATGGTAACCGTGTCTGGAGCGTATCTAAACATGAATTTGAATAAGTGACATAATGACTTCCGTGTCTGGAGTGTATCTGGACTGTATCTGATAGTTGAATCTGAATAAGTATCAGGATGGCATCCGTATCTGGAGCGTATCTGAACTGCATCTGAAATCTGAATTTGAATGAGCAACAAAACGACTTTCGTGTCTGAAGTGTATCTGTAATGTATCTTAGAAGTTTAATCTGAATGAGAAATAGGATGGCTTCCGTGTCTGGAGGGTATGTAATCTGTATCTGATAGTTGAAATCTGAATAAGTATCAGGATGACATTCGTATCTGGAGTGTATCCGTACTGTCTCTGAAATCTGAATCTGAATGAGCAACAGAATGACTTCCGTGTCTGGAGTGTATCTGTACTGTATCATGATTGCATACTGTTAATGGTAGCTCATTAATCTTATCCTGAAAAGGGTAAAATGTTAGCAGAAACACAAAATTATGTTGCATGAAATGTATGATGCAATAAATGTGTTTTTATCAATGTTTATGATATATGGATGTAATGTATGTGCATGTAAGCTAATTAGTTGTATTGCTATGGAAAATTAATCCTTGACAGTTGGGGATAAAAAAAACTCTTGACTGCTGCTGGGGAAAATAAATCCTTTACCCTTCTGGAGATTCAAAATCTTTAATTGTTGAGGATGAGAAATCCTTGGTGACTGCTGGGGATTGACAACTTCTGTGGGGATATAAGGATCCTTCATGTCTTGAAGTTGGAGTGTTGACAAAAATTCTGTTGTGAACAATGCCATAATGCTTGAGCAATCTGCTTAGGGAATCCATAGAACTTTGATGACTTCTACTGGAGGTAACACAATGGGAATCCTTACTCGGCTGGGGAATTGGGAAAACTCTGATGATTTCTGCGGGGAACTAAGAATGAGAATCTTCATTCTGTTGAGGAGTAATGAAAACTTTGGTGACTTCACTGGGGAAATGAGAATGAGAATCTTCAATCTGCTGGGGAGTTTGAACCTTGTGGGGAAGAAGGCTTACTGCTGGAGAGTAAGTTCAGGAGTTCGGGTAGTCTGCCAATCTACTGGGGAGTTATCCTAGGTTGGGGAGAGACAAAAGTTAACTGTTATCTGGTTGATTTCCAGGCTTCAAGGTAACTTGCTGGGGAAATTGGATTAACTGGATGGTTTCCGTTGGGGATTGGTAGTTGAAAATATTGACTCGACTAGGGAAGAAGGTTTCATCTCTGCTGGGAATCTATAACTCAAAGTTTTTGCTCCGCTGTGGATTGGGAGTTTTGAAAACTTAACTTTGATGGGAATTAAGGGTTTGAAATTATAACTCCGTTGGGGATATGTATTTCAAGGTTTTAGCTCCACTGGGGATCTAGATGATGAACCGTAGGGATTGCTCATGGAATAGCCTAAAAAGTTTTCCTATCCTTTCAGTCTATCAGTAATTGTTCTTTTTCATCCTGTTTATTTGTAAACATTAATTATGTTCAAATGCATATGTTCATCAATGAATTATTGGACGCTTTTGCAAATAAAACACAACTGTAAAAGAAAAGGGCAAATAGTTTTTTGTACTTTGAAAGAGACATCTTTGTATTTACTTTGAATAAGTGTTTTGTACAAAGGAGACAGACGTCCTAGTAAGAGGATGGTGTCATAAAAGTAAGAAAAATTTATACAAAGAATAGCTATGTGTGAAAAAATCCCATGGGGTTCCCATTCTGCTATAGCCTTTGTGTCTTCGAATATCTTGTCCATTCGCTGCTTCGTCCGAAGATGATTGAATTGATCAGAAGCTCAGAGTTTGTCAGTGAAGAGATTGTCCTTAAAGTGATCCGACGAGACATAGTCATACGCTTTAATTCCCTAACTTTTGCCTGGACCGCCCTTTCAGGTTTTCAATCCACGGGGAAACCCTTTTTTTCCCAAGTCGCCCTCTCGGGTTTTCAACTTGTCTGGTGTACAAATTTTTTATTTATCCCTAATTTTTTCCTGAACCGCCCTTTCGGGTTTTCGATTCACCGGGATGCCCTTTTTTTGCCTAGGTGTGTCAACCTAGCGGGTCATTTATGCGTAGTATCTTTTGATTATGTCTGCGTTCGCAGGGTGCGACAGATTGTCGCCGTCCATGGTGGTTAAGATCATTGCCCCACCAGAAAAGATGTTCTTGATCACAAATGGTCCTTCATAGGTAGGAGTCCATTTACCCCTGGGATCACTTTGTGGCAAGATGATGCACTTGATTACTAGATCCCTGACTTGATATACTTGGCGTCTGACTTTCTTGTTGAAAGCTTTGATCATCAATTTTTGATACGTCTGATCGTGGCAAACAACAGTAAGTCTCTTCTCGTCAATTAATTTCAATTGATCAAGTAGGGTCTGAATCCAATCGTCTTCACTCAAACCAGCATCTTTCATGATTCTCAAGGATGGAACTTGAACCTCGATAGGTAAAACAAGCTCCATTCCATATACCAAGGAATATGGTGTTTCCCCAGTTGATGTGCGTGTCGTGGTACGGTACCCGTGGAGAGCAAACGGTAACATTTCATGCCAGTCCTTGTATGTGACTGTCATCTTTTGTATGATCTTCTTGATATTTTTGTTCGCAGCTTCGACTGCACCATTCATCTTTGGCCGGTAGGGAGATGAATTGTGATGTTGAATCTTGAACTGCTCGCACAAGGCGGTGATCATAGTATTGTTAAGGTTTGTACCGTTATCAGTGATAATCCTTTCGGGGATACCATGCCAGCAAATAAGGTTCTGCTTGATGAAGCGAGCAACAACATTCTTAGTAACGGATGCGAAGGACGCTGCTTCGACCCACTTTGTGAAGTAATCAATGGCCACCAGAATGAAGCGGTGTCCATTGGATGTTGTAGGCTTGATCTCTCCAATCATGTCGATTCCCCACAAAGCGAATGGCCAAGGAGCTGTTAAGACATTTGGAGGAACAGGAGGCACGTGCACCTTGTCTGCATAGATTTGACATGTGTGGCAGGTGCGGGAGTGTTGATAGCAGTCAGCTTCCATGGTAGACCAGTAATAGCCTTCCCGTAGAATCTTCTTAGCCATCGTATGCCCGCTAGAGTGAGTGCCGAAGGTACCTTCATGCAATTCAGCCATAATTCTTTCAGCTTCAATCTTGTCCACACAACAGAGCAGAATAAAATCATGATTGTGCTTGTACATGATGCCATTACTCAAGAAGAACTTTGCCGAGAATCTCCTTAAGAACTTTTTGTCATTGACTGAAGCTCCTTCATGGTATTCCTGAGCCTCGAGATACCTTTTGACTTCATGAAACCATGGCTGGTCCACTACTTCTTCGGTATTAATCTCGTGATAATGTGCCGGTTCGTCCATCCGTTCAATAGTAATTTGGGGAGCCTCATTATCCCAGTTAAGCTTAAACATGGATGACATTGTAGCTAGAGCATCTGCCAGCTAATTTTCTTCTCGCGGGAAGTGCTCGAAGGTAATCTGCTCGAAATGTGGTAGCAATGTCAAGACATGTTCTTTGTAAGGGATGAGGTTTGGAAGTTTAGTATCCCACTCTCCTTTGATCTGACTGATGACCAAAGCTGAGTCCCCAAACACATCTAAGTATTTGATTCCCAAGTCTATGGCAGCCTTGAGTCCAAAGATGCAAGCTTCATACTCTGCCATGTTGTTCGTACAGTTGAAGCAAAGTCTGGCGGTGAAAGGAGTACCGCACCGATACCGTTGCCAAGTGCATTGGAGGCCCCATCAAAGTACAGGGTCCATCGAGATCCTTGTTCAGGTCCGTCATATAGTCTGAAATCTTCAATGTTGTCCAATGTCATGATGTCTTCGTAAGGGAAGTCGAACTTCATGGATTGATAATCTTTGACAGCTTGATGAGCCATATGGTCAGCTAGCACACTCCCCTTTATAGCTTTTTGGGTCGTGTATTGTATATCGTGTTCCGTTAGGATCATCTGCCATCTAGCTATTCTTCCAGATAGAGCAGGCTTCTCATGGATGTACTTGATCAGATCCATCTTAGATATCAGCAAAGTGGTATGAGTCAACATGTACTGCCTTAGCCGGCGAGCAGCCCATACCAAAGTGCAACAAGTTCTCTCGAGCAGTGAGTATCGGGTCTCACAGTCAGTAAACTTTTTGCTAAGGTAATAAATGGCATGCTCTTTTCGGCCAGACTCGTCATGCTGCCCCAATACACACCCCATTGAATTTTCTAGGATGGTCAGATACATGATTAGTGGTCTTCCTTCGACGGGTGGCATCAAGATAAGAGGTTCTAGCAAATACTCCTTAATTTTATCTAAAGCAACTTGACAGTCATCATTCCATCGAACTACCTGATCTTTCTTCAACAGCTTGAAGATTAGTTAACAAGTAGATGTTAGGTGAGAAATGAACCTAGCAATGTAGTTTAGGCGTCCCAAGAAACCTCTGACCCCCTTCTCAGTGCGAGGAGCGGGCATTTCTTGTATAGCTTTGACTTTGGCAGGATCAACCTCAATGCCTTTGTTGCTGACAATGAAACCTATAAGTTTACCGGACCGGACTCCGAATGTACACTTGTTTAGGTTTAATCTGAGCTTGTACTCCTTCAACCTGACAAACAGCTTTTGCAAGTGATCCAGGTGTTCTTCTTCAGTTTATGAACGGGCTATCATGTCATCTACGTAGACCTCTATCTCATGATATATCATATCATGAAACAAAGCTACCATGGCGCGTTGATAGGTTGCCCTGACATTCTTCAGTCCGAATGGCATCACTTTGTAGCAGAACATACCCCACTGTGTAACAAAAGTAGTTTTCTCCATGTCCTCGGGTGCCATTTTGATCTGGTTATAGCTTGAGAATCCGTCCATGAAAGAAAATACTTTGTGTTGAGCTATGTTGTCAACCAGGATGTCGATGTGCGGAAGTGGAAAGTCATCTCTAAGGTTGGCCCTGTTTAAGTATCTGTAATCCATGCACATTCTCACTTTGCCGTCCTTCTTAGGCACGGGCACAATGTTAGCAACCCATTGTGGATACGAAGTAACAGCCAGAAATCCAGCATTGAACTGCTTCATGACTTCTGCCTTGATCTTCTCGGACATGTCAGGTCTCATGCGATATACCTTTTTTTTAACTGGTGGACAGTCTTCTCTTGTGGGGAGACGGTGTACCACAATGTCTGTATCAAGTCCCGACATGTCTTCGTATGACCCGACAAAGATCTCAACATAATCATGCAGTAGCTGAATTAGGAGCTCCTTAACACTCGGCTCTAGATTGGCACCTATCTTGATTTCCTTTTTATCATCCTCAGTACCCAAGTTGATTGTATCCAACTGCTCCTCATGAGGCTGAATTGCTCTTTCCTCTTGCTGTAGTAATCTGGCCAATTCCCCTGGCACCTCACAATCTTCCTCACCTTCGTATTCTGCTTGGTTGATCAGATCTTCAGAGTCACTAAAGGCTATAGCAGTATCGTTACCCATGGGTTCCGGAATGGAAGGGTACCTGCATTTGTGAGTGTGGGTGTGTGTAAGGGATAGCCATCTTAAAACAACAAAATGTAAAAGAAATACAATGAGCATAAAAGGTTTAAATATGAAAAGTGTCCATGATTCATTAAAATGACATATGAAAATGAAATAAGAACCCTTACAAATGGACCTATGTGCCTCGGGTAAGACACAAGGTTGAAAAATTATGAATTGTTTGTGAATTATTATAGTCCAACAGAAATGGAAAAGATAAATTACTGATTTATGAAAGTAATCGGAACAAAGTCTTTTGCTTCCCAGTTGCATAGTCCTCCTCCAACAATAGGGAAAATTAATTCTTCCAAGCTGCCCTCTTCTTCATTGTCCTCTAGTGCATTAACCCCTCGGTGGCTGATCTTCACAGGTGGCCCTCCGGCACGGGAGCGATGCACAGCCTTCTGACTAGTCGAAGTAAACCCCAGGCCGAATTTGTCTGATTTGAAAGGAAAGTCGGGAAGCTGCCCCCAGATAGTGGATCCGCCTTCTTCCACTACTGCCTTAACATCCTTTAAAGAAGACATCTGAGGTGGAGGTCTTGTGATCACATGAGTTGAGGAAACTGCCTTGGTTGCCGCTATTTCTTCAGAAACTTCCTCAAAGTGTTGGAAAGGGGTCTCTATGAATTCGCCATCTAACTCCACATAACAGAAGGAGTTCAGATGACTGATCATGTATTCCTCTTCGCCATGAACAATTATGATTTTCCCCTGGACAAGGTACTTGAGCTTTTGATGCAGAGTAGAAGTGACAGCTCCAGCATGATGAATCCAAGGTCTTCTCAATAGGCAAGAGTAGGAAGGACGGATGTCCATCACGTAGAATGTTGAATTGAACGTCTGGGTACCCACCTTGATCGAGATGTCCACCTCTCTATGGACCATCCTCTTAGAACCATCAAAGGCTCTGACAATTATATTGCTGGGTTTCAGGGTTATGCCTTCACAATCCAATCTATCCAAGGCTTTCTTCGGCAAGACATTTAGAGAAGACCCAGTATCAACCAAGACATGAGCTAGGGTGGTTCCCCTACACTCCACTGAGACATGTAGCGCATCGTTATGTTTTCTCCCTTTGGAGGTCAAGTCTGCATCAGAAAATCCTAGGCCATTGTCAACTGTTAAACTAGCCACACATTCCTAGAACTGATCAGCGGAGGTTTCTTGTAGCACGTGGGCCGTCTTCAAAACCTTGACCAAAGCTTTAGCATGTGCCTCAGAGCATAGCAACAGGGCTAACATAGATATTTTGGAGGGGGTCTGCCCCAGTTGTTCGACAACATCGTAATCACTTTTCTTAATGATCCTCATAATCACTTTCATCTCTTTCTGGGATGTTTCAGGAATGACTAATGATTGAGCCTTCGTCAAGACATGCTCCTCTTGAACATTCTTTCCTTTTTTCTCAGTAGCGAAAATAGGGATGTGAATTGCATTGTCATTGTTGGCGGGTACACTTGAAGGTACAGTTACTGGTATATGTGTTATCTTCAGAATGGTCGCGGGTCCAAAGACTGCTATTGCAGGAGAAATCTCTGGAGAAAAGATTCTTCCACTACGGGTAACTTTGCTTGTTCCGGCAATGTTACTGATTTCAGGATTATCTTCCTCAGAGCATTCTTCTTCAATGTTCCGTTCAATCTGTTTGACACCATGGTAGTAGATTTCTCCACCATAGTTCCATGGTACCATTTTATCGGATTTGTATGTGGTTGGTCCGGGAATTGTTATCTTCAAAGGAGTAGTCATAGGAGCAGATATAATCCTAACGGGTTTTTTAGGAACCCTAGAAGGATTGGCGTATATGGTTATTATTGAAACTTCTAGAACTGGAATGGGTGAGACAGGAGCTTTCTCAAACAAAATTTCCTTATTATCAATCAATTGTTGGATTCCTTTCTTCAACAGAGGACAATCAAATGGGGAGGACAGGCAAGCATGGAAATCTTGGTCACAACCTGGGAACACCCCAGCTTTCAACAAATTCACCTTGATGGTTAGGAGAGGAGTTAACAGTTCATCCACAGTAGAAACAAACAGATCTTCTTCCACAGCATTGGCATTGTGCCCATGCCTAGGCATTGGTGCGGAGATAACATTTGGTTTTTCCAGAGCTTCAAATTCAACTTCCTTTGCGTCAATCAGATCTTGAATCTCATTCTTCAGAGCCCAACAGTTTTTGGTGTCATGCCCTGGACTTTCTGAGTGGTACACGCATCTGGCGTTGAGATGGTAATGTGGAGAGGTAGTGTTAGGATTTTTAGGAGCCTCCTTTAACATGGCCAGGTTCAAATTCAAGAGATGTGGTAAGACTTGAGCAGGAGTCATGTTTATCTTGGTGAATTGCCTTACAGGCCTTTCCACCCTTTGTTGGTTAATTCTCGACTGATCATTTCTCGGCTGACTGTTTCTCGGCTGGTCTGAGGCAGACTTTTGAATCATTACGGCCCCCACAGTTGGTCGTCTTTCAACTCTTCCCTGATTCCTCTGGGCATAGACAGAAGTCACTTCTTTCTTTCCCGTGAAGGGCTTTTTTACAGCAGTAGAGGTAGATGCATCTTTCTAGATTTTCCCGCTTCTAATACCGGCTTCAACCCTCTCGCCAGTTAGAATCAACTCAGTGAAACCTGCAGAGGAGCTTCCAATCAGGTGATTAAAGAAAGGACCTGACAGAGTCCCCAAGAACATGTCAACTAGCTCTCTTTCAGACAATGGTGGTTGCACCCTTCCGGATAAATCCCTCCATTTTTGGGCGTAGTCTTTGAAACCCTCATTGGTAGCCATAGCCATACTCTGCAGCTGAGTACGGGTTCGCGCCAAGTCGGCGTTGTATTGATACTGTTTATAGAATGCGGCTGCCAAATCCTCCCAACTATGGACATATGCTCTCTCCAACTGGTAGAAGCAATCAAACTGCGTTCCCGAAAGACTGTCCTGGAAAAAGTGGACCCACAGGTCTTTGTCAGAAGAATGTGGTTGAATCTTCGTGAAATAAGATCGTAGGTTCATCTTTGGGAAAGACACCCCATCGTACTTAGCAAACAGTGGAACTTCAAATTTAGGAGGGATTACAATTCCAGAAACCAGTCCTAACTCCTCAAAATCCAGCCCCGAGACTCTCTGTATCTCCATGGAAGCTAGACGCTCATCCAAGTTCTTGTATTTGTCATCGGCTGGAGGGTACTACTGTTCAGAATAGTCCTCATCCTCTTCTTCTTCTGCCTCAGACTTAGATGGTACTGCTGTTCAGCTTGCTGAACGAAGTAAAGAAGCTCAGTAAGACACCTGGTTATAAACAGAAATGAAAGCAGTATGTACAATATGATGTATGATATGCAAGAAACATGATTTATTTTATTATTAATATTTCAAGGAACTCAAATATTTATAGAAAAATTTTAAATATTAAAGTACTAACACATTTGAAATACTAAAAATCTAATTATAACAACTTCAAAACGAATTACAAATTTTTAGTACAAGTTTTAATAATCCCGAGTACAAGATGAAGATAAAGTCTAAAAGCCCTATAAAATAAAAGTTGATAGAGATCAATCTTCACGCTGACGCTTCCCTATGAGTCTTGCAATATGAGCCTTCAACCTCTAGTTCTCTTTCGCATACCTGTTGGCGACCTCTTTCCAATCATCACAGTTATGAGGTGAGCAACTAAAGTTTGACTGAGGCTTAGAGGAAAATAAATCCTCTTGCCTCTCCATCATATCTACATTATGACTCTCAAGAATCTCGATCAAATCGTCCTTCTCCTTTAGGTCTGCTTGGTAGGACACCTCTACAGTCTGGAACTTATTCTTCCAAGCTTCCTTTTCCTGCTGCATCCTGACTAAGGAAAGCTGAAGTTCTTCCACGTTGTATAACAAAGGAGGAGTGGTCTTCAAAAACATATCAGGCATGGGTGCTTCTCAGGAATATGACATCTTCAACTGGATGGCTCATGCTTATACCCACTGTAGATAAGGCTCCAAAGAAACAGCCTCTCTGGGTCCCAGGTCCTTCCTACTCTTCTTGTGAATATGACGCCAAGCCTTCGCAATCTCCTATTTAGTTTCCCTATGAACTTATACCTCTTCCAGGAAGAAACCAATAAGATAAATACTATTTGGCTTATCCCTCATCGAATATCCAAGTTGTCGCGTGCAAGAACAAGGTTGTAGTTAATTCCTCTCTTTGTACTAAGAAGAGGTACATTGGGGAAACTACCACAACCATTGACAATATCTACATAATGGTAAGCCTGATGATACCAAGCAATATCTGAATGAGTGAGGGCCATAATCTTCGGAGGCCAACGAGGTTCCTTCCTTACATCCCAGGAAGCATCAGATCGAGGTAAGTGAGAAATAAACCACTGATACAACAAAGGCGTGCAACAAATGAACGTCCCTCCATGATAAGAATCCTGAAATGAATAGAGTAATAAGAATCAAACAAATAATGTAGTAACTGGGTTCCCAATCATAAAGATGCCGATCGCATTGATATCCACAAATTTTTCGATATTGGGAAATAAGAACAATCCATAAGCTAGTAGAGCAAAGATAGCCTCAAAGGCAAGCGTACTCTTCATCCTGGAAAAGTAGCAAGGTTTCTCCAATAAGAATTGAGCTGGTAATCCTCTAATCCATCCTTTGGTAGTCATGTGCGCTTCAGCCTCATACTTTCCCAAATGGATCAAGGCAGCAATCTCATGGGATTTTGGCTCCCCCTTCAAACCAGTAAAAGGAACATGACCGACAATAGGTAAACCCAGCAGATAAGAGTACTCTTCTAACATAGGCATCAACTGATAATCAGGGAAAGTAAAGCATCGATACATCGAATCAAAGAACTGGACCAAAGTAGAGAGAATACGCTCCTACATTACGAGCTTCATAAGAGAAATGATGGACCCATTATTCCTCCGAAAATCTGTAGAACTCTCGATCTCGGGAATCAGATTCATCAATTCATCTATATTGGGATCTTTGAAACTGTACTTCTTAGTCTTTATTTTTCAGCCAACTTTAAGTCCCTTGAAACAGGATGTTTTAATAGATGCTCATGGGCGCATGAATGCATGATGCAACAATCACATACAAGATCACAAATATATAGTTTATAGGTTCGACGTCATGAGCATGAGGTTGAAGGTACTACCTGTAAGGTATGGTCTAAACATTTATCACATGCTGAACAAGGTTCTAAGAGGTTCCCAGAGTCTACATCCTTCCTTCGGATATTACCAACTTCCAGATTGACTCGGTAATTAGAAATATTCTAAAGAAAAACACGTCCAAGCGTAGTCTCACATGACAACTATTTCTAGATTACTTCGTCACAGCTTCCGCACTACACCTAAAAGGACAAGATGGTTTAAAGGTTCTACGGGCCAGAGTTTCAGCAGACTCCCAGTTTGAAAGCAACACATCTTCCCGATCACTTGGTAAATGACAGTACAGTCAAAGGGGCCTCAACCGAGTGGGGGATATCATTCCTCCTTTTTTGAGATTACTCCCTCAAAGTTAACATGACTATATCGCCCGTCCTATCATAAGTTTGCCCAAGTCCGGGTATAGCACTAATGAGAAGTCACAAAGTACCCTGAAAACTAATAAAATCCAGACAAACATATATACAACATACAAGATACAACACATAATAGCACATATTCAGATAACTAAAGATAGGCACAAACCACTTAGGGATGGACCAGCAAGAGGTCAATCTTTCCCCAGTGAAGTCGCCATTTCTTCTGTAGTGGTAGAAATGTTGAGACAAAGCCATTGGATTGACTTGACTCGCACAGATCAAAGTAAAAATCGCCACCATGCTTTATTGTTTCCAAAGGAATGGGAAAAGAGCGAATAACCCAAAGAGAGGGGGGAGAATCTAAGTTTGGGGGTTGATTATGCAAATGGAAGGTACTATCACCCTGAACATCTATGGTACTCTATAGGAACCTCTTTGAAAATATTTATATTTTGGCTATAAAAGTTGTATACAAAAACAACTTGTGGAGATTATAAAAGAAATATTTTTTATGATTTTTGCACCCGCCGTGGTTGCGAACCTTTAGTGCCTACGTAGCACCTTCTGTGTAATAAGGGATCAGGGTACTCGTAGTTCATCTTTAAAAATTTTAAAACACAAGTGTGTTGGTTAATTTTAAGAGACGAGACATCATCGTCATTGTCTGAGTGGAAAACATACTTACTACCCACAATTATGAGAAAGGAGAATTTGACTCATCTCAAAGTGGAGGATATGGCTTGGATTTTAGAATCAACAAAGCCTCGCTCAACACCCAAGTGTAAAATATCTCACTTCACTATATATCGTAGAAGTATAGTAGCTCGCATCACTACAGAGATTGACAAGAGTCTAATCTTTTTGAAAAAAATTTAAGATAAAAAGCAAAAGTGGCAAAGATAATTTGAATGAGATTGATTGACTTTTAGTCTTCTCATAAAAATGTCAAAGTATTATTAAGTTGATTAAAGTTTGATTAAGAAAATATTTTTAAAAATGCATGGACATAAGTCCAAGTTTATTTGTGAAAGTGGTTCAAGTTTTAAAAACAAGAAGAGTTTTCAAAAAGGAGGGATAATATTTTTGAAATTAAAGAAGGTGGGAGGAGATGAAGAGACTATCCTAGAGTATAAGGTAAAAGCTAGGGAAAATAACTGTCTAACCAACAAGAAGCCAACACTTGGCATAATGAGTCAATGTAGAATTCTCACCCTTTGGATTTGAAACCAAACAAGAAAAGATAATAAACCTCTTAAAAAAACCAAACCTCAATTGTATTAAGTCTTCACAAATATTGGACAGAGTAACGGCTGTATACAGATGAATTCCCGATCACACATAAAGCATGTAATCAAAAGAACCTGCACACAAAGCAAACAAACAAACAAATCAATATCTCGGGGTAAACCCCAAGAACTCCAGACAAAAAAAAAACAATTGAAGTCACAAGGTCTCTAAGTAGGTCACAACTTCTAATCCTAAGTCCAAGAAGTCCAAAACTCCATAATGCAAAGGATAGTAACCAAGTAGTTAAAGTAAGATTAAATTTTTTTATGGTTCAATTTGATTATTAGGTATCTTCAAAAATAAAATGAAAGCTCAAATAAGAAAAATAAAAATGACATAAAAGTAAATGCTCAAGTGAGCAAAGATGAAAATAGCATGAAATGTAAATTTTAAAGTAAATGTGCTTAAAGTAAAAACATTAAAAAAACATAAAATAAAGTTAATTGTTAGGAATTAGTTGTTAGTTTAATGACCATCTTGAAACTTGCATTTGTAACTCATTAGAAGATTGATAACAATCAAAGTCTCTCAACAACAAGTTGCATTTGCTTTTTGTCAAGTATATTATTCATTTAAATCTCAAGGCAACAATAAATTATCAATGATGTTTAAGTGACCCAATTTGACCAAAATTGATGAAAATTCATTGGAGGATTGGTAGGACCAAAGCCTCCTAACAATGAATCTCAAGGTTATTGGATCAAAGGGTTCAAATTAACATGCTTGAGCTTATAAACATGGGCTTGGGCCATGAATGATCATATTCTCAAATCGGGACAAAATTTAGCGCTATGTTAAGAAATCGTAAATGGACTTATATAGAAGTCGCACTTATTTTAAGGTCGGTCAATAGTAATCTATGTACCATATGTTTTGAGAAATGATATGGAAATTATTCTTCAATAACATTTCCTATAATAAGAAGGGGATAAGATGAAGAGGGACAGGGTAATAATAAAATCACATTTGAACAAAAAATTTAACCAAACTATTATTAAAATCATTCATCCATTTTTTGTAGAGTCAAATTCAACACCATGGATTCAATGATATTAATAAATCTTATGATCAATATTTCATAGTCCAAGATCATCCAGAATATAATACAAAATAAAATAGTATTTTAAAATAAATAAAAATATTTTTAAAATGATTTTTAAATGAAAATAAAGGGGGAAAATAGAAATTGTTTTCAAAACATCCAAGAAAAATCAACCAAGGCCATAGAAATATCAGAAATTAGCTCAAATATTTATACAAAATTTTTAGTAATTTTTTTAAGCAGAAACTATTTTTAAAATTAAAAGAAATAGAAAAAACAAACCAAAATTGTGAAAAATAGTAAAGTCAGAAATATAAATAAAATGAGGTCACCAATATTTGTCAAACGGTCATTGGATCCTTCTAAATTTTTTTCAGAATTTCAAAATTAAGAAAAGTGTTTTTAAACATTTAAAACAATTCAAATTAAGTGAAAAATCATTAAAAAAAATAAAACACAAAATAAAATTGTGAAAATATAATAATCAGAAAGAGAAAATCAAAAGTATTTGTCATAATTTTTTCTGATTTTTTGAAGTAAAAATGAATTTTCTATGATTTTTTCGAAATTTAAAAAAATTTAAATATAAAAATTAGAAAATTAAATAAAGTCAAAAAAATATGGACCAATGGATGAGAGTCAAAATGCGTTATTAAGCTAATCCAATGGATCATACGCATTGTGCATATCATGGTCTTTACTGAATAAAGCATGAAATCATTTATTTAAATCAGATTTTGAAAAATGCGTGGCACGCCTTCATTGGTTGATAGATGACACGTTGGTCATCTTCAACCTCCAGCCAATGAATCTGCAGGTTCCAGAAACTGTAAAATTAGGACACGAGACCGGTACCATTCGCTTCTTCTCTTCAAGACGATTCCAATGGCACCTTCGCGAAAAATTTATATAAACTATAGCTCAGTCATTTTTGAAAATAAGTTTTGAAAAGGGATTTGAAATTTCATAGCCGAAACGTACTTCCAATTGAAAACAAGTGTTGTGAATTGAATCAGGATGATGGGAGCTTCAACATAGTATCAAAGTTTGAGAGAATTGGTGAAGGAATCTACTGATTGAAGTTAAGTTGTAGAGCTCTGAAATTGGACTTGGCTAGAACGATTTAGGAAGTCTTTGAGCTTAATTCTTCTTCTGTTAGCTTCACTGAGGTTCAAGGAAGGTGAACTGACAAAGAAAAATGATTGAGAAAGATTGTAAGAGCAAATTCGAAGTTTTAGAAAATTGAGTTCAAGAGGAAGTTTGGCAGGGTGATTTTGGATCTCTAATATTGAGAAAACGAATGAGGGATGCTCCTCTATTTATAGGGAAGCTGATTGAATGCTCAAGCATGTGAAATGATGAAGTTTGGAGGGAAATCGTGTAAAGTTGCAAACAAGAAAAGTGTGACTTGTAATTTCATCAAAGCTTATCAAAAACTTGCGTTTTAATATGCTAATCACTTCTGGAGGTTCACTAAACATGTTTAGAAGCAAAAGCACATAGAAAAATTTGTTTAGAAGCTAAATCAATGATTTCAAATTCTGACTTTTGAAGAAACTTCAGTTTCAAGTTACCAAGTTCAAATCAATGACAATCTCAGTTCAAGGAGTCTTAGGACATGATTCTTGAAGCTTTAGAAAGATGATATCACAAGCTTTAAAATGTGTAATGAATGGAATAAAATGGATGCTTGAGCTGAAAATTGTGATCAGTCAAAGTTGAGAAAAAAAGGTTTACTATCTATACATTGATAATTACTAAGTTTTTCTTCAAAAATGACTTATAATATCTTGCATCAAACCATGGTCTTCCCTTTGAATTTTTCTCTTGACCAAAAAATATGGCATAAAGTAGATCTCTTGAATGACATTTTGAGACTTGAACCATTCATAATCTCCAAAAATTGAGAAAGTTAAGGCTTGTTTAAATTGGAAAAAATTCATAAAATGACCTATAATCTTTTGCATCCTTAGGGCATCTTCCATTCATTTTTACACTTTGCACTTAAAATAAGTGTTGAAGTTCACATCTTTAAGATCAATATGGAAAATGAACGGGATCAAGGTGATAAAAACTGACCAAGTTATGATCTTTTAAAGTCATGTATGGGAATTTGATGGTTTATTTAGAGGACTTATAATCTTTCTTCACCATTAGGTATCTTCCTCACAAAATTTCCTTGAAACTTTTGAAGTAATTTGCTGGTATCCCTTTGAAGATAAGGATGTATTTGGAATCAACCAAAAATACTAAAATATGAGCAAGTTGTACCCCTTTGAAGTTCAAAACCCTAACTCTTAGAGTAAAAAATATTTCTTGGGAAACCTTTGCAATTTTGATCAACTTTCTTGCACAAATACTTTTTTCAAGTAAATAGAAGTTGTTGAGGATGATAAGGATAAACCATAGCAACCAAAACCACTTCCAAATCTTGAGAAATGGGGGAGATATGCACTTGTGATCAATGAAACCAAAGACTTGTCCAACTAGGTCAAACTTCTTCAATCAACCCTTGTACCCTTGAACTATTTTTGACAACTTGAGGCATGATGAATCATAATAGACTTTTTCATGATATTATTTCAAAATATATTTAATAATGAAGCTTGAATCTCAATGAAGCTTTATTGAAGATGGCATAGAAATAAAATCACGAACCTATGGATCAACTTGCTATAAGGTGTTGCTTTCTCCTATGATATCCACAATTAGGGCAAACATACATTGTATTTATTAGTTAAAAGTTAATCAATACAAAACATATATAATCACAAAATACAATTTAAGGTGCTTGGTGATTCCTCACGAGCAAAGCTAAAGATAAGGAGAAGAACCAAACCCTAGTGTGTGATCTTGTTGCATTGTGATGGTATGAGATTATAGATGAATCTTAGGAGCAAATATTATGGTACAATAGTGGTTAATATATATTTTTTGTGAGGGTACCATTGGAATCGTCTTGAAGAGACGAAGCGAATGACAGCAGTATGAGCTTCCAATTTTACCGTTTGTGGAACCTGCAACTCGCGTATGGCTGGAAGTAGAAGACGATGACATGTCATCTCTCAACCAATGACATGATGCCAAATATTTTTTTTAAAATCCGTTTTAAATAAATATTCTAGTTCTTTATTCACTAATGACCATGATATGCACAGCACGTTAGATCGGTTGGATTTTATTACTAACACATTTTAACAATGATCATATGGTCCACATTTGTTTTGTTTATTATTTTATTTTCTAATTTTTGTTTTAATTGTTTTAAACTTAAAAAATTCATAAAAAATACAATTCAACTACTAAAATTGTGAAAAAATTATCAAAAATACTTTTGATTTTCTCTTTCTATTTTTTTTTCATATTTTTATTTTGTGATTTGATATATTTTATAATTTTTCACTTTATTTGACTTGTTTTGATTGTTTAAAAATACTTTTTGATCATTTTAAATTCTTAAAAAAAAAAACTACGGAAGGATCCAATGACCTCTTGACAAATATTGGTGATCTCATTTTATTTTTATTTTTGATTTTACTTTTTTTTTTAAATTTTGGTTTATTTTGCTTATTTCTTTATATTTTAAAAATAATTTTTGACTTTAATAAATTCTAAAAAATCTTGTCAACACTTCTGATATTTTTTAAAGATTTGTATTTAGGGTTTTAATATATGTTGTCTATTTTACCAATCATTTCCTCTTTAAATCATTTAAATTTTGTTTTATATTAAATATATATTTTTATTTTGTTAGTAACACTAGTGCAGGAAATACATTTTACATCGGGCGAAAAGTATTTTTTACATCGGTTCTTGGTCCGATGTAAATCCAAGCAATGTTGTAAATCAAAGACACTTTACACCGGGCTACAGCCCGATGTAAAAACTCAACCTATTACATCCGTTCGTTTGTAGAACTGATATAAAAATTTAAAAAAAAAGACAAGCTTTTACATCGGCTTTCTTAATATACCCGATGTAAAAAAATCTTTTTTTACATCGGTTTTCTTAATATAACCGATGTAAAATACTCGGTTATTATGCCATATTTAATTAAATCAGGTGCATTCTCAGAATTTATTTATTTGTACCTAATTTTTCATATGTTTCCAACATCACAACCACATTTAACTAAATTAGGTGCATTCTCGAAATTTATTCATTTGCACCTAATTTTTCATATTTTTCCAACATCACAACCAAATTTAACTAAAGGAGGTGCATTCTCGAAATTTATTCATTTGCACCTGATTTTTCATATTTTTCCAACATCACAACCACATTTAGATCACCAAATATTTTTCATTGCACCAAATATCTAGGATGCACATATAAAAGTATTAATCTAGGATAGGGAAGTGTACAAAATTATAATGAAGTTTACAAAAGGTGGATTATTACAACAACAAAACCAATGAAATTATACAGAAATATCCACACTTGAAATACCAACATGAAATCCACAAGAAGATGAGTTGTAGCTTCAGTAGACAACACCAAAATCACATCTGCTAACAATAAATAATAACACCAATTGACTTCAGCAGACAACACCAAAATCAAAAAACTAAAATCAAATATGTATAAACAATTCTAAATAACTCAACAACGAACTACCTTCCATAATGACAAGGCTACCATCCATTGGAGAATTATCTCAACAACAGACTACCTTCCATAATGACAAGGCTACCATCCATTAGAGTAACAAAATCTCAGCAACAACCTATCTTCCATAATTACAAGGCTACCATCCATTGGAGAAAGATATCAACAACAGACTACCTTCCATAATGACAAGGCAGCCATCCATTGGAGTAACAAAAACTCAGCAACAAACTACCTTCCATAATGACAAGGCTACCATCCATTGGTGTAATAAAATCTCAGCAACGAACTACCTTCCATAATGACAAGGCTATCATCCATTGGAGTGACAAAATCTCAGCAACGAACTATCTTCCATAATGAAAAGGCTACCATCCATTGGAGTAACAAAATCTCAGCAACGAACTACCTTCCATAATAACAAGGCTACCATCCATTGGAATAAGATCTCAACAATAGACTACCTTCCATAATGAAAAGGCTACCATCCATTGGAGTAACAAAAATCTAAATATTCTTTAGGAATAATCAGATTTACTGGGGAAATACAGGCTACTCAAATAAAGAGTCTTGCCACTTGCTGCTATAAGGAGGAATTGCAATAAATACTCTCTGGAGAAAGCAAAAGAAAATGGCTTTCGGGGGAAAGAGATAGGACTTCCTGGGGAAATGCCAATGTAATCCCTATTGAGGATGTAGAAGCTTCTTGTGCAAAATAAATTCATACTCTCAAACTAGGACTTAAAGCTCACAGAAGTTCAAATAATACTATTGAGGGTACCCATTCCATCCAGAAATAAATCAGAATGAAGTAGTCAACACAAATACACCTTTTGAGAAATAAACTCAAGAGGTAAATTCCATCCCATCCAGACAGCAATCTGAAAAGAAGGCTGAAACAAAAATCTTCCACGAGGGATAACTCAGTGGGGAAGTTGAAAGAATGTACACTTTCTGGTTAAAGTTGACATTCTACTGGAGAGAGGGTAACATAACTCTTCAAAACAAGGTAACATGTCAACAAAATATCAACGAATGCAAATGAGCAATGATTTTATAAATTCAAACATGCATATGTATGTCTGAATGTATGAATGTCACCATGTATGCTGACTAAACTGACACAAAACACTGGGGATAATCGGGCAAGGCCACAAATGGGTATAATCAATACTCGGCTGAATCATAATTAGGATGGAATTTCCATATGAAAAGTAAACACCAACTAAGGAACAAATTCCTATTTCATAGCTTAACCTTTACTGGGGAAGAACAATATCAAATTAAGAGGTGATGTAACATCTCCCTCTGAGCTTTAACTAGAAACCAAGCAAACTGGACACTAAAAGAGAGTTTAAAGTTCAAATTTCTTCCAGGGTTGACTCCACTAGAGAACCACAAAATCATCTCATTTGAGAAATCAACTAGGGTTGCATACTGACTTCAATGGGGAGGATAATAACATATTGGTGAAGAATACTTCAAGATACATCTTCAATAATGAGATTGATAATTGCAAAAACTTCTCATGGGAGAAAGTACAAAAACCTTACAGGGAAAAAATTTCAGAAAAATATCTCGTCTCAGCATCACTTAGAGAATTTCAAATACTATGGCAAGAAAAACTTCTGGTTATTTTAAATACAATCCAGCACTCGGCGGGAGAAAACCTAAAAAATTGATAACCATCTCAACACTTCTTCAATAAAATACTGCCCTTGTCTGGCTGCCGAGCAGATAAACAAAATGCTAATGCTACCGAAAGGAGACTCTTTGTGAATGAGTCCAATCTCAGCAGGTACGGGGAGACAAGACTTTTTACCAAATGAGTGAGGCCTTCATTGCAGAAACCTGGATAGAGTCCTCATTTTATGTAAACTTTTGAGTTTTATTACAAAATTTAAAGCAATTTGTAAATTCTTTTCAAAAAATAATTTTGTTATCTAATCTGTTTTCTTTGATCATTACTATCAATAATAAATGAAATCTTTATAAGATGAATAAAATAGGAATTGCAAAGAATTAGATAAAAGGCTCAAACTTTATTAATAGAATGGTAGCCTGCAAATGGAAAGACTCCATGGATGATTAAAAAGTTTGGAACATGGTAATATATATTGGAAAAGATACATTGAATTACAATGACCACCATTCTCTCTAGCAACTTTGAATTCCTGAGCTGAAAATTTTGTTGAAGAGTAGCATGATCCAAGCAGATTGTTGCTCCATTGATCAAGTCTTGTCTGATGCAGTTACTTGCCAAAAAATCCCTAACTTTTTCCTAGGTTTCCCTTTCCACTTTTCAAACTATCGGGAATCATTTATTCTTTTTATGTCTCTAACTTTGGCCTAGACCGCCCTTTCGGGTTTTCGGCCTACCGAGACGCTCTTTTTTGCCTAAGTCGCCCTTCCGGGTTTTCGTCTTAGCGAGTTGTTCTTTTACTTTTCTAGAAGAAGTATTTTTTGACTGCATCAGCATTCATAGGACATGGGAACTCCTTGCTATCCATTGTTTCAATAATCAATGCACCGCCAAAGAAGGCTTTTTTGACAACATATGGGCCTTCAAAATTGGGAGTCCACTTACCCATTGAATCAGCATTGAAAGACATGCTCTTCCTGAGCACGAGGTCTCCTCCTATGAATTCACGAGGTTTGACATTCTTATCAAAAGCTTTCTTCATTCTCTTTTGGTATAATTGACCATGACATAAGGCCGCCATTCTTTTCTCTTCTAATAAATTCAGCTGGTCAAACCTATTATGGACCCATTCAGCCTCCGACAGCTTGGCTTCCATTATTACACGCAAAGAGGGAATTTCAACTTCAATGGGGAGCACTACTTCCATGCCATATACAAGAGATAACGGGGTTTCCCCTGTTGAAGTGCGTATAGATGTTCGATACCCATGCAGAGCAAAAGGGAGCATCTCATGCTAGTCTTTATAAGTAACCACCATTTTTTGGATGATTTTCTTGATTTTCTTATTGGCCGCTTCAACAGCTCCATTCATCTTTGTCCTGTATGGAGATGAATTATGATGGACAATCTTAAATTCTTCGCAAAGTTCATACATCATTTTGTTATTCACATTTGAACCATTGTCGGTGATAATGCTGCTTGGCACACCATTCCGACATATGAGGTTGTTCTTGATAAAACGCATTACCACTTGTTTAGCGACATTAGCATATGAAGATGCCTCCACCCATTTGGTAAAGTAGTCAATTGCCACTAAGATAAAATCACACCCATTTGACGCCTTTGGTTAAATCATTCTAATCATATCAATACCCCATATAGAGAAAGGGCATGGGGAAGAAATAACATTGAGAAGTGTAGGAGGTACATGAATTTTATCAGCATAAATTTGGAATTTATGGCACTTCTTAACAAGTTTGTAACAATCATATTCCATTGTCAGCCAATAGTAACCTGCCCCAAGCATCTTTTTTTCCATTGAATGTCCATTGGCATTGGTACCAAATGAACCTTCATGAATCTCATGCATTAACATGTCTGCTTCGTGTCTATCCATGCAACTGAGCAAGACCATGTCATGATTTCTCTTATATAGTACATCTTCATTAAGGAAAAAGCTGTCTTCCAACCTTTTCAATGTCTTTCTGTCTTTATTTGATGCACCAATTGGGTATTCCCGAGTTTGGAGGAAATGCTTGATAAAAATACCAAGGTTTTTCATCTTTCACATCCTCTGCTGTAAACACATGAGCCAATTTATCTAAACGCCGCATTGTAATACGAGGCACATCATTCCAAGTATTAACTTGATACATAGAAGACAGAGTTGTCAAAGCATCCGTCATCCGATTTTCATCTCTCGGGATATAATGGAATTCAACCTTGTTAAAGAATGGTAATAGTATTCTAGCATAATCTTTGTAAGGGATAAAGCCAGGATGACGAGTATCACATTCTCCTTTAATCTGATTAACAACTAAAGTTGAATCACCATACACATCTACAACCTTGATCCTAAGATCAATGGCCTCCTCGAGACCATAATACAAGCCTCATATCCCGCCATATTATTAGTGCAATCAAATGTTAGCCTTGCAGTAAAAGGAATATGTGATCCATGTGGAGTAATGATCATTGCACCAGCTCCTTTTCCATAAGCATTCACTGGTCTATCAAATACCAAGCCCTAGCGAGATTCAGGATCTGGAACTTCCCCATGAAAATGTTCATCACAATCTTTTGATTTTAAGAACATCACATCCTCATCAGGGAAATCAAACTTGATAGATTGATAGTCGTCTACAGGTTGGTGAGCAAGATAATCCGCCAGCACACTACTTTTTATGGCCTTTTGAGTGTGGTACTCGATGTCGTATTCAGACAATAACATTTTCCAGTGGGAAATTCTCCCTGTGAGAGAAGGCTTTTCAAAGATATACTTAATTGGATCCATTTTGGAAATCAACCAAGTAGTATTATTCAACATATATTGTCGCAACCGCTTTACCGCCTAGGCTAGAGCGTAACATGTCTTCTCCAACATAGAATATCGTGACTCACAATCAGTAAATTTCTTATTGAGGTAGTATATGGCATATTATTTCTTTCATGTTTTATCTTGTTGTCCCAAAATACAACCCATAGAACTGTCCAACACTTTTAGATACATGATCAACAGTCTTCCTTCAACTAGAGGGAGCAAGATAGGAGATTCAAGCAGATATTCTTTGATACTTTCAAATGCCCTTCGGAAATCATCTGTCCGCGCACAACCGTGATCTTTCTTTAAAAACTTAAAGATCAGTTCACGTGTTGCAGTCATGTGGGAGATAAATATGGAAATATAATTTAGACGCCCAAGGAAGCCTCTAACTTGCGTCTCAGTCCTTGGCACATACATTTCTTGGATTGCTTTGACCTTATCTGGATTTCTTTGACCTTATCTGGGTCCACTTTAATCCCTGATCGGACACCGAAGGTGCATTTATTTGGATTCAGGCGGAGACGGTACTTCCTCAAACGCTGAAACAACTTCAACAAATCTTCCACATGCCCTTCTTCGGTCTGTGATTTGGAAATTATGTCGTCAACATATATCTCAATTTAATTTTGCATCGGGTCATGGAATAGGGTTTCCATAGCCCTCTGGTACGTTGCACCAGCGTTCTTCAACCCGAAAGGCATCACTCTGTAACAGAATGTTCCCCAGGGTGTGATAAACGTTGTTTTTTCCATGTCCTTAGGAGCCATTCTTATTTGATTATACCCAGAAAATCCGTCCATGAACGAGAATACTTTAAATTTTAATGTACTATCAACCAACATATCTATGCGCGGTAATGGAAAATCATCTTTTGGACTAGCTTTACTTAGATCTCTGTAATCTACGCACATGTGGACTTTCCCATCTTTCTTTGGTACGGGCACAATGTTGGATATCCATTGAGGATACACTGATGTCACAAGAAAACCTACATTTATCTGCTTTAAGACTTCTTCTTTTATTTTTACTGCGATATTAGGGTGGGTTCTTCTCAACTTCTGCTTAACGGGCGTGAATTCTGGCTTCAAAACCAAATGATGCTCCATAATATCGGTATCTAGACCCGGTGTGATGCGGTGGGAGAACTGACTTGAGGTTTTGAGTTTGTGTTCACAAATGTTTCGGTTTAGCAAGAGTCGCCACTGACTTTTTATTTATCCAAAGGAAAGGTCAAAAAGCACATGAAAGACGTTTGAGATGTTTTCTTGGGTTCGGGGGGTAGATTATGAAAAGGGAAGGTGCTATCACCCTTTTCATCCATGGTTTTCCATGGGCTCATAGTTACTTGTTTTAGATCACTTGCTTTTTCTTTTCAATTGTTTGAAATGGTGCTTTGTGTGTGGTTTTGAAAGTATTTTGAAAAGAGGCCTTTTGTCTAGGCAACCTTTGTAATGATTCTTGTTTGAATGTATACAAAGGTGTTTTTGTCTTTTGAAATTTTTTTCAATGTTTGAAAGTTTGTTTTGGGAAATTCTTTGACATTGTTGTTTTACCATTGTATTTCGTATCTTTTGAACCTTTTGATTAGGTCAAGATGATGACATTGAGTCCTTGAATCCATGCTTGAACCTAATTTGCCTTTGGCCAGGTGAAAAATCAGAAATTGCCCTTCTGCAGTCAAAACCCTAAAAATGACCATTTTGCGCTTTTGATGATCTGATCAAATTTCTTGAGGAGTTGTGGTCTAAACTTGATCAAATGGTTCATATGAGTCTATAATGTTGATGTGGATCAAAAATCATGAGGTTTGACTGTAAATTGGCAACAATGGACTTTTTCCCCAATACAGTTGATTTTTAGGTCAACTGTCCAATTGACTGAGCAAAAAATTGATTCAAGGCTTGAAACTTGGTATGGGAAATCTTATAAGTCCAACATGAAGTATGAAAGTCACATTAAGCATTAGAAGTCCAAAAATGCCTGTGCAAACTCAAACCCTAATTTCAGGTCATCAGTGCAAGGAGATGTCTCGAGCAGAGCAAACCCTAATCCTGTCTGGAGTCCAAAGAGTCTTGTGAGGGGAAATCTTGATAAAATGAGAGAGAAAATTTTGGGGTACAAAAGCTGCCCCTGTTCAATCTTCTTGAACCTGAAGAGTTAGATTGGCGAATTTGCCTTTCGTGACTCGAAGGTAAAAGATGATTGGACACTAGAGTGCCCATAAATTTTCACTCGTCAAAATGTTGAGGGAATGGGCTTAAAGATGCCATTTAGAGTTGATAGAATCTTGATGGAGATGGGCTTAAAGATGCCATCCAAGAATGTTTGTTGAAAATCATGAGAATGAACATCTGAATGGTATCCGTATCTGGAACGTATCTGAGTTGTATTTGGAGATTGGATCTGTATGAGCAAGGGAATGGAGTCCGTGTCTGGAGCGTATCCGAGCTGTAACTGTATTTGATTCTTGAATGAATAACAGAATGACTGCCGTGTCTGGAGTGTATTTGTATTGTATCTGAATAAGCGACAGAATGACATCCGTGTCTGGAGCATCTTTGGGCTGGGGAAACGTTTGAATGAGTGACAGAATGGCAACCATGTCTAGAGCGTATCTGGATTGTATCTAAAGTTGAGATATGTATGAGTAGTAGAATAACTTCCGTGTCTGGAGTGTATCTGAACTGTAACTGGGATCTGGATAAGTGACAGAATGACTTTCGTGTCTGGACTGTATCTGAACTTTGAAATTGATAGTTGAATATGAATGAGAAATAGAATGGCTTCTGTGTCTGGAGTGTATCTAATCTGTATCTGATTGTTGAAGTCTGAATGAGTGATAAAATGGCATCCGTGTATGGAGCGTATCCGTATTGTATCTTGACTTTGAAATTCTGAATGAGTAATAGAATGACCTATTTGTCTGGGGTGTATCCATATTGTATCTGAATAAGAGATTTGAATGAGTGACAGAATGGCAACCGTGTATGGAGCGTATCTGTACTGTATCTGAAATCTTTGAGAATATGTTAAAGATAGCTTTTAATCTTATCCTGAAAAGGGTAAAATGTTAGCTAAAACACAAAGTCATGATGCATGAAATGTATGATGCAATAAAATGTGCTTTATCAATGTTTATGATATATGAATGTAATGTAATGCGCATGTAAGCTGATTAGCTGTCTTGCTGAGGAAGATAAATCCTTGATGGTCAGAGATAATAAAATCCTTGACTACTGTCGAGGAAAATAAATCCTTGACCACTACCGGAGATTCAAAAACTTTTATTGCTGAGGAGAAATCCTTCGATCACTGTTGGGGATGATAAAATCTTCGACTGCTGCTGGGAAGAATAAATCTTTGACAACTTGCAGGGATTATCAAAAACTTTGACAATTTCTGTAGGGATGTGAGAATCCTTCACGACTTTCTTGGGGATAGGGACCCTCCAAGTTTTCTTGAGAAACCTGCTTGGGGAATCCATAGAATTTTGATAACTGTGGCTGGAGATTACACAATGGGAATTCTTACTCGACTGAGGAATAAGGAAACTTCTGATGATCTCTACCAGGGATTAAACAAAGGAAAACCTTGACCTGTTGGAGAATAAGGAAGGCTCTAATGGCTTCTGCGGAGAATTAAGAATGAGAAACTTCGATCTCCAGGGTAAATTGAATGAGAATCTTCGATCCGCAGGGGATTAAAAATTATGACAAATTCATGCTGGGAGTAATGAAGGATCTGACAACTTCACTGGGGAATCAAGAACGAGAATCTTCAATCTACTAGGGGAAAATAAATCCCTAGGGACTTCAAATTGGGGAGTTAAGAATGAGAATCTTCATTCTGATAGGGAGTAAGAACTCTGTGGGGAATAGCTATAGTGCCGGAGGGTAAGTTATCCTGCTGGAGGGTAAGTTCAAGACTCTGGGGGAAGAGGTTTATTCTTGTTTGGAAAAAGTTCAAGACTTTGGGTTGTATGCCAATCTACTAGGGAGTTATCCGGAGGTTGGGGATAAAAGTTAACTGTTATTTGGTTGATTCTCAGACTTTAAGACATCTTGTTGGGGAATCTGGGAAAACTGAATGGTTTCCGCTGGGAATTGGTAGTTGGAAATTTGACTTTGCTGGGGAAGAAGGTTTCATTTTTGCTGGGAATTTATGACCCAAAGTTTTTATTACTTCGCGGGGAATGGGGAGTTTGAAGACTTATTTTGAGATTTTGAAATTTAGCTCCGTCGGGGATATATATTTCAATGGTTTTAGCTCCGCTGAGGATCTGGACGATGTACTGCAGGGGATTTCTCTTGGAATAGCCTAAAGACATTTTCCTATCCTTTCAACCTGTCAGCATTTATTCTTTCACATTTCGTTTATTTGTAAACAGTGATTATATTCAAATGCATATGCTCATTTAATAAACCATTGGACGTTTTCAAATAAAACACATGTGTAAAAAAAGAAGAAAAGGCAAAAAGTTTTCTGCACTTTGAAGTATCTTTGTATTAACTTTGCGTAAGTATTTTGTACAAAGGAGACAAACATCCTAGTAAGAGAATGTTATCATAAAAATAAGAAAAATTTTATACAAAGAAAGATGGCTATGTGTAAAAAAATTCCATGGGGTTCCCATTCTGCTATAGCCTTCGTCACTCTGGATATCTTGTCCATTCGTTTCTTCATCCGACGATGATTGGATTGATCAGAAACTAGGGGTTTGTCTGGTGAAGAGATTGTCCTTAAAGTGATCCGACGAGACATAGTCATATGATTTTAATTCCCTAACTTTTGCCTGGACCGCCCTTTCGGGTGTTCAGTCCACCGGGAAACCCTTTTTTCCCAAGTCGCCCTTTTGGGTTTTCAACTTGCCGGGTGTACAGATTGTTTTTTATTTATCCCTAATTTTTGCCTGAACCTCCCTTTCGGGTTTTCGATTCACCGTGATGCCCATTTTTTCCCAAGTCGCCCTTTCGGGTTTTCAACTTGTCGGGTCATTTATGCGTAGTATCTTTTGACTATGTCTGTTTGCAGGGTGCGGCAGGTCGTCGCCGTCCATGGTGGTCAGGATCATTGCCCCACCAGAAAAGATGTTTTTGATCACAAATGGTCCATCGTAGGTAGGAGTCCATTTTCCCCTGGGATCACTTTGCGGCAAGATGATCCGCTTGATTACAAGATCCCCGACATGATATAACTGGCGTATGACTTTCTTGTTGAATGCCTTGATCATCTGTTTCTAATACGCCTGACCATGGCAAACAGCAGTAAGTCGCTTCTCGTCAATCAAGTTAAGTTGATCAAGCCGGGTATGAATCCAATCGTCTTCACTCAAACCAACATCTTTCATGATTCTTAAGGAGGGAATCTGAACCTCGATAGGTAAAACAGCCTCCATGCCCTATACCAAAGAATAGGGTGTTGCCCTAGTTGAAGTGCGTTCCGTGGTACGGTACCCGTGCACAGCAAACGGTAACATCTCATACCAGTCCTTGTAGGTGACTGTCATCTTTTGTATGATCTTCTTGATATTTTTGTTCGCAACTTCGACATCACCGTTCATCTTTGACCGATAGGGAGATGAATCGTGATGTTGAATCTGGAACTGCTCACACAGAGCGGTGATCATAGTATTGTTCAGGTTTGTACCGTTGTCGGTGATGATCCTGTCAGGGATGCCGTACCGGCAAATGAGGTTCTTCTTGATGAAGCGGGCAACAACATTCTTTGTAACGGAGGCGAAGGAAGCTGCTTCGACCCACTTGGTAAAGTAATCAATGGCCACCAAGATGAAATGATGTCCATTGGATGCCGTAGGCTTGATCTCTCCAATCATGTCGATTCCCCATATAGCGAATGACCAAGGAGCTGTTAAGACATTGAGAGGAATTGGAGGTATATGTACCTTGTCTGCATAGACCTAACATTTATGGCATGTTCGAGAATGTTAAAGGCAGTCAGCTTCCATGGTAGACCAGTAGTAGCCTGCCCGCAAAATCTTCTTAGCCATCGTATGTTCGCTTGAGTGAGTGCCAAAGGTACCATTGTGCAGTTCAACCATGATCTGCTCAGTCTCAACCTTGTCCATACAATGGAGCAGAATGCAATCATGATTGCGCTTGTATAGGATGCCATTTCTCAGGAAGAACTTAGCTGAGAACCTCCTTAAGAACTTTTTTTCGTAGACTGAAACTCCTTCAGGGTATTCTTGTGCTTCGAGATACCTTTTGACGTTATGAAACCAAGGTCGGTCCACTACTTCTTCGGTATTAATCTCGTGACAATGTGCAGGTTCGTCCATCCGTTCAACGGTGATTTGGAGAGCCTCATTATCCCAGTTAAGTTTAAACATGGATGACATTATAGCTAGCACATCTGCTAGTTGATTCTCTTCTTGCGGGAAGCGCTCGAAGGTAATCTGCTCGAAATGTGGTAACAATATCAGGACATGTTCTTTGTAAGGGATGAGGTTCGTATGTTTAGTATCCAACTCTCCTTTGATCTGACTGATGACCAAAGTTGAGTCCCCAAATACAATCAAGGATTTGATTCCCAAGTCAATATCAGCCTTGAGACCAAATATACAAGCTTCATACTCGGCCATGTTGTTGGTGCAGCTGAAGTAGAGTCTGGCGGTGAAAGGTGTATGGAAACCTTCTAGAGAGATAAGTATAGCGCCGATACCATTGCCAAGTGCGTTGGAGGCACCATCAAAGTACAGGGTCCATCGGGATCCTTGTTCAGGTCTGTCATACGGTCTGTTCTCTTAAATGTTGCTCAAAGTCATGATATCCTCGTCGGGGAAATTGAACCTCATAGATTGGTAATCTTCGACAGCTTGATGGGCCAGATGATCGGCTAGCACACTCCCCTTTATAGCTTTTTGGGTCGTGTACTGTATATTATACTCTGTCAGGATCATCTGCCATCTAGCTATTCTTCCAGATAGAGCAGGCTTTTCAAAGATGTACTTGATCAGATCCATCTTAGAGATCAGCAAAGTGGTATGAGTCAACATATACTGCCTTAGCCGGCGAGCAACCCATACCAAAGCACATAAAGTTTTCTCGAGCAGTGAGTATCTGGTCTCATAGTCGGTAAACTTTTTTCTAAGGTAATAAATGGCATGCTCTTTTTGGCCAGACTCGTCATGTTGGCCCAATACGCACCCCATTGAATTCTCCAGGACGGTCAGATACATGATTAGCGGCCTTCCTTCGACGGGTGGCATCAAGATAGGAGGTTCTAGCAAATACTCCTTGATTTTATCGAAAGCAACTTGACAGTCATCATTCCATTTAACCACCTGATCTTTCTTCAACAACTTGAAGATTGGTTCACAGGTAGATGTTAGGTGAGAAATGAACCTTGAAATGTAGTTTAGGCGTCCTAAGAAACCTCTGACCTCCTTCTCATTCCAAGGGGCATGCATTTCTTGTATAGCTTTGACTTTGGCAGGATCAACCTCGATGCCTTTGTTACTGACAATGAAACCCAAGAGCTTACCGGACTTGACTCCGAAAGTGCACTTATTAGGGTTCAGTCTGAACTTGTACTCTTTCAACCTGACAAACAACTTTTGCAGATGGTCGAGGTGTTCTTCTTCAGTTTGTGAACGGGCTATCATGTCGTCTACGTAGACTTCTATCTCATGATGTATCATATCATGAAACAAAACCACCATGGCGCGTTGATAGGGTGCCCCGACATTCTTCAGTCCGAATGGCATCACTTTATAACAGAACGTACCCCACTGTGTAACAAAGGTAGTTTTCTCCATGTCTTCAGGGGCCATTTTGATCTGGTTGTACCCTGAAAATCCGTCCATGAAAGAAAATACCTTGTGTTGAGCTGTATTGTCAACCAAGATATCAATGTGCGGTAGTGGAATATCATCTTTAGGGCTAGCCCTATTTAAGTCTCTGTAATCCACGCACATTCTGACTTTGTCGTCCTTCTTAGGCACGGGAAAAATGTTAGCAACCCATTGTGGATAGGAAGTAACAGCAAGAAATCCAGCATTGAACTGCTTCATTACTTCAGCTTTGATCTTTTCAGATATGTCGGGCCTCATGCGGAGAACTTTATGTTTAATTGGTGGACAGTCTTCTCTTGTAGGGAGACGGTGAACCACAATATCTGTATCAAGTCCCGGCATGTCTTCATAGGACCAGGCGAAGATCTCAACATATTCATTCAACAGCTGAACTAAGCGCTCTTTGACACTTGGCTCTAGGTTGGCACCCACTCTAACTTCTTTTATGTCTTCCTCTGTTCCCAAGTTGATTGTCTCTAACAACTCCTCGTGAGGTAGAATAGCCCTTTCTTCCTGTTGTAGCAGTCTAGCCAACTCTTCAGGCACTTCACAGTCTTAATCACTTTCGTATTCGCCATGGTAGACCAGATCTTCAGATTCACTGAAGGCCATAACAGAATTTTTACCCATGGAATCCTGAATGGATGGGTACCTGCATTGGTGAGTGTGGGTGTGTGTAACGGATATCCACCTTTAAAAAAATAAAATGTAAAAAGAAGGAAAATGAACACAAAAGTTTATATATGAAAACGTCCATGAATCATTAAAATGGAATATGAAGATGAAAAATAAAATCCTTACAAATGGACCTATATACCTCGGGTAAGGTGCAAAGTTAAAAGTGTACGAATTGTTCAAGAATTATTACAAACCAACAGAAATGTTTGAAAGATAAATTACTGATTGATGAAAGTAATGGGAATAAAGTCCTTTGCCTCCCAATTGCACAATCCTCCTTCTATGGTAGGGAAAATCCAGTCTTCTAAGTTTCTCTCCTCTTCACCATCCTCCAAAGCACTGACTCCATGATGAGTAATCTTCACTGGTGGTCCTCCAGCCCGGGAGCGACACGCAGCCTTTTGAGCAGAAGCAGTGAAACCCAAACCGAATTTATCAGACTTGAAAGGAAAATCGGGCAGCTGCCCCTAGATTGTGCTTCCTCCTTCTTCAATCACAACCTTTGAATCTTTGAGTGATGACATCCGAGGCGGAGGTCGGGTAATCATGGGTACAAAAGGAACTGCTGCAATCTCCTGAGCTACCTCCTCAAAATGCTGAAAGGGGGTTTCGATGAATTCACCATCCAATTCCATATAGCGAAAAGAATTAAGATGGCTTATCATGTATTCCTCTTCACCGTGAAGTGTCACAATTTTCCCCTGGACAGGGTACTTGAGCTTCTGATGCAGGGTTGAAGTAACGGCTCCAGCATGATGAATCCAAGGTCTTCCCAACAAGAAATAATAGGAGGGATGGATGTCCATGACATAGAATGTGGAGTTGAAGGTTTCAGTTCCCACTTTAATTGGGATGTCCACCTCCCCGTGGACCATCCGTTTAGAACCATCAAAGGCTTTGACACTGATGTTGCTGGGCTTCAAAGTTAGACCTTGACAATCTAGCCTATCCAAGGCCTTCTTTGGTAAGACGTTCAACGATGAACCAGTGTGTACCAGAACGTGTGCCAGAGTCGTCCCTCTGCATTCCACCGAGACATACAAAGCGTCATTATGTTTTCTCCCTTTTGATGTTAAATCAGCGTCGGAGAACCCTAGACTGTTGTCTGCTATTAGGCTAGCTACACATTTCTGAAACTGGTCCGCGGAGGTTTCCTGGGGAACATGGGCCGTCTTCAACAATTTGATCAAATCTTTGGCATGAGCTTTTGAACAAAGCAGCAAGGCCAGCATAGATATTTTTGAGGGGGTTTTCCCCAGTTGCTCCACAACATTATAATCGATTTTCTTGATTATTTTCAAAATCTCTTCCATTTCTTTTTGAGAGGTCTCAGGGATGATCAACGGCTGAGCCTTCGTCCTGAAAGGCTCTTCTTGGATCCCTTTCCCTCTATCATCAGCAGCAGCAGAGGGGACAACCACAGGAGTCACAACTTCTTAAATAACTAGAGATCTCGTAGATATGTTGACTGGTACAGGAGTAACCTTAGGAGCGGATGAGGGTCCGAATATTGCCTTTGGGGGCGCAATCTCCGGAGAGAAAATTCTTCCACTGCAGGTGATTTTACTCGTTCCAGCAATGTTTCCAATGTCGGGAGTCTCTTCATCAGAACTTTCTCTAGTTAATTCCATTTGTTTAATATCGTGGTAAAAGATCTCTCCCCCATAGTTCCACGGTATTGATTTGTTGGACTTGTACGGGATAGGCCCCGGCATGGTTATCTTCAAATGTACAATCTTCCGATCAGACGTAATCTTAACAGGTCTTTTGGAGACCTTGGAAAGATTGGAGGATATGGTAATTATCGAAACATCATTGACAGGAGTCGGTGTAATAGGAGTCTTCTCAAAAAGGATTTCTTGGTTATCCATTAGGCGTTGGATGCCTAACTTCAACAACAGACAATCATTTTATAAGGAGGAACAAAGGCAGCAATCTTCTTTACAACCTGGGAAAACCCCAGCCTTCAACAAATTCAGCTTGATTATTGGTAGCGGAGTCATCAAATCATCAACAGTAGCAACAAAAAGATCTTCTTCAATAGCATGGACATTGTGACCATGTTTTGGAATTGGAGCAGAGATCACATTAGGCTTTTCAGGGGCGTCGAATTCAACTTCTTTAGCATCTATCAAGTCCTGGAACTTATTTCTGAGGGCCCAACAATTGTTGGTGTCATGCCCCAGGCTGTCTGAGTGATAAGCACACTTAGAATTTGAATGGTAGTAAGGAGAAGATGTATTCAGATTCTCCGACGCTTCTTTCAAACTTGCAAGGTTTAACTTCAAAATATGAGGGAGACCCTGAGCAGGTGTCATATTGATCCGAGTGAATTGCTGTGAGGGCCTTTCCACCCTTGCTTGATAGGTCTGGGTTGATTGTTTCTAGGCTGATCAGCTGCATATTTCTGAATCATTACAACCCCCACCGCTGGCCGGCGCTCAACTCTTCATTGACTCCTTTGAGAGTAGACAGCTGATACCTCTTTCTTGGCTGGAAAAGTCTTTTTGATGGTAGCGGAAGCAGATGCATCCTTTTGAATTTTACCGCTCTTGATTCCGGCTTCAACTCTTTCACCAGTCAGAATTAACTCGGTTAATCCCGCAGGCGAACTTCCGATCAAATGATTAAATAATGGACCTGACAGGGTCCCCAAAAACATATCCACAAGCTCTCTCTTAGACAATGGTGGCTGCACCATTCCAGCCAAGTCTCTCCATTTTTGGGCATACTCCTTGAAACCTTCATTTGAGACCATGCCCATACTTTGTAATTGAGTACGGGTTGGTGCTAAGTCCGCATTATATTGATACTGTCTATAGAAGGAGCAGTCAGATCCTTCCAATTGTGCACGTCAGACCTCTCTAGTTGGTAAAACTAATCCAACGGCGTCCCCGAAAGACTGTCCTGGAAGAAATGAACCCATAGATCCTTATCAGAAGAATGAGGTTGAATTTTTCTAACGAAAGACCGCAGGTGCATCTTTGGACAAGACAAACCATCGTATTTAGCAAATATAGGCACCTTTAACTTAGGGGGAATGAAAATCCCAGCAACCAAACCTAGCTCCTCAAAGTCCAGCCCAGGCACCCTCTGCACCTCCATAGCTGCCAGACGTTCTTCCAAATTCTTGTACTTGTCCTCTGTAGGAGGGTACTACTATTCAGAATAGTCTTCATCCTCCTCCTCTTCTTCTTCCTTAGACTCAGATGGTACTGTAGTTCCCTTATCTTTTCCTACCCCTTCATCAGATGTTGAGGGGAAATCCATGACCCTTCTAGTTTGACCTTCAAATCTTCTACCCAAAGTAGCCACACCAACTCTTTTCTTTTTCTTCTACTCCTTTTCCTTTTCCAGCAAGGTTTTGAGGTCCTCCCGCCCCTGGCCAGGGTCATGAGTAGTTTTTGGAACTGTGAATTCTGCGCTTGTAAGTCTTTGACCGTCTGCTCTATATCCATCTTGCTGAAATAAACAGCAGAGAGATAAGGAAACCTGGTGTGAAGACCTGCTTATGCATATGATGAATGAGATGTATTCATGTAATGCATTCAAGGATTCAGAAATTCAATTTCGTTTTAAACCAAAAGGAACACACGTCATATTAATAAGATAGAATTTGTTAGTACATAAATGCCCCATGGGCAAAATAATATAAAATTCTAATGTAAAAAGATGTTGCGCATCCTATTTGGTGCTATGTAGGTGTTGAGAGTCTGCTCTTCATGAAGTTGGCGAGTAAGTTCCAAAACCTTCTTCTCACTGGCGTAGAATTTGGCTTCAAAAGTATCGCGTTCTCCCTTGAGTTGTATTCAACTCCTTTGCAAGTCTTCAAGTGATGTTGGCATATCAGGATGTAGGAGGGTGTATGGAATCTCTCCTTTCATAACAGGATCTTTGATCACAGGAAGTATGTAGGGGTAAGGCATCATAAGACTTTGGGCGCGAGTTCGTACCCACTTGAGGTAAGGCTCAAAGGGGATAGAATTCTTGTGTCCCAAGGTCTTACTGTCCACCTTGTTGGGCATTCTCCAAGCTCGGATAAACCTTTGTCGAAGTCCTTGATCGTTGTTATCGAAGTCAAAAACTAAGTCTGGAATCAGCATGTAATGAGGGCCATCCCTTCGGGCATACCCAAACTGTCTCAGAGCCAAGCAAGGGTTGTAGGTAATGCCTCCCCTAATGCCAAGTAGAGGGACATTAGGAAATTCCCCACAACGATCAATGATGATAACATTTTCTTGGGATCGAGAACACCAATGAACATCTGAATATGTAAGAGTCATCAATCGTTGTGACCACCTCAGACCTTTCTCATTCTTCAAGACTGATTGAGCAAGATGAGAAATAAACCATTTTGCCAGTAGAGGAGTACAACACATGAGAACACCTTTTTTCCTCATTGTTCTTGTGTGAAATGAGTGGAGGATATCCCCAAACAATGTAGGCACCGGGTTGCGAGCCATGAAAATTTTGACAGCACTGACATCTATAAGCTGGTCAGGGTTTGGGAACAAGACCAACCCATATATGAGAAGAGCTAAAATCTCCTCAAAAGCTTGTAAGTCGGAGGAATTCCAGCATTCTTGAGCCTTCTCAAACAGAAACTTTGCCAAGAAACCCTTGGCACCACTTCTGGTTTCCCAATGACCTTTGACATCAGATGGTTGCAAGGGTAGGGCTTGAGCAACATCTTCAGGCGTTGGATCTTTTTCCGTGTTCATTGTTTCAATTTAGCCACTTTACTGGCGACCGAAATATTCCAAGAAAACAACCCTCAATGAGTGTAGTATCGAGTATCTACCAACTTCACTACCCCTAAAAAGGTCAATTTGGTCAAGTAAAGGTTCTTAAAGTCCATTAGTGCTTCATGACATCACTCAGCGGCCCCGTATTCTCTTTGATTAACTCAAAGGCTACCGGTACCCACAAATATGTCGCACTAATATAGATATTGCTTCAACCATGTTGGTATACCCCGCACAGTTTCCACAATGTATTGCTATTTACCTATGAATGTTTCCCAAATCCGGGTAGAGGATTCAAACCCAAACAATAGAACCAAATGTATAGCAATCAAAGCAAACAAGGTAAGCATGTAAAGGTGATCTAAACCCTAAGGTAACCCCACTTTTATAAAATTCCTCAGCAGAGTCGCCAGTTCTGTGATGCGGTAGGAGAACTGACTTGAGGTTTTGCGTTTGTGTTCGCAAATGTTTAGGTTTAGCAAGAGTTGCCACCGACTTTTTATTTATCCAAAGGAAAGGTCAAAAAGCACAGGAAAGACCTTTGAGATGTTTTATTGGGTTAGGGGGGTAGATTATGAAAAGGGAAGGTGCTAGCACCCTTTTCATCCATGGTTTTCCATGGGCTCTTAGTTACTTGTTTTAGATCACTTGCTTTTGCTTTTCAATTGTTTGAAATGGTGCTTTGTGCGTGGTTTTGAAAGTATTTTGAAAAGAGGCCTTTTGTCTAGGAAACCTTTGTAATGATTCTTGTTTGAATGTATACAAAGGTGTTTTTGTCTTTTGAAAAATGTTTCAATGTTTGAAAGTTTGATTTGGGAAAATGTTTTGAAATTGTTGTGTGCTTGAAAATAGAAAGGATGTTTGCAAGTTTGATCAAGTAACTAGGAGCATCTACCTACCTACTCAAAGATCTTTCCTACACATTTTTAACCTTTTGACATTGTTGTTTTACCATTGCATTTGGTATCTTTTGAACCTTGTGATTAGATCAAGATGATGCCATTAAGTCCTTAAATCCATGCTTGAACCCAATTTTCCTTTGGCCAGGTGAAAAATCAGAAATTACCCTTCTGCAATCAAAACCCTAAAAATGACCATTTTGCCCTTTTGATGACCTGGTCAAATTTCTTGAGGAGTTGTGGTCCAAACCTGATCAAATGGTTCATATGAGTCTATAATGTTGATGTGGATCAAAAATTATGAGGTTTGACTGTAAATTGGCCACAGTTGACTTTTTCCCTGATACAGTTGATTTTTAGGTCAAGTGTCCAATTGACTGAGCAAAAAATTGATTCAAGGCTTGAAACTTGGTATGGGAAATCTTATAAGTCCAACATGAAGTATGAAAGTCACATTGAGCATTGGAAGTCCAAAAATCCATGTGCAAACTCAAACCCTAATTTCAGGTCATCAGTGCAAGGAGATGTCTCGAGCAGAGCAAACCCTAATCCTGTTTGGAGTCCAAAGAGTCTTGTGAGGGGAAATCTTGATTAAATGAGAGGGAAAATTTTGGGGTACAACACCCGGCATATCTTGGTAAGAACAAGCAAATATGTCCACATACTCATTCGATAGTTCAATCAACCTGTTCTTCACATCAAGATGCAACAATGCTATAATCTTGACTTCCTTTGGCTCCTCTTCTGAACCCAAATTGATTGTTTCCAATGAATCTTTATAAGGCTGAATGGCACTTTCCTCGTGCTCGAGAAACCATGAAACCTCTTCTGGAACCTCATCATACTCTTCTTCTTCTGTCCCAAACACATGATATTCAAAGTTTGGAGAGGGTGCGGGGTCATTGTATTCAACGAGTTTATTAATTAATCTGCACATGTGATTTGTGATTCCTTTTATAAACTGACACATATATATCAAAATGATTATGCATATTTATTCACAAACATATTCTATTCAAAAAAGGTTTTTTCTGATTACCATTTTCCATGACAAATAAAACAGAAAAATAAAAGACCCAATTGTTGAGAATCAAAGATAACTTTTATTTATGATTTTAATGATCACAACAAACAAATAAGCCCATACAATTTTAACTTTCATCTTGGGAATAATGAAAGCTTTTTGAAAAGAAAAACAAATTATTTGAGACATGAATGCAAGAGGGCACATCATAAGTGACCAAATTCTGGTTTCTGACTCCAGGTGTCACATAATTAGGCACTTCTTAATCTTCTTCACCCTTCTTAATAGCATTAACTCCAGAGACAGTTGGATGGAGGTAGCCTCCACTGCATAAAACGACATGATAACCTCTCATAGAAGACTTTGGCTTCGAACTTTCATTCTTTTCATTCTTGGCAGAGAATCCTAAACCACCCGGTTCTTGTTTACTGGAGGATTAACGACATGTCCCCATACCTTACTCGGACCACTGCATACAACCTACTGAGCATCTTTTAATGAAACCATATAGTTCTCATTCCCCCTTTCATTATCAATAGATAGAGCCTGGAAGTACGTCCCCACAACAACCTCATCTTCTTCAACAACACTGAAAGATGATAGGTGAGATATTCGCAATGCTTGCCCTCCAATTATAATAACCACTTTGCCTTCATGCACAAACTTCAACTTTTGGTGCAGAGTGGAAGTGACAGCCCATGCTTCATCTATCCATGGTCTTCCCGATAGACAACTCTATGCGGGCATAATATCCATGATCTGGAAAGTGATCTGGAACAGATGCAGGCCTATGTGAATAGGCAGATCGACCTCCCTAATAACCAACTTCCTTGACCCATCAACAGCTTTAAAAATAATACCTCTTGGGCGCATAGGAGCCCCTTGATATTTCAACTTCATTAGTGTACTCCTCGGTATCACATTCAATTCGAATCCATTATCAATCAACACATTTGATAATGAATCACTTTTGTAGCTCATGGATATGTGGAGAGCCAAATTGTGATTCTTTCCCTCGTCAGGCAATCCATCATCGCAAAAGCTTAGGTTATTACATGATGTAATATTACCTACCACACTGTTGAATTGATCTAACGGCATGTCATACTCCACGAAGTCCTGGTCCAACACCCTTATTAAGGATTCCCTATGAGCGGCAGAATTCATTAATAATGCCAAGATAGATATTTTTGAAGGAGTCTGCAATAACTGATCCATGATTCGGTAGTTGGTCATTTTGATTATATTTAAAATATCATATATGTCCTTATCCAGGGTAGCACAACTAGATTCCCCTGCAGCCTTCTTATCTTCAACACTCTCCACAACATTCTTTTCGGCATCATCAATTCCCCGAACAACTGGTGCAAACACACGACTGTTGCGAGTCGCCCTACTAGTTTCAACAATATTTCTGATAGTAGATATGGGATGGATGGGAACTTCCACACCATCATCTAAAATTGTAGCATTATACTTGTACGGTACTGCTTTGTCAAATTTGTAAGGAACGGGCCCTGGTAAGAAAATCACCACAGGGGCAACAACTGGTTTACTATAATATTAAATTTCAACAGGGAAAGAATCATTGAAACATGGCACAATCACATTCACGCCTTCTTCAGACAATCTTGTCATCAAAGAGTTATCACCAGAGAACTAACCCTCATCTGAGGAAAAAAATTCATCTGCGAAAGCATATTCATCATCATCTGATTCTTCCTCAGCCAAGCAAACCTCAATCTCGTTAACCTCATGGTAATCATCTCTTTGCCCTGAAACCTTGATGGTTCCATTATCCAACAGCAATTGAATACCTTTTCTCACAATTGAACATCCTTGGGAGTCCCTACAACACACCCGACAAGATCCATAGTGGTGCTCTACCTGACCGACTATGTGGCAGAAAGTAGCATTCATTTATACGAGATCATCATTCATGTGTTCTACATCAAAGATTTTGAACTCTCCAGGACATCCAGAAACCATGTTTACTTCTTCTTCATACTCTTCTCTAGGCCTGGTTATATGGATGAGGCCTTCATCCATCATTTCCTACAAATTAGCATTTATCTTATTGCAATCTTGTATATTAGTACTACAGGTACCACAACCGGAAAGGTAATGAGTGTAGTAACTAAACTCGCAAAGGTTTGCATGCATCTTTACCAAGTCCCCTCTTACCAGGTTAATATCATAGATGCAGAAATCCCCTGGACAACGAGCAACCATGTTAACAGCATTTGTTCCTCCATATTTTGTAAGAGGATTATCTTTTACATTTGGACTAACATCTTTTAAGGACAAAAGGCAAAATCTAACCATTTTCTGTACCTCATATTTCAGAGGGTAACAATTTTCCACATTATTTCCCAGTGCACCCTGAAAGAAAGCGCATGTCTAATATGCCTTGTAGTACCAAGGTAAAGGGGATGGTACAGCAGAAGGTGGCCTAGTCTGGACCAACTTTTTCTGAATTAATGCTGGAAGTAGCTCTTCATAACTTATAGGGATAAAGTCAAAAGGTTTTCCCCTATGATTTTGCCCTTGGCTTCCCTGAGGGGCTGGCATTTGATAAGAAACTATAGTCGGAGCTGCATTTACAACCGGACTTACCAAGGTAACGTGTTAAGGGTGTTGATGACTTCTTCTAGAGGTGTTGACCCTTCTTTCTTGAACAACAACATTTGTCTCTCCCTCCTTCTTATTAACAAATCCATATGATGGCCTCTTCACATTGCTCTAACTTTCACTTTTTGTGAGATGACCTTTTCTCACAGCCTGTTCCAAACGAACACCCATCCCCACCATTTCAGTAAAATCACTGGGTGCACTTGCCACCATTCTTTCATAATAGAATTCACCTAGTGTTTTCAGTAAAATATTTTTCATTTCTTTTTCCTCCATCGGAGGAATCACTTCGGTGACTAACTCACGCCATCTTTGTGCATATTCTTTGAATGATTCCCTGTCCTTCTGGACCATGGCCCTGAGTTAATCAAGGTCAGGCTCCATGTCCACATTGTATTTTTATTGTCTGATAAACTCTTCACCTAAGTCATTAAAAGAATGAATACTAGCACTGTCCAGGATCATGTACCATTTTAATGTTGCACCGGTTAGACTATTTTGAAGAAAAGAATCAACAGGCGTTGATCATCTGTATGAGTAGACATTCTTCTTACATACATAACCTTGTGAGCACGAGGGAAAGTGTTTCCCTTGTACTTTTCGAACTCCGGTACTTTAAACTTCACATGTATGTTGACATTGGGAACCAAACACATGTCATTCACATTCTGCCCAAACAACTCTTTTCCCCTGAGGGCCTTCAACTCTTTCTGCATTTTTTCAAAATGGTCTTGAAAATCATCCATTTTATCATAGAAACTCAAGCTTTCACTTAGTGGAGGAATAGGATGATACAAATCATCATTAGCAAATGGGACCATATTTACCGAAGGAGGTGTAGCATAGTGAATCTCATTTCTAGCAGCAGGAGTAATATGCACCACAGGAGGTGCCAGAGCAGCAGTAGTCTGAGCAAGAGGAGAAAATTGAGGATCCTGATTAAAACCTTTTAGCATAAAGTTTTCTGGCATCACCAAAGGATATCCCGGAGGCATGTGATTCGGAACAACAGCTGGAGTAGCAAACATAGGAACAGTCGGAGCTTCAGTGGTAACCATTATTTATTGAGGCTAAACATTTGGTCGCTGATTGAAAGAATCCACCAGAGGTTCCATCAGAGTAGTGAGATTGTCCATGCCAGCCTTCAGAGCAGAAACTTCCTCGCGTAGCTCACGATTCTCTTGTTATAGGTTATCCATCTTCCTTCTGAAATTAGCTCGGGTATTGTACTTGTGAGACAACTTGCTGAACGAAGTAAAGAAGCTCAGTAAGAACCTTGGATATGCATAAAAAATGAAAGAAGTATGTACCATATGATGCATGATGTGAAATTCACATGATTTATTTTATTATTATTTCAAGGGACTTAAAGATGTATAAACAATTTGCAAATATCAAAGTAATAACACATTCGCAATACTGAAATTTTTTATTATAATAACTTCAAAAATGGATTACAAGTTTCAATAATCCCAAGTACAAGATGAAAATAAAGTCTAAAATCCTAAGAAGCAAATTTGATGGAGATCACTCTATCCGTTGATGCTTCCTGGAAAGTCTGGAAATATGTGGCTTCAACCTCTGGTTTTCTTCCACATATCTGTTGGCAACCTCCTTCCAATCACCTGAATCGGGGAGTGATCAACTAGAACCTGACTGAGGCCTAGGGGAAAATAAATTCCCTTGCCTCTCCATCGTCTCTACAGCCCGACTCTCAAGAATCTAAATCAAGTCGTCTTTCTCCTTCAAGTCTGCTCAGTAGGAAATCTCTAGAGTTTGGAACCTATTCTTCCAAGCTTCCTTTTCCTACTGCATCCTGACTAAAGCAAGTTGTAGCTCTTCTACATCATCCAATAGGGAAGGAGTGGTCTTCACAAACAAATCAGGCATATGTGCTTCTCGAGAATACACCATCTTCAACTTAATAGCTCTGGCTTGTACCTACTGAAGATAAGGCTCCAAAGAAATAACCCCCCTAGGTCATAAGTCCTTCCTACTCTTCCTGTGAATGTGACGCCAGGCCTTCGCATTCTGCTCCCTAGCTTCCTTATGGTCTTCTACCACTTTTAGTAAGAAACTACTCAAATGAATACTATTTGGCTTATCCCTCATCGAATATCCGGGTTGTCGTTATGCAAGAACAGGGTTGTAGTTAATTCCTCCCTTTGTACCAAAGAGGTACATTGGGGAGACTACCACAATTGTCAACAATATCTACATCATGATAATCCTGATGATACCAAACAATATCTGAGTGAGTAAGTCCCATGATCTTTGGAGCCCAACAGGGTTCCTTCCTGATATCCCAGAAAGCATCGGACTGAGGCAAATGAGAATTAAACCACCAGTACAACAGGGGCATGCAGCAGATAATCATCCTCCCATGATAAGAATCCGGAAGATGAATAGAGTAATAAGTATCAATCAATAATGTAGGAACTGGGTTTCCAATCATGAAGATCCTGGTGGCATTAATGTCAAAAAAATTGTCCACATTAGGAAATAAGAATAACCCATAAGCAAGTAGAGCAAAAATGGCCTCAAAAACGACTGTACTCTTCATCCTAGAAAATTAATGAGCTTTCTCCAATAAAAACTGATAAAAGGAATACTCCAGACTTCCTAAAATGGATCAAAGCAGCAATCTCATGTGGTTTTGGCTCACCCTCTAAACCAATAAAAGGAATACGATCGATAATAGGCAAACCCAACAAATAAGAATACTCCTCTAGTGTATGCATCAACTTATTTTCAGGGAAAGTAAAGCAGCGATACATCAGATCATGGAACTGGACCAAATTCGAGAGAATAACCTCCTTCATCCTAAGCTACATGAAAGAAATGATCGACCCATACTTCATCCGAAAATCTGCAGAACACTCAATCTCGGGAATCAAACTCATCAGCTCATCTACTTGGGATCTTTGAAACTGTATTTTCCAATCTTTCTTTTTCCATAATAGATGGTCAAAAAGTACCTGATATTTTCATAAATAGTCAACTTTTAAGTCCCTTGAAATAGAACGTCTTCAAAAGATGCTTATGAGTGCATGAATGCAAGATGCAAAAATCACACACAAGGTCACAAACATAGGAATCATAAGTTCAATGTCATGAGCATGAGGTCGATGGTATTACCCATAAGGTATGGTCTAAAAGTTATCACCTGCCGAACAAGGTTCTAGAGGTTCCCAGAGTCTACATCCTTCCTTCGGATATTACCAACTTCCAGGTTAACTCGGTAATTAGTAATATTCTCAAGAAAAATTCATTCGAGCGTAGTATCGTGTGATAAGTATTTCTAGATTACTCTGTCATAGCTTCCGCACAAAACCTAAAATGCCAAGATGGGTTAGGTATTCTACAGTCCTCAGCTTCAACAAGCTCCCAGGTCGAAAGCAACACGTCTTTCCGATTACTCGATAAACGACACTACAATCAAAGGGGCCTCCACTGAGTGAGGGATGTCATGCCTCCTTTTTTGGGATTACTCCATCAAAGTTAACATGACTATATCGCTCGTCCTATCTTAGGTTTGCCAAGTTCGGGTATAGGACTTATGAGAAATCCCCAAGCACCCTGAAAACCAAGAAAATCCAGACAAACATATATGCAGCACATAACATATAAACAACAATAGCACATATACAGATATAAAAAAAGATAGGCTCAACCCAATTAGGGATGGAACAGCAACAGGTCAATTTGTCCCCAGTGAAGTCGCCATTTTTCTGTAACGGTAGAAATGTTTAAGACTAAGCCATGGGATGGACTAGACTTATACAGATCAAAATAAAAATTGTCACCACACTTTATTGTTTCCAAAGGAATAGGAAAAGAGCGAATAACCCAAAAGAGGGGGAAATATTCTAGGTAAGGGGGTTCGTTATGCAAAGGGAAGGTATTAGCACCCTAAACATTTGCGGTACTCCACAGGAACCTCTTTAAAAAATATGTATATTTTAACTATAAAATATTGTATGTAAAATAGATTGTGGGGATAAGAAAAAGAATTATATATGTAACCAACACACATGTGTTTTAAAACTTTTAAAGTGAACTACGAGTACCCTGATCCCCTATTGCACGGAAGCTGGTACGTAGGAACTAAAGGCACACAACCGCGGCGGGTGCAAAATTGTAAAAAATACTTGTTTTCTCATCTCCACCATCTATTTTTTGTATACACCTTTTATAGCCAAAATACATATATTTTCAAAGAGGTTCCTGCAGAGTACCGTAGATGTTTACGGTGCTAATACCTTCCCTTTGCATAACCAACCCCCGTACCTATATTCCCCCCTCCTCTATTTTGGGTTTATTCGCTCTTTTCCCATTTCCTTTGGAAACAATAAAGCGTGATGTTGATTTTTATTTGATCTGTACGAGTTAAGTCAATTCAATGGCTTAATCTCAATATTTTTACCGCTATAGAAAACAGACGACTTCACTGGGGAAAACATCTCTAAGTGGGTTGAGAATATCTTTGTTTACTTGTGTATGTGCTATTATTTGTTGTATATTATTTGTTGTATATATGTATGTCTTGATTTTCCTGGTTTTTTGGGTTCTTAGTGATCTCTTATACCCGTACTTGAGAAAACTTAAGATATGACGGGCGATATAGTCATGTTAACTTTGAGGGAGTAATTCCAAAAAAGGAGACATGATATCCCCCACTCAGTGGAGGCCCTTTGATTGTAGTATTTGTTTACCGAGTAATCGGGAAGACATTGTTGCTTTCAACCTGGGAGCCCACGAAGTTGAGAAGCCGTAAACCCTTAACCCATCTTGGCCTTTTAGGTGTAGTGCAGAGACTATAATGGAGCAATTTGGAAGTAGTTATCATGTGATGTTGCACTCATACAATTTTTTCCTGATAATATTGCTAATTACTAAGCTAATCGGGACGTTGGTAATATCCGAAGGAAGAATGTAGACTCTGGGATTTCCTTATAACCTTGTTCGACAGTGATAAACCATTAGTCCTCACCTTGTGGGTAGTACCTTTGACTTCATGCTCGTGAAGTTGAACCTATGAACCCCCATGTTTGTGATCTTGTGTGTGATTATTGCATCATCATTCATTCATGCACCCAAGAGCATTCTTTAAACAGTTTTTCAAGGAACTTAAGGTTGAATTTTTGAAATATCTCAGGTACTATTTTGACCATGGATTTTGGAAGGAGAAAGACTCGGAAATACATTTTCAAGGACTCTGAGATAGAGGAACTGATGAGTTTGATTCCTAAGATTGAGAGTCCTGCAGTTTTTCGGAAGAAGTATGGAGCCATCGTGCCTCTTATGAATCTCAAGATAAAGGAGGGTATTATTTCTACATTGGTCTAGTTGTATGATTCGTTATACCAGTGTTTTATTTTTCCCGATTATCAATTGTTGCCTACATTGTAGGAGTATTCTTACTTACTTAGTTTACCTATTACTGATTGTGTTCCTTTCATCGGCTAAGAAGGCGAGCCCAAGTCTCATGAGATTGATACCCTAACTCACTTGAAGAAGTCAGAGATTGAGTCTAACATGGCTACCAAAGGAGGAATCACAGGTTTATCTGCAAAGTTTCTATTAGAGAAAGCTCGTTACTTCCTCATGATGAATAGTACAGTTGCTTTTGAGGCTATATTTGCTTTTCTTGCCTATGGTTTGTTCTTGTTTCCTGATGTCGAAAAATTTGTGGATGTTAATGCCATTAGGATCTTTCTAATTGGGAACCCAGTGCCTACACTGCTAGGAGATACTTATTATTCCATCCAACTTCGGAATTTCTATCGAGAAGGGATGATCATTTGTTGCACACCATTGTTATATCAGTGGTTTATTTCTCACTTACCTCGGTCTACTGCTTTTTGGGATATCAAGAAGGAACACTGTTGGGCACCGAATATTATGGCTCTCACAATTTCTGAAATTGATTAGTATCATCAAGCTTATTATGATGTGAAGATTATTGATAGTTATGGTGTTTGTCCCAATGTGCCTCTTCTTGGTATAAAGGGAGGAATTAACTACAATCATGTTCTTGCACGTCAGCAATTTGGATATCCAATGAGAGACAAGACAAGCAGCATTCATCTGAGTATTTTCTTTCTCAAAGAAGAAGAAGATCACAAGGCAGCTAAGAAAGAGATTGAAAAGGGTTGACGCCATATTCATAGAAAGGGTATAAAATATTTGGGACCAAGAGGAGTTGTTTCCTTAGAGCCTCATATACTTTGGGTACAAGCAAGGGAAATTAAGTTGAAGATACCTTATTCTCATGAGGAACCTGATCGCGACTTTGAGAGTCTGTCAGGTTTAGTGACTGCAAGTGCACAGTCTAACATCGTATTTTTATAAGATATCGAACCCACAAGGACCAAAAATCAAACTTATCGTTATTTAATGTTACTATGTAAAGCTAAGGCTAATGAATGATTGGATTTTATGGAAACTAAGAACTAAAACTGAATTAATATAAGATTAAGGAGATATATAATAATAGAGAGACCGAAATGTGGATTTCGTGTATCTCAGGGACTCTGTAACTTGTTGGCTTACACTGACATTAGTGTTAGTTCTCTTGTTTTAGGATTGGCTCAATTTTTGTAAAACAAATAATAGCAGCAATAATGTAATGTAGAATAGGATGTATAAACTTGATAAGAAGAACAGGTACAACAAGAAGTCCTATTACAATGTCAGAACATGTTGTGTTGAACTTTTTCAACAACTGGAACAACATGTCGAAGAAGATGTCTTGACATCGCGCGTGCTGAGATGGATTAATGAGATTCAGTTTGTTCTTAACATAGGCAGAATATTCTGGAGAATAATATATATCCTATGTGGCGCATATTCAAAGGTCTAGAAAATTCAATCAGAAACCAAGGAGAATGAAGACTTTCTAAATAAGGAGATTATTTAGGTAAGTAAAGATTCAAGACCTTTCTTGGGGAAGAAGTTTCTAAAGTTTATTACAACTGATTTGATATTATTGAAGGCTCAAACTAAGTTTTGTAACAGGTTATAAATAGAAGGGTTTATAACCTAGAAAAAACACGGATGAAGATGTAGAAGTCTAGGGTTTTGTCAATGTAAACCTCTCGGGTTATGGGAAGGTTACCATGTTCACCTCGAAGCCTGTAGGTAAGTGGTGTATTGTTCTTAGAGGAATCTTTGAAGAAACTCCAGAATGTGTTCTTTGTTAGGAGAAAAGCTAACAAACAGTGGAGTTTGGCTTGGAAACTTGGCTAGGTTGTCATGGAAGTGTGTCTTCCAAACTGTTTATCTGTGTGATCAAAATCTCTATGAAGGGTCGTCGATGCAGTGACTGAAGTGTTGGCTGCTAGACATTATTGCGATGATTGTAAGTGGGATGGGGATATTCTATATCTAGGGAGGACCTATGTATAAGGGTAATTGGGTAGTGATTACGTGCGTAGATCTTCAACAGGTGTGTTGGCTGTAGGGTCTGCCAATTGATACTACTGATAGTGGACTTCATTATTGTCTTGGTATCCCCTAAAGTAGGTGTTGTTGTACACCGAACAGGGTAAACAGTTCTGGTGTGTTCTTTATCTTTTCATTATTATTTTATCTCTCTTGTGTGTTGTGTCAGATAAGATGCCTCGACATCCTTATAGGACATCTGAGTCTGATGTACCAGAGTTTCCATTGGTATCAGAGCAGCTATCCTGTTTTGTTCTGGGTGAGATCCTGGGAAGGTACTTTTTGGGCATGGGCAAGGAAGAAAGTATTTACTGAAAAGAGGTATGAACTTGTACAATTCATACTATTGATCCTGTGGCAAGGATCATTGGTTATTTGTGACAGATATTGTTCATGTCTGTTGCCTTCAGGCCTGTAGCTTGGTAGGAAGTTGTTGCACATAGGGTTGATTTATTTTCAATCCTAAGTTTCCATGCTTAAACTCGAATAGTGGTGTAATCATTGTGTCTGGATATTGTTGAAGAGTTTTTTTCCGCTGCATGGTATCTGATATAACCCTGAAAGTATAAGAAGGATACTCGGGTTGTTACCCTCAACAGAATATATGTTGACTTTTTCAACCGTATGAAAAGTATCAAAGATACTTAAGATCTTCCTCAAGTTCACTCATAATGACATTTATCAATAAGTTTGATGAGAAACAATTGATCAATGATGCTAATATACATCTGCATATTGACTTGGAAAACTGCCAAGGATGGTGTGTTCCAAGAAGAAGGAACTGATGTTCTATGGGATGTTAGAACATTATTTCAGCAAGTATGCAACTACCAGTTGAAGAACAGATGTCTTGGGTGCTGAACAAAAATGCTATGAATACTTTTTGTTTGGAACCTACTCCTGATCTGGAAGAGGAAACATCTGGTTTGTGCAGGTTTATTAGGACACGATCAATAGTTTATCTACTCCATGTGTCAGCTTATTTCTTACCAAGGCTTATGGGAGTATAGAGGTTGAGCTCTAGGTTCTTAAGAAGAACTCATAAAGTAATCTCCACCAGACCCTTTATGCATATGAGATGAGCTCATATCTGGAAGATCATTTTGATCTAAGGAACCAGATTCATGGAATCCTATTTGTAGCCATAGAACAGATTATGTTTAAAGAGGAGTACTGTGATACAACCATAGTGTTTGATGCTCCTGAGTATTGTTTTCATTTCCCTTGAGTAAGAGAATTTGTGATTCTCTTTGTGTACCCTCAGAAGTTATTAAAGAAGATCCCCTTGTCGAGGGTTGATATGATGTCAAACAGAATGTCGTGACATCTTTGAAGATGTTAAAATTTGAAGGGAATTGTTTTTGAAGAATCAGGGGAAATAGACTTCTTTGAAAAGTCTGTATAGATACCTAATAGAGGGAATCTCCTTTGTAGGTACAGAAAATGGCATCCATCATCTCAAAGTCAGACAGGAGGTCTAAAGAAAAGCTTATTGAGATGTGGATCGTGCAATCCCTAGCATATGTTGTTAGTCTGATCCTGAAGATTGATTAGTTGTTGTTGGTATGCCTCCTTGTGTTTCCCCCACAAGAGTTGAGTATGAGTTACTATGGAAGTTTCCCCAAGAACCATAGTAACAATAGATGATGTCAGAACAACATCTCTGTTTCTTCAGCAATAAAAGTGACCTTTGCTCAAGGATACACTCAAAATTGAAGGAGTTGTTTTTGATGAAACATTTGTTCTTGTGGCTAGACTTGAATCAATTAGACTACTCTTAGGAGTTGCTTGCATTTTGCGGCTTAAGCTGTTTCAAATGGATGTAAAGAATGCCTTCCTAAATGGCTATTTAAATGAGGAAGTCTATGTGGAACAACCCAAGGGATTTATTGATCCAGTTTTTTTTTCCAAACCATGTGTACTAACTAAAGAAAGCTCTGTATGGATTAAAGCAAGCTCCAAGAGCTTGGTATGAGAGATTGACAGAATTTATTGGTGAGAATGGATATAGGAAATGTGGTATAGGCAAAACTCCTTTTGTTAAGAAAGAATAAGGGAAGATAATGATTGGACAGATTTATGTTGATGATATTGTGTTTGTGGGATGTCAAATGTGATGGTTCCACATTTTGTCAAGAAAATGCAGTCAGAATTTGAGATGAGCCCTGTTGGTGAGTTAATTTACCTTCTTGGTCTGCAAGTTAAATAAATGGAATATTCCATATTTTTATCTCAGATAAAGTATGCTAAGAATATAATAAAGAAATTTGGGATGGAAAATGCCAGTCACAAGAGAACATCTGCTCCCACACATCTGAAATTCTCTAAAAATGAAAAATGGGTATGCGTTAGATATCAAGTTGATCCCAAAGTTAGCCATGCCAACCATGTGATGAGAATACTAAAGCATGTGAATGGGACAAGTGACTATAGTATGTTGTACTCTCATGGATCTAGCTCTACTTTAAGTGGATATTGTGATGCTGATTGGGCAGGAAGTGCTAATGATAGAAAAAGTACATCAGGAGGATGTTTATTTCTGGGGAATTATCTCATATCATGGTTCAGTAAGAAGAAAAATAGTGCATTCTCCAAAGTTGAGTCTAAGGTCAAGCCACAGACCTAATCTAGAATGTATTGGCTGCCATGATTGGATGTCATGTCGAAGATTCTAAAAATATTTGTTAGCTTATGCCTCTTAAATTATGCTCTGATTATGGTAGATAGTGAAGATGAGATCTATTGGGATCCTATTGTGTAGACTGAGAGGTTTATAAAGGGAATGTATGGAAATAAGTTCCTTGGACGGTGATTCCATAACAAAAGTTGATAGGTTTTGTAGTAAAGTTGTTAATGTCCCAAATGATGTTGTAACATCATTGTTGATGATAGTCTGTGGGAGAGACTTGGGACTGTGAATCTTAAATATACTACCACCTCATTAAGAAGTGGAAGTTCTATCTTTGGTTTAGAATAAGAAGATTCTGAGTTTGTTTAGAAAAGTATGCTCAAGTAATGTATAACTACTATCTTGGTTTGAAGACTTTAATAATGTTAGCAAATACTAGTAATGTGTAGGAGGATTTAATCAGCATATTGGTTAAAGGGTATTCCTTCTGTTAGAGAGTATGAATCTTAGTAAAGCTTTTAAGCACACTAAGAAATGGTTGGAAGTTGGTTTCAGACTATGGTTCCATGACATCTTAGCCATCCAAAGAGTCGTGATAATATGTGTGGAGGTGTAAGGGCATGAATCAGGTGTCCTTGTACTTGGAGTTATTCCCAATGAACTAGTTGGTGTTTAGTGTTGTGTTTTCTCCATAATGAAATTTTTAATTGTCCATGATAGGAGGAGTCAGTTGACTAATTGGTTTGTTTGAAGCTTGTGATGTTCAAGCGTATAGAGTTATTTCCCTCCTAAGAGGATGATGTTGGATAACATGTTGAGACATGTTTCTACAAGATGTATATGTTTATGCCCTTACGATTCTCTGAAGACTCTAGCCAGATGTTGCAAGAGTATTCCATCCTTCTCCAAAAGGATGTGCTGGTTCTGCAAGAATTTATTTTTCTCTGCAGTAGTGAATAGGATAAAGAAGACTATCCTGCTGGATGTTAGAAGATGTTGACTATGGTTAAGATGTCAAGGATGATGTCCAGGAAATCTCTCCTTTGAAGAATTCTACAAGCAAGAAGCTGTTGTCAATGCTCCTCTTGACAATATTTCCTTCCATTCTATTGGCAATGCTGAAAAGTGGAAATATGTGTTTCAAAGAAGAATTGCACTTGAAAGAGAATTGGGAGCAGGTGCACTGGAGTGCAAAGAGATTATGGAGCTGGTTTCTTTTGTTGGCTTGTGCTGATCACAAAAGTAAGGAATATAAGAAGGTGTTTGTGTTGATTTTTCCCTTGCTGTCATCCATAATTATCTGGGCAGGTCTGAAGATGATTACTGTGACTTAGAAGTGACTGATAATAAGGTGTGCAAAGCCGTTACTACAAACAACACTGTAAAGCATGCAGGAACCTGTGCACCGTCTGTGTGTTCTAATGGGAGCTTCTTAAAGGATTTATATGCACAATGATTCCTTTAAATGATTGATCAAGAACCAGTTTGATTAGGTTCTGTATTATGGAGTTGATGTACCACGTGATATCTTAACATCATGATTTTTTATTGTTGTTTTGTTTAATGCTTGGGATTATTCATGTGAAGTTGGATGCTTAAGCATTATTGTGATAAGTGGCAATTCTGACTATGTGGATTAGAATATGGAGAGTCTAATCCTGTCTACAGTAGCATGCCTGATGAATGCATGACAACTTTGTTGAAGAATCCACTAGTATCAGCAACTACTAGTGGATATAAAGGCAGAAGACTGCTGACAGATATTGAGGTCTGAGCAGAGTATTTTGAAGTGGTATTTTTTTTGCTACAAGTCACTCCAGAAAAGGTTTGGTGATCTGGATATTAGTAAAGCTTTTAAGAAAACTAATATTTTTTGGAGTTTGTGAGTGACTTCACACCTAGTATGCATGACATCTTTCCTATTCTAAAGGTTATGATACAAAGTGTGGTTATGAAAAGAAAATGATTGAATGTGTCCTTGTGTTGTGAAGAAGTTAGGGTTCCTGGAAGTAATCTCAAGGAGTGAGAATATCTGACTCTAGTTTGACTCTACTGAGGGAGTCAAGGTTCAGCATATGCGGGAAGTGCTGAAGTTTTTCATCTAGTGCTCCAGTCTTCATCTTCAGTTGGAGCATTGGTTATCCATGAGAAATGGAATCATGTGTTTATCAGTGGATTATTGCTGCAATGGTATACATGTTGGTTGTGTGATGTTCAAGCTTGTTGAGATTTTATGCCTCTTATGAGGATGTGATGCCAGACAACATGTTTTGACATTATGACTCTTCAGGTCTTTATTATTGAGAGATGTCACAAATGTGATGTTCTGATAGCTTGGTGTGTATCACTAAGTCTAAGTGAAAGTAGAACACTTAGAATCCAATGGAAGACAATGTGGATGAAGATGTGTTAATAAAAAGTTAAGCAAAAGAAGACAATGTCAGGACATTATTCCAGACATGTTTCTGCATGATCAACAAAGGTGTTTTGGTGGCTAGTTTGATAAAACACGAGTCAATAAGTGTGTTTGACTGAGCATGTACATGTATTTTGACTTGTTTTACTCAAAAGATACAATCCAAAGATAGTAAAGGCTTGCAAAGTTGTTTTGAACATGGCACATTGATTTTAGCAGTCATTTTCTCTTTCTTTAACAGGCTCTTTGACCAAGCAACTGTGTTTTTATTGAAAGATTATCAATTTCTAAGAAACTTCTCTACTATTTATAGAGGATTATCATATCCTCTAAATACCAAGTGAGTGTTGCTCTCATCACCATAATGGGTTTTCTTTAGGTCTAGGTATGTTATGCCTGGGTCTAGTTCTATGAAGGTCTCCTTTATCAATTTTTCGCCAAAAAGGGGGAGATTGGTATAGTGTCCAAACATGTCAAATCCAATGTTCTATCATGTATCGGTTTGGATCTATCCTTTGTAACTTATGATCTGAGTTGTAATCTGTGATCTGAGTTATGAACATAGTTGTGATCTGTGTTCTGAGTTATCAGGGACGACGGCTGATTTGGTCTTAAGGATATTGAGAGTTCTCTTATTCCACCATTGGTCTTCTATGTTTATAATATGTTCCTGCATTTATGGGGAGTACAAGTTGTCTTCAGCTATCTTCTTAAGACCAAATCAACCAAACTTCAGGATTTTCCTTCCTTTTATCCCGAAGCTGATGTTAGTTGGTGTTGATGCAATTGAGTTCTTCAGAGTGCTACAAAGAAGATGTCGAACAAGATGTTGAGACATTATTTTCAACTGAATATCTATTGATGTGTGAAGTAGCTTCTGAACACTACTGCTGAGGGTTATATTTATGTATTAATGTAATCTACTAGATTGCAATTGTTTTTAGATTATTTGTTTTTTCCAAAATTTGCAAAAGGGAGAGATTGTTAGTTCACTTGTTTTAGGATTGGCTTAATTTTTGTAAACAAAATAATAGCAGCAATAATGTAATGTAGAATATGATGTATAAACTTTCTAAGAAGAACAGGTACAACAAGAAGTCCTATTACAATGTCAGAACATGTTGTGTTGAACTTTTTCAACAACTGGAACAACATTTCAAAGAAGATGTCTTGACATCGCGTCTGCTGAGCTGGATTAATGAGATTCAGTTAGTTCTCAACATAGGCAGGATTTTCAGGAGAATATTATGTATCCTATGTGGCGCATATTTAAATATCTAGAAAATTCAATCATAGATCAAGGAGAATGAAGACTTTCTAAATAAGGAGATTATTTAGGAAAGTAAAGATTCAAGACCTTTCTTGGGGCAGAAGTTTCTACAGTTTGTTACAAATGATTTGTTGTGATTGAAGGCCCAAACCTAGTTTGGTAACAGGTTATATATAGAAGGGTTTGTAACCTAGAAAAAACACGGCTCAAGATGTTAAAGTCTAGAGTTTTATCAAGGTAAACCTCTCGGGTTGTGGGAAGGTTACCATTTTCACCTCGAAGCCTGTAGGTAAGTGGTGTATTGTTCTTGGAGGAAGCTTTGAAGAAACTCCAGGATGTGTTCTTAGTTAGGAGCTAACAAACAGTGGAGTTTGGCTTGGAAACTTATCTAGGTTGTCATGGAAGTGTGTCTTCCAAACTATTTATCTGTGTGATCAGAATCATGGTGAAGGGTCGTCGATGCAGTGACTGAAGTGTTGACTAGTAGACATAATTGTGATGATTGGAAGTGGGATGGGTATATTCCATATCTAGAGAGGACCTAGGTAGAAGGGTCATTGGGTAGTGATTAAGTGTGTATATCGTCAACAGGTGTGTTGGCTGTAGGGTTTGCAAATTGATACTACTGATAGTGGACTTCACTCCTGGCTTGGTAGCCCCCAGAGTAGGTGTTGTTGTACACCAAACTGGGTAAACAAATCTGGTTTGTTCTTTAACTTTTTAGTACTATTTCATCTTGCCTATGTGTTGTGTCAGATCTGATGTCTCGACATTCATATAGGACATCTTAGTCTGCTATACCAGAATTTCAATTAGAAAAGTGTTTAGTAGAAAATATCAATTTAAAGACAATATCTCAGACTCTCGTGGTTTTGAATAAACTCAAGATCCTTAACCGTAGGATTTTTCTCTCACTCACCCACTAGAATCAAGGAATGCATTTTTAAAATTGAACAAGTTCTAATTAGTCCTAAATCACTCTGGTTGTGTTTAGGATTAATGCCTAGTTTTTAATATCTGGTTCGACCCCCACGCTCTCGCAGTGTCGGCTCGAACCTTAGGTAATTTCTCACTCTCGTGGCAAAATCATGTTAAATAAACTCTCAATCTCATGACAAAGCTATTTAAATTAAGTTTAAAAACAAAGACCAAAATATAAATTTCAAGTTAATTAATAAAGTCAACATTGTTACCGAATCCCATTTAAAACAACAGTCCTCACATACCGGACTCAAAACTATTTAGCCGGACATACTTAAAGAAACAAACATGCAATTATAATTATTAACCGTGAACATAGGAATATATAGATTTATAATGATAAAACAATATTATAAGAACAAGAAACTAAAATAATTGCAAATAAATAAACCTAGAAGTAAAGAAGATGAGATAAACTTGAATAAAACTATGAACAAAGTAAATCTTGAAACTTGAATAGAGCCTACACTAATGGTGTGGTAGTTCCTCAATGTGATAAGCTACAACTTTTACATGTATAATTTGCTGCCTAAAACTATGATTAACACTTCCGCGCACAAAACATGGATCGCTAAAACTAATTTCTAAGATCCTATATATAGAGAAATGAAATGGAAGTTACCTCAAGTTTATGTGAGAAGTAGTGGAGATAATGGAGAAAGTGGAGAAAGAAGTGGAAAAATGGGAAGTTGAGCTTCGTGAGTGGTTACTTCAAGAAGATGTGGAGAAGACCAAAAGAACAAAATAGGTGGCGCATGAAAGAGCATGTGGCGAGGGGAATGCCTTGTGTGTCATTGGGCACACAAACTTCCAAACTGTGGTGACCGTAATACCAAGTGTGCCGAGGGGCACATATATTTTCAAGGCGAGGCGACTGACATGAAGGCTGTAACGATCGTCGCAGTCTTCTGTCATGTATTTTCCTGTTATTTTTCATAATTTCTTCAATTCTTCTCAGTATCTTGGCCATTTCTCGTTCTTTTTCACTTGGAAGCTTATTGTGAGCATGTACCTGAAATGAAACAGAAATATCGGAATAATATGACCTAAATAATCGAAAATGATAATAAAACGCATGCAAGCTGAGCCAGAAAATATGATATAATTTCACGTTATCAAATTCCCCCACACTTAAACCATTTCTTGTCCTCAAGCATTCAACCAACACGGTAAAATAAAAAATTATAGGCTATTCGAAACATGAGCACGACACGACTGCTAATCATATGTGGCTGCTAGGCTAATGTTAGTTTGATAGGTAATAAGTATTCAATACCAAGGATACCATAACGATACAATGTTAAAAGACTCCCTCTTTATGAAGACCAATTTGAATCATGCCATTATAGCTCAACTTATATCTCTTGCTTTCTTTAGCTATTTTTCATTCCAAACAATCACATTAAGCCATACACGCACATAATGGGAGAAATCGGTTAGCGACTATGATCCTTTTTCTTTTCTTTAGCCTGGGGTTCTGTTATGTAAGTGGTGCAGCCTCATTTTACCCAACTGCGGTTGCAGGGGGATCGAATTGTAGCCTGCCCTACCAAGTCCAATACCAAAGACCTATGGACCAACCAACAATGGGTGTTTATTATTAAATACTTACAATTTTAACAACTGTTGAACTAAATGACTGGGTGCGGGTCACCTAACTTATAAGGTTATTATTCAATTAAATCATTTATTTATTAAAAACGGGACCATTCACTTATATTCATCCACTCCCTACGTATTTTGTGTTTAAGATGGTGCTGACTTCTAATATAAACTACTTAAGAGCTACTTTGAAAACTTGAGCCTAAGATTTCAGCATAATGGGTATCTAAATTAATTCACATAACGAGGCGGTTTAGGGTGTCATACCGGTATCAATGTTATTGAGACTTTCCCAAGTCTCTCTAACGCAGCCTAAATTTTGACAACCTATATACTTTCAGAGTGTGTGACATGCATTAGAAAAGAAAATTGAAAAAATTTGTTGGGAGGTTAAAATTTTAAAATTTCAGGGAAATTCAATAACAACTAAAAAACAGGCATACATACTTGACATCACGTGCAATGAATCGACCAAAGACTGAAAACAAATGCAATAAACTAGAAAACAAATAAGTCAAACTAAAAAAGCGATAAATGAAAAGCATTAAATTTCCTCCCCCACACTTAAACCAAACATTGTCCTCAATGTTTTTATAAAAAATGGAAAAGGAATAAGAACTTGTTCAATGCTCGCCTCGATAGTTGCCTATATGCAACTGATAGGTGCCAAGTGATCGATATCTTTATTTTCTGCAAACTCAAACAAAATAAAAAACATTAAATTAAAAACTTGTGGGTTGCCTCCCATGCAACGCTTTGGTTAACGTTGGTAGCTTGACGACTCAATATTGTCAGCATTTATGGTGATTCTATCAAGAATAACTCATGGTGATTCTATCGAGAATAACTCCTCGATCAACTTTTTAATCGTCATTGGTTTCCAGGGCCACTTATCAAGCCATCTCACATATCCCTCATGTTTTATTTTCTTTCTTCTGTGGGGTGGTTCATTCTTTTGAACTTGTGGTGGTGGTTCTGGATCAATCTTGAGTATCAGTTTTTCAAGTTTGGGCTTAGTTATTTCATCCACCATCTTGAATATTAACCTTCCTTTCTTAATGCTAATGATTTCCCTAGTTTCATGGTCCTCAGATTTTCTCTTTTTATGTAGGACCTCAGATAAAGGTGAATTGGTATGGATATTATCCACATACCTTTTGGATTGGGCATCTACATTATCTTCCACAAATATTTGCAGAAAATAAATAGGTGGGTTATAGGGAATAAGAACAACAATAAATGTTTCCTTCTCTACCTATTCGACAACCTCCCTTTCAGATGGAGTCAGTGTATTTTTCTCAATCTCTACTATTTTCTCCTCAGGACTCTTCTCAACCTCATTATTACTCTCTTCAATCTCATTATCATTTTCCTTAGGATTTTCGAGTTGTTTTTCACTACTGGCTTTTTCAACATCCACATGCTCCTCAAGGAAAGGTACTAGAGGATTTTGTGCAAGCATGGAGATTTGGGTTTCCAAGGCCATGTTGTAAGTCGCGAGGGACTCAACCGCATTATTCAGATGCCTAACGGTTTCATTATTTTGAAGACTTTGATTTCTTATCTCTTCATTTTAGACAGTGTGCGTCTCTACAAAATGCTCTATCATAGATTCTATCCTAGAGTGAGTTAGCGTCGCATCGAAATCCTCCATTGATGCTGCGAGGATGAAATTATGGGATTCATGTGGTTCCTCAAAGATAGTTAGCGTTACATTTTGTGTTTCCAAAGAGCGCTCAATCATCATAGTTTCTAGCCTAGAGCGATTTAGTGTCGCAGTCATATCCTCCATTAATGTTTCGAGAGTGGAATTTTAAGATTCATGTGACTCCTCAAAATATTGGGTGTGGTGATTGTAGAGGAAATTTGGTTGAGGATGAGTTAGCATCACATTTTAATCCTCCAGTAATATTTTGAGATCGGATTTATGGGATTCTTTCGACTCCTCAAAATGTTGGGATTGGTAGTTGTAGAGGTAATTTGAGTGAGAGTGAGTTAGTGAAGCATTGAAATCTTCCATCAGTATTTCGAGGTCGGATTTATGTGATTCTTCTAATTCCTCGAAATACTGAGAATGGGAGTTGTAGAAAAATTCTAGGTGACACATAGTAATTAAGGAAATAGTGTCTTAGTCTATACGATGCAACACTAGAGTTACGATAATTGACTTAATTTGTCCCCGGAAACGACACCAAAAAATTGATCGTGACTTTGAGATTCTGTTGGGTTTACTGACTGCAAGTGCATAGTCTAACCGTATAGTTTTGATAAGATATCAAACCCACAAGGACGAAAAATCAAACTTATCTTTATCTAATGTTACTGTGTAAAGCTAAGGCTAATGAATGATTGGATTTTAGGGAAACTAAGAACTAAAACTGAATTAAAATAAGATTAAGGAAATATATAATAAAAGAGAGGCTGAAATATGGATTTCGTGTATCTCAAGGACTTTGTAACTTGTTGGCTTACACTGGCATTAGAAAACTGTTTAGTAGAAAATATCAATTTAAATACAATATCTCACACTCTCGTGGTTTTGAATAAAGTCACGCTCCTTAACCTTAGGATTTTTCTCTTGCTCGCCCACTTGAATCAAGGAACACATTTTGAAAATTGAACAAGTTCTAATTAGTCCTAAAACGCTCTCGTTGTGTTTAGGATTAATGCCTAGTTTTTACTAATTGGTTCGACCCCCACGCTCTCGCAGTGCCGGCTCATACCTTAGTTAATTTCTCACTCTCGTGGAAAAATCATGTTAAATAACCTCCCACTCTCATGAAAAAGCTATATAAGTTAAGTTTAAAAACAAATACCAAAATAGAAATTTTAAATTAATTAATGAAGCCAATGTTGTTATCGATTCCCTTCTGAAACGATTGTCCTCACATACCAAACTAAAAACTATTTTGTCGGACATACTTAAAGAAACAAACATACAATTATAATTATTAACCATGAACATAGGCATATTTAGATTTGTAATGATAAAACAATATTATAAGAACAAGAAACTAAATTAATTTCAAATAAATAAATCTAGAAGTAAAGCATATGAGATAAACTTGAATAAAACTATGAACTAAATAAATCTTGAAACTTGAATAGAGCTTTGAAATAATATCGGTAAGATTGATCCAAGGGTTACACAAATTATAGGCCTACACTAATGGTGTGGTAGTTCCTCAATGTGACAAACTACCACTTTTACATGTGTAATTTGCTGCCTAAAACTATGAACAGCGCTTCCGTGCACAAAACATGGATCCCTAAAACTAATTTCTAAGATCCTATATATAGAGAAATAAAATAGAAGTTACCTCAAGCTTTATGTGAGAAGTATTGGATATAATGGAGAAAGTGGAGAAAGAAGTGGAAAAATGGGAAGTTGAGCTTCGTGAGTGGTTACGTGAAGAAGACGTGGAGAAGACCAAAAGAATAAAATATGTGGCGCATAAAAGAGCATATAGCAAGGGGCATGCCTTGTATGTCGTGAGGCACACAAACTTCTAAACTATGGAGACCGTAACACCATGTGTTCCGAGGGGCACACATAATTTCAAGGCGTGGCGACCGACATGAAGGTTCTGACGACTATCACACTCTTCTGTCATGCATTTTCCTGCTATTTTTCATAATTTATTCAATTCTTCTCAGTGTCTTGGTAATTTATCGTTCTTTTTCAAATGGAAGCTCTGTGTCAGCATCTACTTGAAATGAAATAGAAATACCGATATAATATGACCTAAATAAGGGAAAATGATAATAAAATGCATGTAGGTCGGGCTAGAAAATACGATATAATTTCGCGTTATCAGAACCTATATCTTATATGCTTATGAGGATTACTCCTTCTCTGTTAGATGATGTAAAAGAACTTCAGCTTGCCTTAGTTAGGATGCATCAAGAGAAGGAAGCATCAAAGAACAAGTACCAAACTTTAGAGGTGTCCTACTTAACAAAATTGAAAGGGAAGGATGACTTGATTGAGATTCTTGAGAGTCATGTTATACAGATGATGGAGAAACAAGAGGATATATTTTCCTCTAGAGTTCATCCAGGTCCCGGTCACCCATTTTCTTATTCTGGTGGATGGAAAGAAATAGGCGAAAAGTATGCAGAATAGAACAACCAGTTAAAGGCTCAGATTGCAAGACTGCGGGGAAAGTGCCAGTGGGTGGAGAGATCTTCATCAGCTTTGGCTCCTTATGATTTTTAAATTCTATCTTTATTCTCTTGTACTCAGGATTATTGAAACTTGTACTAAAAGTTGTAATCCATTCCAAAGTTATTATTAAAATGATATTTTTCAGTATTTCCAAATGTGTTAGTTCCTCAATATTTGCAATTGTTTATAATTCTTTGATTTCCTTTAATAAACACAATAAATCATATGCATTGCATATCATGCATCATTTTGCACATATTTTTTGTATTCCTACCTTTCACAGGTGTCTTACTTGTTTCTCTGATTCATTCAGTCGGCAAGTTGTCTCATATCTACAATATTCGGGATAATTCAAGAAAGAAGATGAAAAATCTTGAACAAGAGAATCATTAGTTGCACGAAGAAGTTACTGCTTTAAGAGTTGGTATGGCCAACCTAACTGCTTTGGTAGAATCGTTGGTGGTTGCTAAGAATCAGTCACCACCTCATCCTCCTCTGTTTCCTCATGTTACTCAACCACAGGAGACGATAATTATTTCAGAGGTTATATCAGTTCCCATCTATGTTACTCCAGTCACTTCTACTCAATACCGTATGCCTCGTGGTTGCCCTTGGGGAATGCCTAAGAATTTCATGCCAGAAGGTTACAATCTTACTGCTCAAGTTGCTCCATTTGTTCAAAATGATGTTTCTTATGTACCTCCTATGGTGCATGTTTTCCCTGTTATTAATAATGAGTTTCATCATGTTGCACCTCCTACAGTAAATGATATGACTGTTATTAACGATGGAGTTTATCATTATGCTCCTCCACCAAGTGAAATTTTGGGATTTTATGACCGAACGAATGACTTTCAGGATCAATTCAATGAAATGCAGAAAGAAGTGAAGGCTCTCTGAGGGAAAGAGTTATTTAGACAGAATGTCAATGACTTCTGCTTGGTTCCTAATGTGAAAGTGCCAGCAAAGTTTAAGGTGCCAGAATTTGAGAAGTAAAAGGGAAACTCTTATCCCCGTGACCACCTGGTGATGTATATCAGATATATGTCCACTCATATTGATGAAAAACGCATGCTTATTCATTTCTTCTAGAATAGTTTAACTTGTGCTACCTTGAAATGGTATATGGGATTGAACAGTAGCAACATCTGTATATTCAATGACTTAGGAGAAGCTTTCGTGAAGCAGTAAGTACAACATGTTTATGGCACCTGACTGTGACCAATTGAGAGTGATGGCTCAGAAAGATAAGGAGTCATTTAAAGAGTATGTGCAGCATTGGCACGGGGTTTCTACCCAAGTAGTACCCCAAATGGGAGAACAATAAATGACTAAGGTCTTCCTAAAAACCCTTGGTTCATTTTACTATGAAATAATGGTTGCGAGTGCACCAAGTGAAATCACTGAGATGGTAAGTATGGGTGTCTGTCTAAACAAAGCTGCCACGGAAGGACGATTTTGAAAAGTTGAAGGTTCTAGGGGAACAAAGAAATAATCATATGGTTTTTCTAAAAATAAAGAAGGAGAAGATAATGTTGTTGTTCAAGAAAAAAGGGTTAGACCTTTGAGAAGACATCATCAGCATCACTGACAGGTTGCTTCAGTTACTCCGATCGTTAACATGGCTCCGACTATTATTGCCTATCAGATATAACCTCAATAAGGTTATCAAGGGCAAGGTCAAAAGTGAGAACATTTTGATCCTATCCCAATGAGTTATGCAAAATTATTTTCGGCTTTGGTTCAGAAGAACCTTGTGTAGACTAGGCCTCCTCCTGCTATACCTTCAACTTTGCCATGGTATTATAAATCTTATCAGACCTGTGATTTTCATCAAGGATCCCCCAGACACAACATTGAAAATTGTTATCCATTGAAGTCTGAAGTGAAAAAGATGGTAAGATCTGGTTTCCTATCTTTTAAAAACATTGGTCCTAATGTGAAAGATAATCCACTACCCAAGCCTATAGGTGGAGGTGCTGTAAATATGGTTGTTGGTTGTCCTGGGGACTTTAGTATTTTTGATATTAACCTGGTTATAGGTGATTTAGTGAATATGCATGCTGATCTCTATGAGTTCATCTATTATACACATGACCGTGTCGCTTGTAGTATTTGCAGTACGGATGTTCATGGATGTGATAAGGTGAGAGGTGATCTCCAAGAGATGATGGATGAAGGTATTATTCACATTATTAGACCAAGGGCTGAATATGAGGAAAATGTGAATATGGTTTATGGTTGTCTCGACGAATTCCAGATTTTTGATGTAAACCATGTCGATGGTGATCTGGTATAGCTGCACGCCACATTTTGTCACATGGATGGCCATGAGGTACATCATTATGGGTCTTGTCAGACCTGCTATATGGATTCACGTGGTTGTTTTTTTGTAAGAAGAGGTGTTCAGTTTCTATTAGACAAAGGTACTATCAGAGTCACAGGAAACAGAGATGATTATAATGGAGTTAATATGATTAAAGACCATTATGTTGAGGCCATGTCTGATGATGAGTATGTCTCTGCTGATGAGTTATTTTCTTCTGATGAAGGTATGTTTTCTGATAATGATTATGTGGTTCCTAAGTATTCTGAAGACGCAGGGGTGAATGTCATTGTGCCAAATTTTTGTGTTTCTGCTCCTGTAGAGATTACATATCGCAGCAAACTTATTGTTGCTCCTGTAGTTATTTTTCTGCCTGGTCCTATTCGATATGAATCAGATAAAGTTGTTCCTTATAAGTACAATGTAACTATACTGGAAGATGGTATGGAAATTCCTATCTAACCATTGTCCCATGTTGAGAATATTGCTGAAGCTAGTCGGGTAACTCGTAGTGGTCGTGTCTTCGCCCCTACCTTTTGAGGAGATGTTAATTATGGTAAAGAGGTTGTTGAGAATGTTGAACCTAAGAAAGTGGTAGGAGAGTCTAGTGGTGCCGCCTTGGAAAAGGATGTTGATGATCTGTTGAAAATCATCAAGATGGGTGATTACAAGATTATGGTTAAGGTGTTGCAAACTCCATCTAAGATTTACTTTTTAGCCTTGTTGATGAACTCTTCTTGTCATCAGGAATCTATGACGCGGGTGTTGGATCAGGCTTTTATTGAAAGGTATGTGTCTCTGGGTCAGTTCAACGGTGTTGTGGGGAATATTACATCTTGTAACAATTTGAGTTTTAATGATGAGGAATTTCCTGATGAAGGGAGAAACCATAACCTGGCTCTGCATATATCGATGAATTATAAGAATGACTCTTTGTCCAATGTGCTGATAGACAATGGATCTACTTTAAATGTCATACCAAGAAGCACTCTCATGAAGCTCAAATACCAGGGAACTCATATACGCCCAAGTGGCATTATAGTAAAAGCTTTTGATGGTTCGAGAAAATATGTCATTGGAAAGGCAGATTTACCAATTCACATAGGCCCTCACTTATTCCAAATCACATTTCAGGTTATGGATATTGTTCTATACTATAGCTATTTATTGGGAAGACCTTGGATCCATGAAGCAGGAGCTTTTACTTCAACCTTGCATCAGAAACAGAAATTTTTCCATGAAGGAAAGGTAGTTATTATGAACAGTGAGAAAGCTATGTTGATATCTCATTTGTATTCCTTTAGCATTGTAGAAGCTGATGAAGCCGTTATGGGAACTCATTTCCAAGCTTTGTCAATTGATAATATAGGGAAAATGAAGATTTTATCACCTCATTTAAGGATGTGCAACAGGTAGTGCAGAAGGGCCCTAGCAAGGTGTGGGGGCAGGAAATTAATCCACCTTTGAACAAAAATTGGATATGTTTAGGTTTATCCATGAAGAATGAATTTGTGAGGCCGAATTCCTCTTTGAATAAATATCAAGACATCTTTCACATTGAAATATATTTCCATCCGACTACTCCAAAGGTCAACGCTATTCTCGAAGATGAGCCAGAGCAAGAGATGCCGAACTTTATGACGCATGGAGTCAGAATCTAGAATTGGACCAATGTTGATGTTCCTTATTGCATTCACATTTCAAAGTATTTTTTTTTGTTTGTCTTTTCAAAAGTATTTAACTCTGCCCAAGTTAAAGTGATGTTGTATGGGCGTGTTTTTTGTTTTGAATTTTAATATCATTAATAAAAGTTGTTTTTTATTTCAAAACTGTGTCTTTATTTTCTATTTTTTTCTTTGAAAATGGTAATCAGAAAAAACCTTTCGAAATAAATAATAATTGTAAATAAATATGCATAATCACTTGTTACATGTGTCAGTTTCTAAAATCAATCATAAATCATATGTGTAGATTAATTATAAGACTCGTTGAGTGCAATGATCCTGCACCTTCTACCAACTTTGAATATCCTATGTATGTGGTTGAAGAAGAAGAATATGATAAAATCACAGAATAGGTTTCACGGTGGTTTGAGAGTGAGGAAAATACCATTCAGCCGTATAAAGAGCCATTGGAGACGATTAAATTGGGTTCAGAGGAAGATCCAAAAGAAGTCAAGATTGGGGCACTGCTTCATCTTAAGGTGAAGAGCAGGTTGACTGAGTGGCCGAAAGAGTATTTGAATATCTTTACTTGGTCATACCAAGATATGCTTGATTTGTACAATGATATTGTGGAACATTATTTTTTCACTAAAGCCAGAATATTCACCAATCAAGCAGAAGCTACAAAGAAATCATCCTGACATGGCAGTGAAGATTAAAGAAGAGGTTTTGAAGAAGATTGATGCTGGTTTTCTTGTGACATCAGTGTACCCTCAGTGGATTGCCAATATTATTCTAGTACCAAAGAAAGACAGAAAAGTCTTCATGTGCGTTGATTATAGAGATTTAAATAAAGCAAGCTCAAAAGATGACTTCCCATTGCCACATATTGATATGTTGGATGATAGCACATCAAAATTCAATGTGTTTTCATCCATGGAAAAATTTTCTTGATTACAATCAAATTAGAATGGCTCCTAAGGACATGGAAAAAAACAACGTTTATCACACCCTATGGAACATTCTGTTACAGAGTGATGCCTTTCGGGTTGAAGAACATTGGCACAATGTACCAGAGGGATATGACAACCTTATTCCATGATCAGATGCATAAGGAAATCGAAGTATATGTTGATGATATGATCACCAAATCTCAGACTGAGAAAGGGCATATGGAAGATTTTTTTAAATTGTTTCAGCATTTGAGGAAGTATCGTCTCTGCTTGAATCCAAATAAGTGTACTTTTGGTGCTCGTCTAAGAAAGTTGCTAGGTTTTATTGTCAGCCAAAAAGGAATTGAAGTTGATCCTGATAAGGTTAAGGAAATTCAAGATATTCATGCACCAAGGACTGAAAAGCAAGTTAGAGGCTTCCTTGGACGTTTAAATTACATTTCTAGATTTACTTCTCATATGACTGCAACATGTGAATCAATCTTCAAGTTTTTAAAGAATGATCAAGGTTGTGTGTGGACGTATGACTGCCAAAGGGAATTTGGGAGCATTAAAGAGTATCTACTTGAGCCTCTTATCTTGTCCCTCTTGTTCAAGGTAAACCATGGGTTGTATTATGGGACAACAAGAAGAAACATGAAGAAAAGAATATGCCATTTATTATTTGAGCAAGAAGTTCACTGAGTATGAGTCACGGTATTTGTAACACCCCAACTTTTAGAAGTTATTTCTTTAATGAATTAATAGGAGTATTTCTGAATAACCGATGTTTTATATTATTATATGTGTGAGGTGTTGGCATGTGGTTGCTTATGATGTAGAACATGTGATGTGAATGAAGGGATTAAAAGCATTGGAATAATTAGATGATTATTTAGTAATTATTTGGATTATTATTTAGAATAGAATATTAGGAATAATTATTTAAATAGATTTATTTTTGTTAGAGTGGTATGTTGGTAATTAGCAGGAAGAGTGAGGACGTCATGGTAAATACAGGTTGACTAAGTGAGAGAAATTGAGGAAGAAGTTAGGGGTCCTTGTGATAACAGAGGAAAAGGTAATTGTATTCTCACAATCGATCGTGAAAAGTTGAGAAAGAGAACTGACGCTGTGGAGAAAAGTGAAGTTAGGACACAGAGGGTTGAAGAATCATTGTAAGAGGCACTAAGAACAAAATCAATCACTTGAAACAATAAGTTAAGGGGTTTTTATCAAGTTATTATGTTTCATCTAAGTGGTAGATAAATGTAGGATTCACCCTTGGTATTGACAATGGTGATTTGATGTTGTTGAGTTAAGATTAGATGGAATTGTGATGATGGATGACCTGTAATTGTTGTATAATTGAGGTATTTTATAAAATTGTTGTTAGGTGATGATTCCCCATGATTAGATAGTGTTTTAGGGCCTATAACATACTGAAATCGCAGGAAAAAGAGGCCTGAAACAGTGCAGAATCACAAACAGGCAAACCATGTTTGCAAGGAATCGTCGGGCGACGGTCCCTGTGTCACTGGGCGTCGATGCTCTATCGGGTTAATGAAGATGTGAGCAAGGATGAGAAATCGAGTTCTGATCTCGGGTAAGGGCCGCCGGGTGATGATGAGGTTTCGTCGGGCGATAGGAGGCAGAGCTGGAATGTTGGATTGAAATCTTGAAACGAGCATAACAGTTCTAGAGCTCAGAATGAAGTGTCGTTCGAAGCTATGCATAGATAACATAGTATACTTTAATTAGGTGAAATAAAATGGATACTTAGTGAAATTCTGGCAGCAGATACTTAATGTCACAGTGAATGTTATGACACCGTATCTGACACACTTCAAGACAGTAAATTTAAAAGCAGTAAAGAACACAGTCAATTATTTACCCAGTTCAGTGTGTAACAACACCTACTCTGGAGGCTACCAAGCCAGGGAGGAAATTCACTATAAGAGATATTAATTCAGGAATAAACCAACCAGTTTATCTCCTTCACTTAAGACCTACCCAATGCAACTTCAATCTAAGTTCAACTTAAACCTGAGTTCCTACTCACTCCCCCTCAATCACAGCAGTGATACTAAACAATTGATTAATGAAATTATGAAAACACTCTTCAGTACATACACTTGATTTTGCTTCACAACTTTAATCAAGTGACAATCACTCTTGCTTCAAAGCTTTAAGTGATACACAACCCTAACTTGACTTTGCTTCAAAGCTTTAATCAAGTGACACAAACACTCGTGCTTCAAAGCTTTGAGTGATACACAACCCTTACAATCAAATCCTAATCCAAATCACTTATCACAATGATAATTTCTTGGCTCACAGTAGTTACAACTATACAGTCCCTTATTGATCTTCTGTCAAAAAGTATTATGCACCAATAATCTTCATGAGGAATATATAGGCAGGCTATTCTTCAGTTAGGGCTTCCACGAAAATAACTAGGGTTAATTCCTGTTATCCTCAAGACATGGTCTTATGCTTTCATCAACCAGATTAGGGTTAAGCAAGGTTAACCTAATGTCCACGTGAGCATCTGATCTGGACTGTATACAACTACATACCAGATTCCTGAAAAATCTCAGGAATAACAAATCTGCACAAATGTTAGATCAGTACAGGATGTCTTAACATTGGTTATGACAACAAGAATCATGTTCACTGATTTTGGTAGAATGCAATATGATCATTTCTTAATGATCATGCTCATCACTTATATTGAGTAGCTCCTGTATGACATTCTTTTTCTACAGAATGTACCTTTATCCCAGAATGTTATGACATCAGTCATGACATTCACAAATCTTGTTTTACTAAAAAAAATGCCAAGAAACAAACACTTACAAACTCCCCCTTTGGCAAATTTTTGGCTAAAACCCCTAAACAATCAGAGATTAGAAAGCAGTAGAATTTTTTACTAACAACTACCAATATCTAATTCTACCAAAATTATCTAAATTTCTTCTCCCCCTTTTTAGCAATAAAGAGGCCAAAGATACTTGTACTTTTAAGTTATACAGTCATCCAAAAGGAATAAAAAAAACACAGAAATAATAAAAAGTCATTTGGCAGCAATAGGTTCCAGCAGCAAACTTTTCAACAACACTGATCTTCAGGCACTGCCATCTTTCGAGGTAGCACTATCTTCAGCATTATGCTGGTCTTCCCTTCTTTGTCCTTCATTCTCCTCCTGTTCTAGTCTAGCAATCAGGTCCTCAAGAGTCATTTTTCTTGTATCAAGCTCTTTGCAGGTTTCTTTTAGCAGAGCTATAACATCACTTTTCTTGGAATGAGATTTGACAGTTGATGTCTCAGCAGATGTCATAACAATGTCAGGGACATGTGTTCCCTGAAACAGCTTATAGTGCAAACCAAGAGCAGGGGCTCTTTTGCATACAGAGTCTTTTTCAACTAGAATATTAGGATATTGAGCAATGATTATACCACACAAGAGAGAAGGAAAAGCAATAGGGCCTTTAATAGCACAGCTTCCAGCATGTTTCAATGTTTGATCAAAGATGTACTTTCCATAATCAAAGTTTGTCCTGGTTCTAACAGCATGGATAAATCTTCCCAAACTTGTGGAGATGTTGGATTTATGGTTGGTGGGAACCCAGTTAGCTGCACCAATTTTGTGCAGTATGGCGAACTTCATGCTCAGCTTGCTTGCATTTAGCTTCCCTTTCAAGGGCCAGCTCTTGACTTGCTTTGCAGTGATGGTTTGACAAACTTGGTTGTCAGTAACTTCAAGCTCGGGAAAAGCATCATCAGGTCTTCCTAGGAATTTTTTTATTTCAGAAGGAGAGAAATTTACCTTCCTTCCTCTCACATAAACATTTTTAAAATCAGCTGACTTTCCATCAGCACAACCATCAGATAAATTTACTATGAATTCTTTGACAAGAATCTCATAGCAGTTGGTAAACTTTAATACAGTTTTAATTAGACCAGTAATCTTGATTAGATCCATGATTTCCTTACATTCAATAGCACTGTTGTTCAGCTCTCTCTCCAAAGCAATCCTTTTAAGAAATACATACTTCCACCTGTTTGCATTTTCTGGATGGTGAAAGGAGATGTTGTCAATGGCAACTTCAGGGACTTTAGGCATTTTGCTCGAAGAGAGTTTCTTCCTGAGAGGAATGTCTGGAACATTGCTCTCAACATCAAACTCAAATTCTGATTCCTCATCAGATTCAGAGGGTTCAGGATCCTTCCTTTTCTTGGCTATTGGTTGTCTCAAAGGTTTTGACAGACTACCAACAGGTACTCTAGTTTTCACCTTCCCTTTCCCTTTTGACAATCCAGCTTTTCGATCCTTCTCAGCTTCTACTCTAGTCTTGATCTCAGACCTGGTTTTCTTATGAACAACTTCAATAGCCTTCTCTTTGGAGGGGCTTTTGATAGCATCCTGCTTTTCTTTTCTGCTCATCATCCTTCTAGCTATGCTAGGGTTGATATTAGCAATTAAATCATTGTCAGAGTATTATTCATCAACATCAATAATCGGGGTTTCAACATCCTTGTCAGTAGGGTTCTGGTGATCATCATGTTTTTATGGAGATTTCCTAATGTTGTCATCAGGTGTCTCAACATTCTGAGTGACATCTGGATCCATTTCTACATTAGGACTAGCAGATTCTTGCTTCAAAGGTACAGAAATGCCAGGTACAGAGTGATTCTCATTTAGAATCCTAGTGACTAGTCTAGCAATAGCTTGATGAACATAAGTAGAACCTTCCCTATTTGCTATTTCTGGAGGAACAGAAGATGATGGTTGAGAAGTTTTACCAGATGGAGAGGCTTGTGATCTTCTTGCATGTCTGGTTCGCAGCTTCTTGACCTTAGTGGGATCAGCTGCCTGTTCACGAAGAGGAGTTATCTCAAGAACATCAGTATCCATACAGGTTAGTGATTGCCCTAGGTTCGCTGTCAGAGGATGCGGAAGAAGCATTCGCCTTTGAAGAGGATGATGACATGGATTTTTGAGACATTTTGAGTGATTTAGAAAACAAGTAATAGCGAGAGTGGAATCTTCATTTGAGAGAATGGAGATTGTTGCAGAGACGCGAGAGGAGGTAGAAATATGATTGTCTATTCAACTTCTTAAAATTTTGGAAAGAAATAGAAAAACAGATGATTAGCCCAATCAGAATAGACTTAACTAAAATATCTCTATCATCCCTTGTTTTAAGCAAAATTAATTGCTACATCTCTTCATATTGGCAAATACCCAGCTTGCCCCTCAAATTTTCAAATTGACTAGCATCAAGTGCCTTGGTAAAAATGTCAGCCAGTTGTAGTTCAGTGGCAACATGTTCCAGTTTAATCACCTTTTCTTCCACAAGATCTCTGATGAAGTGATGTCTAATATCAATATGCTTGGTCCTGCTGTGCTGTATAGGATTCTTGGAAATGTTGATAGTACTCAGATTGTCACAGTATAATGTCATGACATCTTGTGTGACATTATACTCAGTAAGCATCTGTTTCATCCAGATCATTTGAGAACAACTACTACCAGCTGCTATGTATTCAGCTTCAGCAGTAGATAGAGACAAACAGTTCTGTTTCATGCTGAACCAAGAGACAAGACTATTTCCCAAAAAGAAGCATCCTCCAGAGGTGCTCTTTCTATCATCAGCACTTCCAACCCAATCAGCATCACAGTAACCAGACAGAATTGGTTCACATCCATGAGAGTACAGCAAGCCATAGTTGTAAGTTCCACTCACATACTTCAGAATTCTTTTCACTTGGTTGATGTGACTTACTTTGGGTTCAGCCTGGTATCTTGCACATACTACAACTGCAAAAGCAATGTCAGGTCTGCTGGCTATTAAGTATAGTAGACTTCCTATCATGCTTCTGTACAAGCTTTGATCCACATTAGCCCCACTTGAGTCTTTGGACAGCTTTAAATGAGTAGGTGCAGGAGTCCTTTGGTGACTGGCATTCTCCATTCCAAACTTCTTAACAATATTATTTGCATACTTGCTTTGAGACAGAAAAATTGAGTCTTCCATCTGTGTGACTTGTAGTCCAAGAAAATAGGTCAATTCTCCCATGAGGCTCATTTTAAACTCAGCTTGCATTTGGTCAGCAAAATGTTTAACCATTTTATCTGACATTCCTCCAAACAATATGTCATCAACATAAATTTGAGCTACCATTATCTTTCCTCCTTCATTTTTGACAGAAAGGGTTTTATCCAAGCCTCCTTTCCTGTAGCCTTTGTTAGTGAGTAATTTTGTCAATCTGTCATACCAGGCTCTAGGAGCTTGTTTCAGCCCATATAGAGCTTTCCTCAATTTGTAGACATGATCAGGACAATTTGGATCCACAAATCCTTTAGGTTGTTCCACATATACTTCCTCATTTAAGTACCCATTTAAGAAGGCACTCTTTACATCCATCTGAAATAGATTAAACTTAAGGAGACAAGCAACTCCTAAAAGAAGTCTAATTGACTCCAATCTGGCTACAAGAGCAAAAGTTTCATCAAAATCAACCCCTTCAACTTGAGTGTAGACTTGAGGAACAAGCCTTGCCTTATTCTTGGTGACAACCCCTTCAACATCTGATTTGTTCTTGTAGATCCATTTTGTGCCAATAATGTTTGTTCCTTCTGGTCTAGGAACTAACTCCCATACTTCATGTTCCTTGAATTGGTTCAATTCATCTTGCATTGCTCCAATCTAGTATTCATCAGTCAAAGCCTCCTTAACATTTTTTGGTTCAATCTTAGAGACAAAGCAAGAGTTTGAGATAATTTCTCTAGATCTTGTAATGACTCCACTGTTTGGGTCTCCTATGATGAGTTCCTTAGGATGATCTTTCTGAATTCTGATGGAAGGATCTTTGTTAGCTTCCTTTGATTCAGATTCTGATGAAGTAGTTTTAGGTACATCATCCCTTTTAGACACTTGAGTTGAAGTCTCAAAGAATGTCTCAACATTATATGGGACATCGGTTTCCTCATGATAATCATCAACTATGACATTTATAGATTCCATCATAGCTTTGGTCCTGGAATTGAATACCCTATATGCTATGTTGTTGGTAGAGTATCCTAGGAATATTCCTTCATCACTTTTAGGATCCATCTTTCTCCTTTGTTCACGATCTGTCAGAATATAGCATTTGCTTCCAAAGACATGGAAGTACTTTACTGTAGGCTTTCTTCCTTTCCATAGTTCATAAATGGTGGATGATGTTCCCTTTATCAAGGTGACCCTGTTATGGACATAACAGGCTGTATTCATAGCTTCAGCCCAAAAATGAATAGGAAGTCCTTTGGCATGTATCATTGCTCTGGCAGATTCCTGTATAGTCTTGTTTTTCCTTTCCACAACTCCATTTTGTTGAGGGGTTATGGGTGAAGAGAATTCATGATTGATTCCTTCTGAGGAACAAAACTCATCAAACTTACTATTTTCAAACTCCTTGCCATGATCACTTCTGATTCTGACAATGCATCCTTCTTTTTCTCTTTGAATTCTTTTGCACAGTTCCTTAAATACATCAAATACATCAGACTTTTCCCTAATGAAGTTAATCCAGGTGAATCTAGAAAAATCATCCACAACAACATACGCATATCTCTTTCCTCCAAGACTTTCCACCTGCATTGGACCCATCAGATCCATATGTAGGAGTTCTAGCACCTTTGAGGTGGTAAGATGTCTTGTCTTTGGATGTGACATTCTAGTTTGTTTTCCATCCTGACATTCACCACAGACTCTCCCTTCATCAATTTGAAGCCTTGGAATCCCTCTGACTGCCTCCATGGATATGATATTTTTCATCCCTCTTAGATGTAAATGACCAAGTTTTTGGTGCCACAGTTTCACTTCCTTTTCTTCTTTGGCTATAGAGCACATAGAAGAATAATTAGTGTTCTCAGACTCCCATAAGTAACAGTTGTCTATTGATCTGACTCCTCTCATTACAACTTCTTGTTTTTTATTTGTTACAATACATTCAGACTTGGTGAAGTTGACCATGAATCCTAGATCACATAATTGACTGATACTTATGAGATTAGCAGTCAAGCCTTTTACCAGCAATACTTCATTTAGGTTTGGAACTCCTGGGCAGTCCAAGTTTCCAACTCCTTTGATTTCTCCTCTAACACCATCTCCAAAAGTTATATAACTAGTAGTATGAGGTTTAACATTATTCAGAAGATTCTTGATTCCAGTCATGTGTTTAGAGCATCCACTGTCAAAGTACCAGTCTTCCTTTCAGAGACTCTAAGGGAGGTGTGAGCTATCAGGGCTGCAGACTTTTTCTTCCACTGTTGAGTATATGGTGCCTTGTTAGACTTAGGTTTGACAGCTGGGATCTGATTAGGATATCCATACAATCTGAAGCAGAATGGCTTTATGTGACCAAACCTTCCACAATGATGACATCTCCATCTTTGATACTTTTTCTTCATATTTCTCTGTTCTCGATGTTGAGTGCTATGTTGTGACATCTGCTTTGACATTTGTTTATCAGGTATGATCTTCTTCTTTTCTACAGTAGATTTCTTTGCTGCCACAAATCCTAGACCAGACTTGTTTCCCACATTTTGTCCAGCCTGAAGGATTTCTTCTAATTTGTCAGTTCCATTTGTCAGCATCTTGACAGACTTGGTCATCTGATCAAGTTTTGAGTTTAGCACTTAAAATTCACCTTCGAGATGACTTATAGTATTAGTGTCTGCCTTCTTCTCAGCCTCCAACTTTACTATAAGTTGTTTCTGTCTCTCATTTTGCTGACAAACTTCAGCACTTCTGATACATAGCTTCTTGTAGGAGTCAGCCAGTTCTTCAAATGTCACTTCCTCATCACTAGAGTCACTATCAGAGTTACAAATACCAGCTAGTGCAGTAACTAGTTTAGCAGATTCTTCTTCAGAATTACTTTCTGAGTCACAATCAGACCAAGTAACAGACATTCCTTTCTTTTGTTTCTTAAGAAAGGTAGGACATTCAGCTCGAATGTGCCCATATCCTTCACATCCATGGCATTGGATTCCTTCTGTTTGATTTCCCTTTTCTTCAGACTTTGGTCTTCTGCTGGAGTCATAAGATCTGTTAATGTCATAGGGAGTGTTATTGACATTTAACCTTGACTTTGGGTCCATTCTCTTGATGAGTTTGTTGAACTGCCTTCCAAGCATGGTTATAGCTTCTGAAATATTCTCTTCATCATCCTCCTTGTTTTCATCTTCAGTATTAGATACTAGTGTTATGCTCTTTTCTTTTTGTCAACATTGTCACTGATTCCCATCTCAAAAGTCTGCAGTGACCCAATGAGTTTATCAACCTTCAAGTTGCAGATATCCTGAGCTTCCTCTATAGCAGTCACCTTCATTGCAAATATTTTAGGCAACGATCTGAGAATCTCTCTCACCAGCTTTTCTTCTAACATCTTTTCTCCCAATGCTCCTGAGGTGTTGGCAATTTCCAAGATGTTCATGTGAAACTCATGAATGGTCTCATCTTCCATCATCCTTAGGTTCTCAAATTTGGTAGTCAGCATCTGAAGTCTTGACATTTTTACTTTGGATGTACCCTCATGGGTAGTTTTGAGAGTGTCCCAAACATCCTTGGCCAGTTCACATTGATGTACTAATCTAAATATGTTTCTAACAATTCCATTGAACAAGGCATTTAATGCTTTGGAGTTACCCAGGGCTAACTCATCTTCTTCTTTGCTCCATTCTTCCTCATGTTTCAGACTGGTTGTCCCATCTTTCCCAGTTATGGTGGGATGGTTCCATCCTTTGTCAGCAGCTCTCCAAGCCTTTTTGTCCAGTGATTTTAAGAAGGCAATCATACCAGGTTTCCAGTAGTCATAATTTCATCCATCCAGAATGGGTGGTCTGTTCCCAAATCCTCCTTCATTGTCCATAGCGCCAGAAAATAATATCCCTAGATCTTCACCCAGTAAGAAAGGCAGGGTGCCTGCTCTGATGCCAATTGAAATTCTGGCAGCAGATACTTAATGTCATAGTGAATGTTATGACACCGTATCTGACACACTTCAAGACAATAAATTTAAAAGCAGTAAAGAACACAGTCAATTGTTTACCCAGTTCAGTGTGTAACAACACCTACTCTGGGGGATACCAAGCCAGGGAGGAAATTCACTATAAGAGATATTAATTCAGGAATAAACCAACCAGTTTATCTCCTTCACTTAAGAACTACCCAATGCAACTTCAATCTAAGTTCAACTTAAACCTGAGTTCCTACTCACTCCCCCTCAATCACAACAGTGATACTAAACAATTGATTAATGAAATTATGAAGACACTCTTCAGTACATACACTTGATTTTGCTTCACATCTTTAATCAAGTGACAATCACTCGTGCTTCAAAGCTTTGAGTGATACACAACCCTAACTTGACTTTGCTTCAAATCTTTAATCAAGTGACACAAACACTCTTGCTTCAAAGCTTTGAGTGATACACAACCCTTACAATCAAATCCTACTCCAAATCACTTATCACAATGATAATTGCTTGGCTCACAGTAGTTACAACTATACAGTCCCTTATTGATCTTCTGTTAAAAAGTATTTTGCACCAATAATCTTCATGAGGAATATATAGGCAGGCTATTCTTGAGTTAGGGCTTCCGCGAAAATAACTAGGGTTAATTCCTGTTATCCTCAAGACTTGGTCTTATGCTTTCATCAACCAGATTAGGGTTAAGCAAGGTTAACCTAATGTCCACGTGAGCATCTGATCTGGACTGTATACAACTACATACCAGATTCCTGAAAAATCTCAGGAATAACAAATCTGCACAAATGTTAGATCAGTACAGGATGTCTTAACATTGGTTATGACAACAAGAATCATGTTCACTGATTTTGGTAGAATGAAATATGATCATTGCTTAATGATCATGCTCATTACTCATATTGAGTAGCTCCTGTATGATATTCTTTTTTTGCAGAATGTACCTTTATCCCAGAATGTTATGACATCAGTCATGACATTCAAAAATCTGGTTTTACCAAAAAAAATGCCAACAAACAAACACTTACACTTAGGAATATTTTTATAATATCTAATCTAGAATAAGAATAGGTTCCTCGAGTTGAATCGTAATGAATATGTGTTTGATCGTAATGGCATGTTGTTACTATGATGATGTTTTGATTATATGAATATGTATGATGATTATATGAGTATACATGATGATGTTTATGTATGATGTTGATTAATACATGAATGATGATGTTTTGTGGTTATTTTTTTTATATTTTGTTGCGCATCATGCATTCTTTGGGCCACTTTGGTCCATTGTGATGATTTAGGACATTGGTCCAGTAATTTGGTCTCAATCCCATTGTGTGGATTTGGGATTTATGTGATTTTATTCGGTTCCAAGTGGGGATCGATCCTATGATTTGGATAGCTTTGTTTTGATAACTACTTTTTTCTTGTTTTGTTATGAAAACTATTTCCACTCAGATATGACGAGATGTCGATTCTCTTAAAATTAACCAACACACATGTGTTTTAAAAAAATTTAGGTGAACTACGAGTACCATGATCCTCTATTGCACGGAAGGTGGTATGTAGGCATTAAAGGTTCGAAACCACGGCGGGTGCAAAAATTTTAAAAATACTTCTTTTATCATCTTCACCATCTATGTTTTGTATACATCTTTTATAGACAAAATACACAGATTTTCAAAGGGGTTCTTGCGGAGTACCGTAGTTGTTTAGGGTGCTAATACCTTCCCTTTGCATAACCAACCCTCGTACCTAGATTATCACCCCTATTTTTTGGGTTTATTCTCTCTTTTCCCATTTACTTTGGAAACAGTAAATTCCGATGACGATTTTTATTTGATCTGTACGAGTTAAGTCAATCCAATGGCTTAGTCTCAATATTTCTATTGCTACAGAACCTTCGATAATAACCCTCCAAACCAAGAAAACTTTGAATCTAAGTTGCAGAATTCGAAGTTAACAATTGAAACACTGCATCAACTTTAGAAGGATCCTCGATAATCCCATCACTAGAAATCACATGGCCAGGTAAACTCACTTCCTTCAACCAGAACTCAGACTTCAACCATTTTGCATACAACTTCTTTTTTTTCCAACATTTGCAACACGATTCGCAAATGTTATGCATGATCTTCTTCTGATTTAGAATAGGTTGGAATATCATCAATGAATACCACCACAAACTTATCTAGATACGAATGAAATGTTTGATTCATATACTTCATGAAAACAATTGGTGCATTAGATATACCAAACGACATCACAGTGTACGCCTAATGGCCATACCTTGTTCAAAAATCCGTCTTCGAAATATCATCTGGTTTAACACAAATCTGATGATAACCCAACCTCAAATCAATCTAGCTGAAAATGCAATCACCCACCAATTGATCCATCAAATCATCAGTCCTCGGGAGTGGATACTTATTTTTAATGGTCATTTTATTCAATTGTTTGTAGTCCACATACAATCTCATACTTCCATCTTTCTTCTTAGCTAACAACACATGTGCACCCTACAGAAAAACACTCGGTCAAACGTACTTCTACTCAAGCATCTCTTCCAGTAGTTTCTTCAAATCACTCAACTTGAAAGCTCACATTCTGTAAGGAGCCATTGACACTTGACTTGTACCTAGCACCAATTCTATAGAAAATTCTACTTCATGCTCTGGAAGTAAATAACTTATATCAACTTGGAAAACCTCTGGAAATTCACTCACAATTGGCAACTCAACACTTGCAGTTTCACGATCAACTTGTTGCGATGCAAACATTGCAAACATCAAAGCTTCATCTTCTAGGAGTTCATTCACTTGCTTAGTAGACAACAACATTAGTTCTCCATTTTCACCAAACTTAGGGAACCTCAAAGTTTTATTATAATAATTGATGTGAATATAGTTGAACTCCAACCAATTCATACCAAATATAACATCAATTTGGTGTAAGGGTAGACACACCAAATCCATCACAAAACTCTTACCATAAATGGTTAGAGGGCATCTTGAACAAACAAAGGTAGTAGTAACAGAACCACTAGCATGAGTATCTATTATCATAATATTATTCATATCATACAACTTCAATCCCAACATATTAGCACATTCATGCGAAATAAATGAACGAGTAGCATGAGTATCAATAATAGAAACCAATTCAACATTGTTAATAAAACAAGTACCTCAAATCGAGTTGTCATTCTTGGAATCATATGCTTCACTCAGAGTGATTACTCTGCCATTGGTCTAGGTAGCGACAACATTACTCTTTGGCTTCTCACACTGGGTATTGATATGACCATGTTCTCCATAATTAAAACAAGTTGGACCATCATTCTTGCATTCAGAAACACGATGACCCGTCTTACCACATTTGTAACATCTCAGAACCTTATTCTCACGTTTCATTAGAATGGTTACCTTGTTAATCACACCTATAACACTTGACAGGAGCGGGAGCTCCTCCCCCACTTGTCTTTTTTTCCAATCGAAAACCTTTTATTTCCCTTTATTAGCTGGAGCATCACCAGGCTTCATACGATCGTGATAGTGTTTTCCTCTCTTCTCGTTCAGACTCTTGTAGTGAGTCGAATGAGATTTTATTTCTGCTTCATAGATCCTACAATTGTTCACCAACTCGGGAAACCTTTAGATATGCTGATATCTAATTGCCTGTTTGATTTCTGGACGTAACTCATTCTCAAACTTGATGCACTTCAAGAACTTAGCAGTCGCTTCACTGTAATATGGATAATACGTTGCCAGTTCCACAAACCTTGAAGCATACTCATGTATAGTCAGGAAATTACTTCCTCAAAAACATCCTACTAAATACATCCCTAGTGATGACTTCACCCACCGCTGCCAATCTCTGATGGGTGGCGACCCACCAATCATCAACTTCCTCTGCCAGCATAAGCGTACCAAACTGCACCTTCTATGCCTCTAAAAAATCTATGACCAAAAATATTCGTTCAATCTTTTTTAGCCAAGTATGTGCTTCATCAGGGTCGTTCCTAAGAAAAGAGATCCATCATTCCCTCCAGTATTAGGCTATTGTTGCATAGCCTGAGCAACAACCTGCAAAGTAGCAGCATCATACTATTATCATAACATATCATCATCATATTATCAAATCCACAATCATCATCAAGGAATGATTAAGTCACACATCATCAAAACATCACTTAATCAATCATTATGCAATGTCATATATAATGTAATTCAATATCATTGACTCATGCATGTGGAACAAAAACTTCACTGATGACCAAGTCATCTTTCTCCAAAGATCCCCACCATAGGATCGATTCCCGCTTGGAACTGGAGCACTTCATAAAAATGCACTCAATCCACACCATTGGATTGAGGCCATCACTGGACTAACATCCTTAAAATCATCATTATACCAACGTCCTATCATCATTGGATCAATGTCCTAATATATACCATGAATGCAAGATGCACAACAACATAATACACACGACCATTGCTAGTCAAAACGTATCATAATCCATGAATTCATAATAATATCATCACATACATCATAATACACATGGAACCATCACAGCAACATCAATTAACCATACAAACATGAATCATGTTACATCAATTGCATAATCATATTGATTAATCATAGTATAATCATAGTTCATTATTTAAAGGTCCAGTTAAATCATATCAAGGTACTGGAAATATACATCTTTTTACTCATTTTATTCCACCTTATTATAGTTCATCATGTAAGCTATCCATTGCTTCGAATAACTCGTCAAATAGAATCTGGAAACTCAAGTTACAACACTTCAAAGATTTTGTCATCTTCCTCTCGCCTGCGGCTCGCCAAGCGACACAACTTGCTCGCCCGACGAACCTCGGGAAAACCACCTTCCCCATACAAAATTCAAGGAGCACCTCATTGTTCACCCTTCCTTTGCCTCCTTACTTGTATGATGAGCTAATGCTCGCCTCTACTTCGCCCGATGAAGCTGGAGCGAGTCCACTTCTCCAATGCATCTTTCAGGGGCTTTGTATTTCCCTTAGATCTCTTGCTTCCTTCTCTCCCAGCATGTTCAGGGTGAAGTCACTTCTCCCGGCAAAGCTGTATGCTCACCCAACGACACAACACAAACAAGAATTTTCCTGTGCAATTGCTACAATGCACTAGTCCCAATTTCCACATGAATTCATACAAATGACAGTCTAAACTCATCCCAAATCAACACGTTTTCAGTATACAACAACAAGAACAACACAATCCTATAGGTATCATGTGCATCAAATTATGGAAAAACAACATAGTATTTTCATCACAACATTCAGCTTAATGAACACATCAACAAATTCATCATAAACCCAAACAAATCCCTACATATATTTAAACCCCATATCAATTCTAATGACAAATCACCCCCTTACCTTATATTCATATCGATTGACCTTCCTCTTTGCATTCTACCGTGATCTCATTGGTTTCCTCGTGCCCTAGCTTTCTCCAGAACATTCTTCTCTATTTTACAATTGCATAAAATGAACACCGACACTCACTTTTCCTTGTTTAACCGTTGGACCCTTTCTATAGTCTTCCCATCTTACCCTCACTAATCCTCATAACATTACCACCTTGCTCTTAACACTTCTACATCATTTATTCTATTTATTTTATTAATAATAATAATTCTAAATAAAATTATTTATCTAAAATTATTAAAGACCAAATATCACTTAATTCCCACTATACCACACATAGCATCACATCTCACATCCTATTCACCAAAACATCACATATACTCATCAAAAATTAATCAAATAATTAAATAAATAATCTAATAATATTTGGGGTGTTACAGAAGACTTAGAAGCTAAAGAGGTAAAAATCACCGATTCCCAACTCGTCATCTCTCAAGTACTGGGAGAATATCAAGTCAATAATGATAACATCTCTGAGTACCTAGCTCTAGTTTGATAAAGAATAACAAAATACGATTCTACGGAAGTAACACATGTTCCTCGCAAGCACCACATCTGAGCAGATATTCTATCCAAACTCACGAGCACAAAGAAGAAAGGTGGAAACAAGTTTGTCATCCAATAGATACTTTCTCACCCGAGCATAGAAAACCCTTAGTGAACTCAACGTAAATGCCATCAGCGACATCGACTGCATGATGACCCCGATACACAACTACCTCGCAACAGGAGAACTATCCCTGACCATAAAAAGGCTAATCTGATCAGGCACAGAGCTTACACATACATCTTGGTCGAGGACAAGTTGTACAGATGGGGATTCTCCATTCTCCTCCTTAAGTGTGTTGAAGAATCCAAGGTTTCCCACATTCTACACAAAATCCACGAAGGAATAAACGCCTAAAACCTCAGAGGAAGATCCCTCTCCCGGAAGGCCCTATGAGTAGGATACTATTGGTATACCATGCACCACGACGTGAAAGAACATGTTAAAAAGATGTGATAAATGTCAACGCAACAGAGACATGCACTTGGAACCTCCCAACGAGCTTAAAACTCTCTCCTCCCTGTGGCCTTTTCCCTGGTGGAGAATGGACATCCTCGGGTTGTTTACCACAAAGTTAAACCAGAAGAAGTACCTGATAGTCGGTGTTGATTATTTCACGAAGTGGATAGAAGCAGAGGCCTTCACCAAAATCATGGCACACAATATACTTTGTTTCTACAAGAGAAACATACTTGCCTAATTCATCATACCACAATCACTTGTCACAGACAATGGGACGCATTTCACCGATGAAAAGTTTCAGGAATTTGTCGCTAAACTAGGCACCAAACAACATTTCACATCTGTCGAGCATCCAAAAACAAATGGACAACCCAAAGCCGCGAGTAGGGTGATTCTACACGGCCTAAAATGAAGATTAGGAAAGTCCAAAGGGATATGGGTTGAGGAGCTACACAACATGCTCTGGGCCTACAGAACGACACCACACTCGACCACGTGGGAAACTCTGTTCCAACTAGCCTATGAGATGGAAGCAGTAATCCCATTGGAGATTAGAGAACCCTCTAGGCGAACAGAATTCCCACTCGATGAGAAAATGAACGAAGAGGCACTAAGAGAAGAGCTCGGCCTTATCGAGAAATTTCGATCAGGGGTAGCCCTCCACGAAGCCTCATTAAAACAAAAGATAGCCATACAACACGACACCAATGTCATAAATGGGAATTCAATAAAATGGCAGCCTAGTCTTGAGAAGAAACCACAAAGATTCTCACGAAGGAAAACTCTCCATGAACTGGGAATGCCCATATCGCGTCTGAGAAAAAACAGAAAACAAAGCCTACTACCTCAAATATTTATGCGTGGAATACCTTGCTCGACCATGGAACACCGAGAAACTAAAGAAATATTACAGTTAGGACTAACAGTCGGTGTACCCCACTCAACAATGACGGGGTACGTCTCGACCACTGAGGTTTCCCCGGTTACAAGCACAACATCCCAAATTTAACCAAAAAGGCAAGTTTCCACTCTTTGAAGAGAAGATTCTTGGCCCGACTGGGTAACCTCAACCGAGCTCCGCACACATCATATTATGCTGGCAGAACACCAAGCTCGCGCTGGGAGTTTCACACCATGAATCTAAGATCTCGATTGAGATCTTTTCTACCTCTATTATTCTAGAACCCATCTTTGGTCACGAGAGGAGTTCCGTACAGTATCAAGCAATAAATATGTCAAAGCAAGAAACCCCTAATACTTGGCAAGAATAATTCACAAACGAATATTTGCTTACGTGCAGCTCAAATAGACGAGCATCCAGGACGCATAACCGAGGAAAATAAGTACTTGGCAAATAAGGAATACAAACAAGCAAAGCTTAAAAGATAAAGGCATACACGAGCATGTCAAAAAAATAAAGTACGATGAAAATAACGACCACGAAGGTCGAAATATCATTATATTATAACAAAATCGGGAAAAGCACATTATATAAATGTTACAAAACAACGGGTCTCAGGCCCGAACAAATACAAATAAAACAACATAACTAAACTGGGCCAGTCCTCATGATTTTAATCTCCATCATTATGTTCCCCCTCATTGTTGGGCTCTTCCTCTTCCTATTCCTCCTCTTCATCATACTCTAATGGATAGCTGGGATGAGCGACTATATGACCATCGACCACCTTGTGCAAGAACTATGTCCCCTCAGTGACGAGCTCAACACCAGGGTTCACAAGTTGGAAATGAGCCACTACATTTTTGAAGCTCATATCAATAGCTTCCACTCAATCCTGATCGAGGGTCCTGGTCTAGGAGACTAGCTCGGTGCAGGTCAACAAGGCTTTCACCTCAGAAACCTCATCCTTGGCAGGCACCGCAGTAGCCTCCAAGGGAGAAATCCTCTCCTATAATCTCTTCTTCTCGGTAGCACGTTCGAGCTTTAAATCAGCCATATCCGCGGTTAGCTTTTCCATTTCCTCCGTATTTAAGTGTAGCTCAGTGACAATCTCGTTCTAGATCCAATACTTCTCCTTATTGTCATCAAAAGCGGACCCCGACTTGAGCAACTTCTTATTTATTGTCCGTAACTTCTCTAGATCACTAGCAGAGTAGGTCTCCTTGTCATTAATGACCTAAGCCATTTCCAGGACCCTTATCAAAGCAACCACATCCTTAGCTAGTGTCTTTCTCGTGTTTTCTGCGTCAAGGCCTAGGATGGACGAAGACTCTGCCCGAGGAACCACTAGAAAATGGCCCTCAAAGAACCCCATGTTAAGATATCAAGGGATAGCACAAAGTTGTCCTCGGAAATATCCCTCATGAGATCTACATCCATGACATCCTCCACATGATGCCTTTTCTTGCTCATGGTGTCCTTCTGGGGAGGAGACTCATTTCCCGTTGTTGTACCCCAAAATTTTCCCTATCTTTTCTCAATACATTTAACATAGGGTCTCTAATGCTCAAGGATTCTCAAGAATTGATCGGACAAAATCACCTTCGAAACACTGAGACCACAAATTAGGGTTTTGACTGAAAGCGACTGATCAATGACTTTTGACCTAATACATGACTTATTGGTTTGAAACATGATCTCAAGAATTCAAATTCATCATTTTTACCTATTTTCATATCTCAAAACATTTCTCAAGATCATTGGATTGATAGATGAAATTTGGTCAACTGATGAAAAAGTCAAACGTACATTGAAAAGTCAAATTTTAACTCTTGGGTCAAAATTAAGTCTCAAAGGTCAAAATTCATCAAGACATTCAATAATATCAAGTTTGATCATCAAGAAATCAAGAATGTCAAAATTCAATGTGAAAAGTCAAACTCTTCAAGACTTATAAATTTTTCTAAGTGTTTTTATACATGATAATTTCATGTCTTCATGCCAATTTTTCACCATGATGCAAGATGATTCAAGGAAAACTTATAACATGAAAGTTGTAGATCTCAATGAGGTCTAAAATTTTGTAGGGAAGAACAAGTTTTAGAAATGCTTGGATTTTGAGTTATAAATTTATAAAGTCATGACAATTTCATCTAGGCATTTTTTTCACATAGTTCCAAGATGATTTTGTCAAAATGGCCAACATTAAAGTTATAGAGGATGTTTCAAGGTTTCCAAAACATCCAAGAGCATGAATTTTTCATACTTAATCTAGGAGATTCAATGGCATGAAGTTAGGCATCCATTATTGAATTGCAAGTCCTTTTAGTGAAGAACACATAACAAAACCCTTATGCTATGCTACATATATTGTGTTGCAGGCCTTCTTACTTGCCAATCTCACCATAATTTAATGCTTACTCCCACTCTTGAGATATTATCCAATTGATTAAGCCATTGTCCAAAATATCATTCTATTTATGGCATAAAGGCATCATTGTTATTCTTGAAAAGCAAGATTTTTGTACAAAGTTTGTCTTGATCCCATACTTTGTTTGTTTCTGATTTTACTCCACCATAAATCATGGAAATTAACCCTTCTAAACCAACAACTTTGGTACTTCACCTTGGAACCTTGGAGTACTTAACATAGTTTGATATTTGCATCCTAACCAAACCATAACATGTTGTCTTGTAAACCTATTCAACCCTTGTTCACAAATCCTTTTCTTATAAATATGAGAAGCATTTACAAGGGAAAATAGGTTAGAAAAAAAGAGATAAAAACCAGAAGTTTTGTTGATAAACACTCAAAAAATCTCATATTCACAAAAATCCATAACAATCCACAAAGCTTCCACTCTTGAGTTTTAAAGTCAAAACCTTTGAACCTCTCATACTTTGCAAATTATGTCCAAACATCTAAGAACCTAACATACATTACTTAGAAGTTGTTCAAACTCAAGAACAAACTTCTGTAACATCTCTGTTTTCCAAGCTCAAGAACACTCAAGGAAGCAACTCAAGCTGAAGACACAAATTCTAGTTTCAAGGTAACTTTCCTTGACTTTAAACCCTTCATTTCAAGCATCATTAGTTGATTCATCTTTGAAGATAAAAATGTAATAACCATTCCCCTTGAAGATAACCTTTGATTATCTTCCATTCTTGTCATTTATGTGTTGAGAACTAACCCATGTATGCAGCAAAACAAAGATAGAGTGAAAAAATAATAGTATGAGTCGACACATAGCCTTATGAGTCGACACATCTTAGTGGAAAAACAAGTTATGAGTTGATACATAGCCTTATGAGTCGACACATACTGCTATACAGGCCCAAAACAGAAGGAAAAAAGGGAGTATGCGTCGACACAAAGCACGTATGAGTCGACACATGCAATGTATGAGTCGACACATACCATTATGTATCGACTCATACTAAGTTTATTTAGAAATACAGGGGCAAGGGAAGGTTATGTTTCGATGCAAAAGAGCATGTGTCGACACATAATATTCAAAAATGCAATTTTCTTCCTTTTTACACTACTTTTATACTTTCTACATATTTTCTTCATGGCTATTCAATATGGTTGTAATATTTAAGCTCATACCCATCCCCGTTTGTAAATTGTACCCCCATTCCCCTATTGATATAATAGTGTATGATTTTAATTTTCACAAATTTATCACTTTCAAATACAAATGCTAGTAACTAGGGTGTGTATGGGAAGATAAAAATCAATCTTAGACAATCCTAATCCAAGACAAAACAATGCATGAAAAACAAACACCTGCGCATGTGAGATATCTTAGCCAAAACAAATCAAAAATACAAGATCAAAATCCCTCGATGATGCTAAGAATGTTGCCTTACAAATGATCTTAGTCCCTTAAGAAAAATGCTAAGATATCTCACAACATTGTTATTTATGACTATACAATTGACCCGCGCACGTCCCTTCACATCCAAAGATAGAGCTTATTACCAATCAATTGTAAGATAGTAATGTCAAAGGAAGAGAGAAATGAACAAAATACTTTTGAGTAGGTAGAAAGTTCTTAGTTGCTTTCTCACAATCCATCTTCAAAACAAACATTTTTCGAAACACACCAAACACTTTCAAAACATGAAATATTTTCAAAAAGTCTAACACTTTGTATGCATTCTTATAGAGATGAGAATCATTACAAAGTTTGCCTAAACGAAGGCGCTTTTCAAAAATACTTTCAAAACCCACCACAAACACATTTCAAACAAAGAAATATTTCAAAAGTGATCTAGCGAGTGTGATCGGTGGAAATAGAACTGACTATTCTTTAGCTGGTTCACGAAATGTCGCGGTAAGCAAGAGTCTCCACCATCTTTTATGTTCTCCAAGAAGGAAAGGACAAAAGCACAGCAAAATTCCTTTTCGAGAATGTTTCTCGGTTCGGGAGGTAGATTTATAGAAAGGGAAGGTGTTAGCACCCTTTCTATCCATGGTTATCCATGGGCTCTTAGGTACTTGCTCACTATGTTTTCAAAATTTGTTTGCTTTTCAAGTGTTTGTGGGTTTTGAAAAAGTTTAGTTTGAAAAAACTTCTAAGTAACTCTTGTATCAGTCCTCAAGAGTGTATGAAGTATTTGTTTGAAAACTTTTTGAAAGTGTAGGTGCGAAAAGTTGTTTTTTGTTTTTGAAAGAGCAAGTACCCAGGAGAAATCTACCTACTCTAAGGAATTAGGCTGTGTAAGAGTCCTTTAGACAGTACTATCCCACTATTGAGAAGTAGGTAGCACCGTCGTTGGAGGTGTTCGGGTCAATTCGATTATTAGGGACATGTGTGGTCACCAAAGCAATAGTAGGACGCCTTAGCGGTAACCCTAATGTCCTAGATCCTTTTTATCCGAGGCAACCGTTTCGAGGCAACTGGATCTTTAGACAGGAGGGCGACCTCTAAAACACCCTATACTTGACGACCACGTCGAGGCAACCAGTGAGGCGTACCCTAAGAGTGGCATGTGCACGTGTGTCTAATTTCGGTTAAGATTATCTTGTACATGTAGTTGTGAGCTACGAATTGATTTTATTTGTCAGGCAATCTTGTCATGCATAATTAACAGTTAATATTTGTGCGGGAAATAAAGTGCGGAAAGGTAAATCTACGCTATTATAAGGCGCGGGTCTATACATCGCCAAAAACAAAACCCGTTTGGTAAATAAATGCGAGAAAAGTAAAGAAAGCGGTAAAAGACCTAATTAACTATTACATCCTCGGAAACAGTTACATCAATATAATCAAAAGGAATTAAAGCGCGAAAGAAATTAAATAGGGACGTCTTTAGGGTTTTGACCCTTTTTGAGAAAAGAATTGAATTTTGTCTTTTTTTGCAATTAATTAAAGATTAAACCTAATTTACTTAGTTAATTAATTATTTAATTAAAAGAAAAAAATGTTTTTTGTGTTTTTTATGTTTTAATGAAAAATAAAAATAAGAAATTAAAAGTCAAAAGAAAAACCCTAATTCTAATCTATTTTAAGTTATTGAGAAAAAATTAAAGTTGACCTAATTTTTAAAAAGACTAAATTAATTAACCATATTTATATACAAAATAATGATTAATAATAAAAAATAATAGTAATAAATAAAATATTTAGATTTTTTAATAGGTCTGAATTTATTATGAAAATAATAATTTATGAATAATAATAATAATAGTTATAATAATTAAATAGAAATTAAAATATAAAAGAAAAAAAAAGAATACTAGAACCAGGGGGGTGTTGGACCCATTAGGAGGTTTTGTTTAGAAATCTGAAGCCCAATAACACTCAACCCTTGTTGGACTTTCTGGATCAAGTGTGCAAGCGTTGACTGGGAACCTGGTATTCCTTCCCTTGTAGCCATTGGATTAGTGTTATGAGACACATGGCACATGGATGTTGGAAGCGTATGGTGGAACATTGCTTGAAGCCTGCATACAATCACATTAGGAAAAATATGAGACAATGTTTGGGTGGACCTGGGAATCGAACCCAGGTCCCAATGTTTCACAGCCACCTCACCAACCACTGAACCATTCGCTTGCCTTTGTTAACATAACAAGAAACAAATATAATATAAAATAAACAAGTCATATGCTGAAAAAAGAAAAAGTAGCGCGCATATTTTGAATAAGCCAATGGTATATTACCACGTCTTCATCTTCTTCATTTACCTGCAAAAAGACAAAGAGATAGCGGGGGTTTTTAACCCCCACAAAACAAGACGGCGAAAAATAGCGATTAGGCGTAGGATGAACATAAATTGTTCGCGAGGGTCTCAGTGTCTTCGTCTCATTCAGACGGTTTCAACCATGGGTCTTTCAAAGACTAATTTTTCTTGTACAGCAAAGCCCTAATTTTGAAGCTTGAAAACCCTAAAATCCATTAATGGCGTTTTCTGTTTCAGGGCATCTTAATCCAATTGTCTTGTACCAAAAGCTTCGTATAGTCCTTATGAACACAAAACAATTAACAAAAGATGTCAAATATGCATGAATCAAAGTATATGATTTTGGAAAAATTGTTCAAATCGTGGGTCTGTGTAGAACGTTTTCTTGAGCTTTGGCACGCAAATTTGATTGCAATAGGTTCCTTACACCTCCAGCAATGTATTGGAAACAATAAAAGGCTTTGAATCTGCGTGGAAATTAGAGAACAATTTTGAGTTTTTTTGATATTTTTTCAATATGCTTTATGGCTCTGTATGCAGCAATCTCACGTTAATGGAATTAGGTTTAGCTTATGCACTTATAGTAGAATGGTTTTAGGGTAAATCTTGGTCCAAAAATCCATGGCATTATGATTTGCATATTTGATTTTCAATCAAATATTTTTGCATCTTTTTTTATTGAAAAACCTTGCCAAATTGGGAGATTTTGTTGTCCTTGATTGATACACGAATTTGCCAGCTTGCCCTGAGCTTATTTGCTTCACAAAAGATTTGAAAAAACATATCTTTGAATTTCCTACATTTTAAATTAATTAAAGGAATTAAAATCAATTAAAAATCCAATTAATTAATAAAAAATAAGAAAATAATTTCAAATAGGCTTAATGGGTCGTGCATAAGCTTTGGGTAAAGATTCAAGAAGGAATTTGAGGCCCATTAGCAAAAATGAGGTGTTTTGGACAAATTTGACTTTTGCAAATTCCCAAAACTTTCCCAACTTCTCCAATGCATATCTTGCTCAATTTTGATCATATGAACATGTTCTTGGACATTTTGGAAAGGTCTTGAAGTCCTCTAACCAATGCCTTTGGTCCCATGTCATTTGGATTTACCAATATCAAGTTATGGTCTTTGACTTAAAGTGCCTTTTTGTTGACTTTTGAAATTGACCTATAATGTAGAAATTGATAACTTTTTGTGAGAGCATTTATTGGATTTGGAATGTGAAGATGAGTTGTAGGAAATGTCATCCCCTTCAAAATGAGCATTGTATGGGATTTTTCTTATGAACCATGAAAAAGTTATGCCTTGGTCAAGTTACAGTTGACTTTTCTACTGTCCAAAAATAGTAACTTTTGCATCCTTGATGATTTTTGAGCCATTCTTGTGGAATCATGATCAAGACTTGATCAAATGATGATTGTGGCCTCAAAATAAGATGTTGACCAAAAATTCTAACTTTTGACTGCAAAATGACCATTTTGCCCCTGCAGTTGATTGTGAACCAAATGAGGCTTTTGACTGTGCAATTTGCCTCTGTGAGTCTTGAGACTTGTCATGTAGATGCTTGACAATGTATATGGGCACATGAGACTTGATTGGACCACTGAAAACCTCAAATTCTTTGCAGGAACCAAAACCCTAATTTTGCCTGGCTTAGAAGATGGTTTGACTGTGCAACCCCTTGAGAAATCTTGAGCCATTTGAATATGATTCTTGTTAAATCTTGGAGAATATGGGAGGGAAAATTTTGGGGTACAACAGTTTCCCCTGTTCAATCTTCTTAAACCTGAGGATGTAGATTGGCTTGCGTGCCTTTCGTGATCCAAAGGTGGAAGATGATTGAACACTAAAGTGCCCAGAAATTTGCACTCGCATAGTGTGGTATCAGCAATATGATGTCGGGAATGGGCTTATAGATGCCATTTGGAGAGATGATGGATGGGAGGGTGGGCTTATAGATGCCATCTGGATGTGACAGAACCTTGTCGGGAATGGGTTTATAGATGCCATTTGGAAGTGTAATGGATAGTGGTAGAGATGGGCTTAAAGATGCCATCTAGGGGTGTCGATCGCATAAGAGATTACTTAGTGAGAACTTGCGTACCAGAGAAAGAAAGATAATTTCCTGGCCTGTTACAGGGGTTGATCTTCAAACTCTTCATGCAGATATGCCCTGGCTAGATACAGGTATCGAATCTACAATCAATCGCTCACAGATATGCCCTGGCTAGATACAGGTATCAAATCTGGAATTTGTCGTCTACAGATATGCCCTGGCTGGATACAGGTATCGAATCTCTAAACTCTTCATGTAGATATGCCCTGGCTGGATACAGGTATCGAATCTATAATCAATCACTCACAGATATGCCCTGGCTAGATACAGTTATCGAATCTGGAATTAGTCGTCTACAAATATGCCCTGGCTGGATACAGGTATCGAATCTCTAAACTCTTCATGTAGATATGCCCTGGCTGGATACAGGTATCGAATCTACAATCAATCACTCACAGATATGCCCTGGCTAGATACAGGAATCGAATCTGGAACTTGTCGTCTACAGATATGCCCTGGCTGGATACAGGTGTCGAATCTCTAAACTTTTCATGCAGACATGCCCTGGCTAGATACAGGTATCGAATTCGGAACTGGTCGTTTACAGATATGCCCTGGTTGGATACAGGTATCGAATCTCTAAACTCTTCATGTAGATATGCCCTGGCTAGATACAGGTATCGAATCTACAATCAATTACTCACAGATATGCCCTGGCTAGATACAAGTATCGAATCTGGAATTAGTCATCTACAGATATGCCCTGGCTAGATACAGGTACCGAATCTACAATCAATTACTCACAGATATGCCCTGGCTAGATACAGGTATCGAATCTGGAATTAGTCGTCTACAGATATGCCCTGGCTAGATACAGGTATCGAATCTCTAAACTCTTCATGCAGATATGCCCTGGATGGATACAGGTGTCGAATCTACAATTAATCGCTCACAGATATGCCCTGGCTAGATACAGGTATCAAATCTGGAACTGCGACAGTTGATAGTAATCATCTTTTGATTGACCTTTTCCTGAAAAGGCAAAACATTAGTTGTATGCAATGTCATGATGTATGAAATGCATGATGTCATGATGTTCTCAAAAATAAATGAGATCATGCAGTATGCACTTTATCATGTATGTAAATAGGAGATATGAGACGTGAAATGTTTATGAATGTATTTTCGTCTAGGAAAATAAATCCTTGACGAATGTCGGGAACTTGTTGAATCCTGGGCTGATGTTTGAAGAGTAGAGTTCTTCGTTTCCGTTGGGGATGATGATTGCAAGAATAAACTGGTAGGAGAAGATGACTCCGTTGGGGAATAAACTTGATGAAGAGATTACTCTGCGGGGAATTACTCTGTGGGAAGAGATACTTCGCTGATATTTTGATGATAACTCCGCTGGGGATTCCGTTGATAAGTTTGTTGGGGAATTTGATGAACTCCGCTGGGGGATAGGAAGAACTTCGCCGAGGACGATCTTTCCGTGGTAATTAGCTAAGGATAACCCAGTTATAGGCTCTGGTGGGGGATAACCTTTGAACATGGTCGGGGAGAGATGCATGTACTCTGCAGGTGATAAGCTTCCAGAATCTAATGGGGATAAGCTTCCAGAGTCTACTGGGGATATTGATTCAACTCTCCTGGGTAAACTTTTGGACTGTACTGGGGAGATTGATTCCACTGGGGTGTCTGGTATTCCGCCGGGGAACAATCCTATATTAAGACTGTCGGGGATGCTTGCTTGGGAATATCTGTATACTCCGCTGGGGAATGTTGAGATTTACTGGGGATACCCACTTCCTTAAGGCTGACAGTAGACTAACTCTGCTTGGGGAGAGTGTCGCTGACTTGCTAGGGATACTGTGCCTTTTTAGGGCTGACGGGAGACCAACTTTGGTCGGGGGAGAGTATTGCTGATCCTTATCTTCTCTGCGGGGAGTGAAGGTATCTTGGTTACGTTCTTCAGCTGAACCTACCTTAGTACCTTGGTGGACAGAGCAACTAGATCGCTTAGACAACTCATTATTGCCCCTGTTTCTGTCGTCACCCGTAATTAATCCTTTGTTTTGCATGCAAATATTTATGAGTTAATGTCAAATGCATATATCAACAATGAACATTGGACGTTCTTCGCAAGACAAAACAGATAAAGGAAAAACAAATGGCAATTTGGCTGGAAAAGTGAATTTGTATTGATTTTGAAATTTTCCTGTAAATAGGCATTTTTGTACAAGAGGCTGACGTCCTAGTAAGAGAACGCCGCCGAACAACATAGAGTTTATACAATTTTGTGAAAAGGAAAACAAAACAGCTATGTGAAAAATCCCACTGGGTTCCAACTCTGCTATCGCCTTTATGTCTTCAAGCGTCTCATCACTTGGCTACTTAGTTGAAGATGAAGTTGATTGATGGATGTCGTCTGAACCTGATAGTTGATACCGAATTCTGGATGCAAGGTGATCCAATGAGACATAGTATTACGCTTTATCCCTAACTTTTGCCTGGACCGCCCTTTTGGGTTTTCAGTCCACCGGGATACCCATTTTTGCCCAAGCCGCCTTTTCATGTTTTCGACTTGCCGGGTGTACAGATTTTTTTCATTTCATCCCTTATTTTTGCCTGAACCCTTTTGGTTTGCCGGGAAGCCCTTATTTTTTCCTAGGTGTGTCAACCTAGCGGGTCTTTAATTCATGCGTAGTATCTTTTTACTATGTCTACATTGGCGGGGTGAGGAAGGTCGTCACCATCCATGGTGGTTAGAATCATAGCTCCTCCTGAGAAGATATGTTTAACCACAAATGGCCCTTCGTACGTAGGGGTCCATTTTCCCCTGGGATCACCTTGAGGAAGAATGATGCGCTTGATTACCAGGTCTCCGACTTGATACTCTTGTCGTCTGAATTTCTTGTTAAATGCCTTGATCATTCGTGTTTGGTACGTCTGACCATGACAAATAGCAGTGAGTCTCTTTTCATCGATTAGATTTAATTGATCAAGTCGAGTCTGGATCCAGTCGTCTTCGCTCAAACCTGCATCCTTCATTATCCGGAGAGAGGGTATCTGGACTTCAATAGGCAAGACTGCCTCAATGCCATAGACCAAGGAAAAGGGTGTTGCCCCTGTTGATGTTCGTGCTGAGGTACGGTAGCCATGAAGAGCAAACGGTAACATTTCGTGCCAATCTTTGTACGTCATTGTCATCTTCTGCTCAATCTTCTTGATGTTCTTATTAGCTGCTTCTACAGCCCCATTCATCTTCGGTCGGTAAGGAGAAGAGTTGTGGTGTTGTATCTTGAATTGCTCGCAGAGCTCAGTGATCATCTTGTTGTTAAGATTGGTACCATTATCCGTAATGATTCTCTCAGGTACCCCGTATCGACAGATCAGGTTATGCCGAATGAACCGTGCCACGACGTTCTTGGTTACGGTAGCATAGGAGGCTGCTTCGACCCACTTCGTGAAGTAATCAATCACTACCAGGATGAAGCGATGCCCGTTGGATGCCGTAGGTCTGATCTCGCCGATCATATCGATGCCCCACATTGCAAAAGGCCAAGGTGTTGTCAAGACGTTCAGAGGTACTGGAGGAATGTGCACCTTATCAGCATAGATCTGGCATTTGTGACATGTCCGAGAATGTTGGTAACAGTCGGCTTCCATTGTGGACCAGAAATATCCTTCCCAAAGGATTTTCTTTGCCATGGTATGTCCACTGGGATGTTTTCCGAAGGTACCTTCATGCAACTCTGCCATGATCTTCTCTGCTTCAGTCTTATCCACACAACGCAGTAAGGTTGGATCATGGTTTCGCTTGTAGAGAATGTCATTACTGAGGAAGAACTTTGCCGCGAACCTTCTCAGAAACTTCTTGTCATTAACAGATGCGCCTTCGGGGTATTCTTGAGCTTCCAAGTACCTCTTCACTTCATGATACCAAGGTTTTTCAGTTACCTCTTCAGCCTCAAGATCACAGCAATGTGCAGGTTCGTCCAGTTTCCAGATAATGATCCAGGGAGCCTCGTTGTACCATTTGACTTTGAACATAGAAGACATCGTAGCTAGCGCGTCCGCCAACTGATTCTCCTCTCTTGGGAAGTGTTCAAAAGTTATCTCCTCGAAGTGGGGAATCAACGTCAACACATACTCTTTGTAAGGAATAAGATTTGGGTGTTTCGTATCCCACTCGCCTTTGATCTGGCTGATCACGAGAGCGGAATCTCCGAAGACACTCAGAAACTTGATCCTTAGGTCGATTGCAGCTCGAAGACCCATTATGCATGCTTCATACTCCGCCATGTTGTTGGTGCAGTTGAAACATAGTCGGGCGGTAAGTGGAGTATGAGTGCCTTTATGGGAGATGATCACAGCACCGATGCCGTTACCCAAAGCATTTGAGGCTCCGTCAAAGTGCATAGACCATCGGGATCCTTCCTCAAGTCCTTCATCCGGTCCAGGCACTTCACAGTCAGTTACTACCATGATATCCTCGTCTGGAAATTCAAAGTTCATCGACTGGTAATCGTCCACTGCCTGGTGTGCCAAATGGTCTGCCAACACACTTCCCTTGATTGCTTTCTGAGTCGTGTACTGGATGTCGTATTCCGTCAAGATCATCTGGCATCTTGCTATTCTTCCGGACAAGGCAGGCTTTTCGAATATGTACTTTATTGGATCCATTTTTGAAATCAACAGAGTAGTGTGAGTCAACATATACTGTCTCAGCCCCCGAGCAACCCATACCAAAGCGCAACAAGTTTTCTCGAGCAGTGAGTATCGGGTCTCACAGTCGGTAAACTTTTTGCTAAGGTAATAAATAGCGTGCTCTTTTCGGCCAGACTCGTCATGCTGCCCCAGCACACACCCCATTGAGTTGTCAAGTACTGTCAAGTATAAGATTAGAGGTCTCCCTCCAACCGGTGGCATAAGAATGGGTGGCTCTTGGAGATACTCTTTGATTTTTTCGAAAGCGGCCTGACATTCATCGTTCCAACGTACTACTTGATCTTTCTTCAGTAGCTTGAAGATTAGTTCACATGTAGCAGTTAGATGCGAGATGAATCGGGCAATGTAGTTCAGCCGTCCTAGAAAGCCTCTGACTTCTTTCTCTATCTTGGGAACTGGCATCTCTTGTATGGCTTTCACCTTGGCAGGGTCCACTTGAATACCTTTGTCACTTACGACGAAGCCTAGCAATTTTCCAGATCTCACCCCAAAGGTGCACTTGTTCGGGTTCAACCTCAGCTTGTACAACTTCAGACGGTCAAACAGCTTCTGTAGATGGTCAAGGTGTTCCTCCTCAGTTTGGGACCTTGCAATCATATCATCGACATATACTTCTATCTCATGATGGATCATGTCATGAAACAAAGCGACCATGGCACGTTGGTAGGTTGCCCCAGCATTTTTCAACCCAAAAGGCATGACCTTGTAACAGAAGGTGCCCCACTGAGTAACAAAAGTGGTCTTCTCCATGTCTTCAGGAACCATCTTGATCTGATTATAACCGGAGAACCCGTCCATGAAGGAGAATACCTTATGCTGAGCAGTGTTGTCAACCAGAACGTCGATGTGAGGCAGAGGGAAGTCATCCCTGGGGCTTTCCCTATTCAAATCCCTGTAATCAACACAAATTCGGACCTTACCATCCTTCTTCGGCACTGGAACCACGTTGGCAACCCACTGAGGGTAAGAAGTCACTGCTAGAAACCCGGCATCAAATTGTTTCATAACCTCAGCTTTGATTTTCTCGGTCATCTCTGTACGCATACGGCGGACCTTCTGTTTTACCGGAGGGCATTCTTCCTTGGTAGGCAGGTGATGAACCACAATGTCGGTATCCAACACAGGCATGTCTTCGTAAGACCAGGCAAAGATTTCCATATAGTCATGCAGCATCTGAATCAACCGTTGTTTCACACTAGACTCCAGATTGACACCAATCTTGACTTCCTTTATGTCTGTCTCAGTACCCAGATTTATCGTTTCCACTGGCTCTTCATGTGGTTGAATGGCCCTCTCTTCCTGGAGTAACAGTCTTGCAAGCTCACCAGGCACTTCGCAATCATCTTCACCTTCGTCTACGGCTAAGTTGATCGGATTTTCAAAGTCATAACTGGCAGTAGCAGAGTCGTTACCAGTGAGATCCAGAGTGGATTGGAACCTGTATAGGTGAGTGTGTGTAAATATAGTTGTTTTGCAATATATAAAGAAAGAAAGGGAGCACAAGATTCGAAATGCGGAAAATGTCCAATGTTTTTATTCATGATATATGAAAATGACAAACAATAAGCCCTCACAAATGAAGCCACGGTGCCCCGGGTAAGACACCGGGCCATAAAGTTTCAAATTATTGTTTGTTACAAATTCAAAACAAAGGAGTTCATTACTGAGTGACAAAAGTAATAGGTATGAAATCTTTCGCCGTCCATTTGCTTGGTCCACCGTTGGTCGTTGGGTAGATCCAACTGTCGAATTCGGATTCTTCCGCTTCGTCCTCAATAGCATTTACTCCCGGGTTGGTGATGAACACAGGAGGTCTTCCAATCCTTGCCTTACGAACAACCCTCTGAGCTTCTGCAGTGAAACCCAAACCAAATCTGTCAGTCTTCGGAGTGAAATCAGGAAGTCGGCCCTAGTTTGCGCACTCACCCTTCTCAATAACAGCCCGGACGTACTTTAAGGAAGCCATCTTCAAAGGAGAGTCTTCTTCAGTCACAGTCTCTGCTGACGCCAATGTCTGAGGAACCTCTTCAAAATGTTGAAAGGGGGTCTCAATGAACTCCCCATCCATCTCTATGTACCAGAACGAGTTAAGATGGCTGACCATATACTCTTCTTCCCCCTGAACTGTCACAATCTTCCCTCTGACCGGGTATTTCAGCTTTTGATGTAGTGTAGAGGTCACAGCTCCAGCTTTATGGATCCAAGGGCGACCCAGCAAACAAGAATAGGACGGTCGGATGTCAATCACATAAAATGTAGAGTCAAAGACCTGAGAGCCAACCCTGATTGGAATATCAACTTCACCATGTACCATCCTTTTGGACCCGTCAAAGGCCCAGACAACAATGTTACTTGGCTTGAGCTCTAAACCCTCACAATCCAGCCTGTCTAGAGCCTTCTTGGGCAATACATTCAACGAGGAACTAGTGTCAACCAGCACATGGGCAAGAGTAGTGCCCCTGCATTCAATGGAGACATGCAGGGCATCGTTCTGGTTCTTTCCTTTGGCAGTCAGATTGGCGTAAGAGAAACCCAACCCATTATCAGCAGTCAAGTTGGCCACACAATCAGTAAATTGATCAGCAGACGTTTCTTGTGGCACATGGGCCGTCTTCAGGAAGGAAATCAAGGCCTTGGCATGGGCCTCTGAACACAACAGCAGTGATAGCATAGAAATCTTTGATGGGGTGTGCCCCAGCTGCTCAACTACATTGAAATCACTCTTCTTGATAATCTTGAGGATCTCTTCCATCTCTTGCTGGGAAGCTTCAACATTGGTTGTCTTTGGTGCCTCCGTCCGGGCAGGCACATCAGTAGCAATCCCTTTTCCCCGAGCATCAGATGACTCGGCAGCAGGGGTAGAAGTAGAAACTTGGTCAGGCAGGGATGCAGGCACACTTGCAGGTGTAATGACAAGAGGTCTCTGAATAATTGGTGGTGCAATATCAGGTGAGAAGAGCCTACCACTGCGAGTGACTTTGGCAGGCCCGGTGATGTTACTGACGCCGGTACTAGTATCGAACTCTTGTTTTACTCCAAGCACATACACGTCTGCCCTATAGTGCCACGGGACAGATTTATCAGAGGTATAAGGGATGGGTCCCGGAACAGTGATGATGATAGGAGCAATCTTCTGAGTAGACATGATTTTGACGGGCTTCTTTGAGGGAGCCTTAGGAGAGTTGTTGAAAATAGTAACAATGGACACTTCTTCAGTAGGGACAGCATGAACAACAATCTTCTCGAACAAGATCTCTTTGTTATCCATCAGGTTTTGGATGCCTGTTTTCAACAAAGGACAACCGGCAGGTGAAACAGCACATAGATGGCAACCTTTACTACATCCCGGAAATAAACCGGCTAGCAACAGGTTCCTTTTGACAGTCAACAACGGAGTAACAATATCATCCACGGAGGCCGCATACAGGTCTTCTTCCACAGCATTCACTCCATGCTGGGGCATGGGAGCAGTCACAACATTGGGCCTTTCGGGCGCCTCGAATTATATTTCTTTGGCATCAATAAGGTCCTGAACCTTATTCCTCACAGCCCAACAATCATCCGTAGAATTCCCCGGGCTATCAGAGTGATAAGCGCAGCGGGCATTAGGGTTGTACTTTGGAGAGGTTGTGTTCACTACCTTCGGAGCTTCTTTGACAGTTACCAGATTGGTTGACAGCAGTTGCGGCAATATCTGAGACAGGGTCATACTGAGCCGAGTGTACTGCCTTTTGGGTCTCTCACCCCTTGGTTGGTTATATTGCTGAGGAGCAGCAGCAGGCTTAGAAATAACCACCGCGTTGACAGCTTGGCGGCGTTCCGATTTATTCTGTTTCCTCGAACCATAAACAACACTAGATTCCTTCGTGAAGGGCTTCTTTTCAGAGCTCGAGGATGCACCTTTCTGTATCTTCCCCGACTTGATACCAGCTTCTATCCTCTCACCAGTCAGAATAAGGTCTGTAAACCCTGCAGAAGAATTACCAATCAGATGGTTGAAGAACGGACCAGACAGGGTCCCCAAGAACATGTCAACAAGCTCCCGGTCAGTCAAAGGTGGTTGCACCCTGCCAGCCAGGTCTCTCCACTTTTGCGCGTACTCCTTAAAACCTTCACCCGTCCCAAGTGACATACCCTGGAGTTGGGTACGCGTGGGAGCGAGGTCGGAATTGTACTGATACTGCTTATAAAATGCAGTAGCCAAGTCCTCCAAGTTACGAATACTGGTTCCATCCAGCTGATAGAACCATTCGAGTTGAGTCCCTGAAAGACTATCCTGGAAGAAATGGATCCATAAGTTCTTGTCTGCAGTGTAAGGTTGGATCTTCCTTACATATGATCTAAGATGCAGCTTAGGGCAGGATGCCCCGTCGTACTTCACAAAAGAAGGTGCCTTGAACTTGTGTGGGATCACCACCCCAGAAGATAAACCTAGATCTCCAAAATCCAACCCAGGCACCTGTTGAATCTCCATAGCACTCAGACGGTCCTCCAGTTGTTTGTACCTATCTTCAGCAGGAGGGTACTGTTCATCATTGAAATCCGTCTCCTTAACGGAGACCACAGGACTAGGAACCTTTCCCCCTTGGGGACTGTCTTTCCCTACAGAGGAAGTAGCTAGATCATCCTCATTCTGCAGTGTATTCCCTAACCTCCGTCCAGTGTTAAACAGTACAGTCCTCTTCTTCTTCTTCTTCAACAGCAGAGTCTTCAATTCCTGTTGACCCTGGGCTAAGCTCATGACCAGCTCTTGAAACTGGGTGTTCTGGGCCTGAAGGGCCTTGATAGCTTGTTCCGTAGTAGGCTCAGAATTCATGATGATTGCTGAAATAAACAGCAAAGAAGATTAAGCAACCTGTAGAAAAAGGGTACCTGTTATGCATATGATGAATGGAATGCGTATGATTTATGTTTTCAAAGACAATTGGGATTCAACTTTGTAGACAAAAAGGAAACACACTTTATTAGATTCAAACTTTAAACTGTTCAAGAGATTGCCCTTAGGCGTTACAAGAATGAAAATACTGAAAAGGCAATAAAAGTTGTAAAATAAACATCCAAAGTCCATCAGTGCTCCCATGGCCTCCTCTTCTCAGTACGGATATAGTCATTCAGGATCCGCTCATTCTCCAATTGCTTAGTCAGCTTCTGTATTTTCTATTCTTGCTCATTTAACCTTTCCTGATAAGAATCCCGTTCTTCCTGTAGTTGCGCCCAAGACCTCTTTAGTGTATCAACATCAGTGGGTATCTGAGGAGGGAGAATAGTTGGAGGAACCCCATCTCTATCAGGAAATTCAAGAATGATAGGCCTGACAGCTTCGTATGGCATACCTAACTTCTGAGCACGGATGTGGACCCATTTGTAGTAGGATTCCAATGGTAGATAAGTCTTCGGTCTCAACTCATGTGGGTCAGCTTTGTGAATTCTATCCCAAGCCCGGATGAATCTACGACGCATCTCGTCACTATCTACCTGAAACTCAAAACTGATGTGAGGTATCAACATCTCATGAGGCCCTTATCTCCTGGCTCTTCCAAATTGACGGAGGGCTAGACATGGATTATAAGAGATTCCTCCCTGGGTACCGATCAATGGAACATTAGGATATTCTCCGCAACGATCAATAACAGCTACTTCATCCAAACCTATGAGAGTCCAAATGATGTTATTATCAGTGAGAGACATTAACCTATGAGCCCAGCCCCTTCCTTCTTTGTTCTTAAGCACGAACTTAGGGAGGTGCGAAATAAACCACCTCACTAACAAAGGAGCACAACACCACAGAGTTCCCCGTCTTCGGGCAGTACGAGCATATAGCTGTTGCAAGATATCACCCAAGAGAGTGGGTAAAGGATTCCAAGAGATGAAGATCCTTATGGCATTGACATTAACAAAGTTATCAGGATTTGGAAACAGTACTAGACCATAGATTAAGAGAGCCAGAATGTCTTCGTATGCCCTGAAGTCTAAGTCATTCCAGGAACTGTTAGCTTTACCAATTAGAAACTTAGCCAAAAAGCCCTTAACTCCGCTTCTAGTCACCCAGTTATCCATTACCTCTTTGGTGGTCAAGGGAAGGGCTACAACAATCTCCTCAAGCCTAAGAGTTATTTCCCATTCAGTGAATGGAGTCTGTTCCAAAACAGGGATACCAAGCAAATCGGAGAATTCTTCCAGGGTAGGGACCAGCTGGAAGTCTTGAAAGGTGAAGCAATGGTACAGGGGATCATAAAACTGGGTCAGGACACTCATCAGTTATTGGTTCCACTTTGAAGTAACTAAACCGAGAAGAGAACCATGCCTCTGGATGAAGGAAGTAGTGTTTGGAATTCTGTCAACCAATTCTTTGAGCAAATCAGGTGGGTGAACAAAGTTGAGCCGGATAGTATTCCTTCGCATAGGCATCATGATGTCCTACAAAATAGAGCAAAGGTGAAACCCTCTTGTCTTTGAAATGAGTCAGTCCTTATGCAGGATGCATGCAATGGTATGATGGTATGATGTTATGATAAAGCACACCACAAGATTCACAAAGGAAAGCATGATAAGGCACACAAGTCACACAAGACAGCCCCTAGAGTTTAGGCCAACATCAAGTTCAGGTACTACCCTCTTTCAGTTTCGTTGGGTAAGACCTGTCCTATCAAAAGTATCGGGTTCTAGAGGATCTCAATATCATCGACTACCCTCAATCGGTCATAACTCTAGCATCGCAATCTTTTCTTGCGGCCAGAACCATCGCGAGAGTTTAGCCTCAATGAGTGTAGCATACGGCTACTGTTCTATGGCCAAGTTGGGTCAATTTAGGGTTCTAAGGTCGGTTGGTGCTTATTGACTCCTCAAAAGACCCATATTCTCCTCGTTGCAACACAAGGGATATCGGTACAGACCAAGGTGTCACACCAACGTAGCCACTACTTCATCCGTGTTGGTCTACGCCGGACAGGTCCCTCACAGCTTATGCTACCTAAAGGGTATTCTCCAGATCCGGGTTAGGATCTATGAAACTCCAAGACATGCCCACAATATTAAAGCAAACAAATCAAGCAATTTGAAAACAAGAGTGGTCTAATCCTAAGGTACACCTCACTTTTATGATGATCCCCAGCAGAGTCGCCAGTTCTGTGATTGGTGGAAATAGAACTGACTGTTTTTTAGCTGGTTCGCGAAATGTCACGGTAAGCAAGAGTCGCCACCGTCTTTTATGTTCTCCTACAAGGAAAGGACAAAAGCACAACAAAATTCCTTTTCGAGAATGTTTCTCGGTTCGGGAGGTAGATTTATAGAAAGGGAAGGTGTTAGCACCCTTTCTATCCATGGTTATCCATGGGCTCTTAGGTACTTGCTCACTATGTTTTCAAAATTTGTTTGCTTTTCAAGTGTTTGTGGGTTTTGAAAAAGTTTAGTTTGAAAAAACTTCTAAGTAACTCTTGTATCAGTCCTCAAGAGTGTATGAAGTATTTGTTTGAAAACTTTTTGAAAGTGTAGGTGCGAAAAGTTGTTTTTTGTTTTTGAAAGAGCAAGTACACAGGAGAAATCTACCTACTCTAAGGAATTAGGCTGTGTAAGAGTCCTTTAGACAGTACTATCCCACTATTGAGAAGTAGGTAGCACCATCGTTGGAGTTGTTTGGGTTAATTCGATTATTAGGGACATGTGTGGTCACCAAAGCAATAGTAGGACGCCTTAGAGGTAACCCTAATGTCCTAGATCCTTTTTATCCGAGGCAACCGTTTCGAGGCAACTGGATCTTTAGACAGGAGGGCGACCTTTAAAACACCCTATACTTGACGACCACGTCGAGGCAACCAGTGAGGCGTACCCTAAGAGTGGCATGTTCACGTGTATCCAATTTCGGTTAAGATTATCTTGTACATGTATTTGTGAACTACGGATTGATTTTATTTGTCAGGCAATCTTGTCATGCATAATTAACAGTTAATATTTATGCGGGAAATAAAGTGCGGAAAGGTAAATCTACGCTATTACAAGGCGCGGGTCTATACATCGCCAAAAACAAAACCCGTTTGGTAAATAAATGCTAGAAAAGTAAAGAAAGCGGTAAAAGACCTAATTAACTATTACATCCTCAGAAACAGTTACATCAATATAATTAAAAGGAATTAAAGCGCGAAAGAAATTAAATCGGGACGTCTTTAGGGTTTTGACCCTTTTTGAGAAAAGAATTGAATTTTGTCTTTTTTTGCAATTAATTAAAGATTAAACCTAATTTACTTAGTTAATTAATTATTTAATTAAAAGAAAAAAAATGTTTTTTGTGTTTTTTATGTTTTAATGAAAAATAAAAATAAGAAATTAAAAGTCAAAAGAAAAACCCTAATTCTAATCTATTTGAAGTTATTGAGAAAAAAACTTAAAGTTGACCTAATTTTTAAAAAGACTAAATTAATTAACCATATTTATATACAAAATAATGATTAATAATAAAAAATAATAGTAATAAATAAAATATTTACATTTTTTAATAGGTCTGAATTTATTATGAAAATAATAATTTATGAATAATAATAATAATAGTTATAATAATTAAATAGCAATTAAAATATAAAAGAAAAAAAAAAGAATACTAGAACCAGGGGGGTGCTGGACCCATTAGGAGGTTTTGTTTAGAAATCTGAAGCCCAATAACACTCAAGCCTTGTTGGACTTTCTGGATCAAGTGTGCAAGCGTTGACTGGGAACCTGGTATTCCTTCCCTTGTAGCCATTGGATTAGTGTTAGGAGACACATGGCACATGGATGTTGGAAGCGTATGGTGGAACATTTCTTGAAGCCTGCACACAATCACGTTAGGAAAAATATGAGACAATGTTTGGGTGGACCTGGGAATCGAACCCAGGTCCCAATGTTTCACAGCCACCTCACCAACCACTGAACCATTCGCTTGCCTTTGTTAACATAACAATAAACAAATATAATATAAAATAAACAAGTCATATGCTGAAAAAAGAAAAAGTAGCGCGCATATTTTGAATAAGCCAATGGTATATTACCACGTCTTCATCTTCTTCATTTACCTGCAAAAAGACAAAGAGATAGCGGGGGTTTTTAACCCCCACAAAACAAGACGGCGAAAAATAGTGATTAGGCGTAGGATGAACATAAATTGTTCGCGAGGGTCTCAGTGTCTTCGTCTCATTCAGACGGTTTCAACCATGGGTCTTTCAAAGCCTAATTTTTCTTGTACAACAAAGCCCTAATTTTGAAGCTTGAAAACCCTAAAATCCATTAATGGCGTTTTCTGTTTCAGGGAATCTTAATCCAATTGTCTTGTACCAAAAGCTTCGTATAGTCCTTATGAACACAAAACAATTAACAAAAGGTGTCAAATATGCATGAATCAAAGTATATGATTTTGGAAAAATTGTTCAAACCGTGGGTCTGTGTAGAACGTTTTCTTGAGCGTTGGCACGCGAATTTGATTGCAATAGGTTCCTTACACCTCCAGCAATGTATTGGAAACAATAAAAGGCTTTGAATCGGCGTGGAAAGTTGAGAACAGTTTTGAGTTTTTTTGATATTTTTTCAATATGCTTTATGGCTCTGTATGCAGCAATATCACGTGAATGGAATTAGGTTTAGCTTATGCACTTATAGTAGAATGGTTTTAGGGTAAATCTTGGTCCAAAAATCCATGGCATTATGATTTGCATATTTGATTTTCAATCAAATATTTTTGCATCTTTTTTTATTGAAAAACCTTGCCAAATTGGGAGATTTTGTTGTCCTTGATTGATACACAAATTTTCCAGCTTGCCCTGAGCTTATTTGCTTCACAAAAGATTTGAAAAAACATATCTTTGAATTTCCTACATTTTAAATTAATTAAAGGAATTAAAATCAATTAAAAATCCAATTAATTAATAAAAAATAAGAAAATAATTTCAAATAGGCTTAATGGGTCGTGCATAAGCTTTGGGTAAAGATTCAAGAAGGAATTTGAGGCCCATTAGCAAAAATGAGGTGTTTTGGACAAAGTTGACTTTTGCAAATTCCCAAAAATTTCCCAACTTCTCCAATGCATATCTTGCTCAATTTTGATCATATGAACATGTTCTTGGACATTTTGGAAAGGTCTTGAAGTCCTATAACCAATGCCTTTGGTCCCATGTCATTTGGATTTACCAATTTCATGTTATGGTCTTTGACTTAAAGTGCCTTTTTGTTGACTTTTGAAATTGACCTATAATGTAGAAATTGATAACTTTTTGTGAGAGCATTTCTTGGATTTGGAATGTGAATATGAGTTGTAGGAAATGTCATCCCTTTCAAAATGAGCATTGGATGGGATTTTTCTGATGAACCATGAAAAAGTTATGCCTTGGTCAAGTTACAGTTGACTTTTCTACTGTCCAAAAATAGTAACTTTTGCATCCTTGATGATTTTTGAGCCATTCTTGTGGAATCATGATCAAGACTTGATCAAATGATGATTGTGGCCTCAAAATAAGATGTTGACCAAAAATTCTGACTTTTGACTGCAAAATGACCATTTTTCCCCTGTAGTTGATTATGAACCAAATGAGGCTTTTGACTGTGCAATTTGCCTCTGTGAGTCTTGAGACTTGTCATGTAGATGCTTGACAATGTATATGGGCACATGAGACTTGATTGGACCACTGAAAACCTCAAATTCTTTGCAGGAACCAAAACCCTAATTTTGCCTGGCTTAGAAGATGGTTTAACTGTGCAACCCCTTGAGAAATCTTGAGCCATTTGAATATGATTCTTGTTAAATCTTGGAGAATATGGGAGGGCAAATTTTGGGGTACAACAGCAAGCAACTAAGAGCCCATAGATAAATATGGATGAAAAGGGTGCTAACCCCTTCCCTTTTCATAATCTACCCCCCGAACTCAAGAAAATATCTCAAAGGTCTTTCCTGTTCTTTTCACCATTTCCTTATTGGATAAAAGAAAAGTCAGTGGCGACTCTTGCTATCCACAACAATTGCAATCAAACGCAAAACACCCAAGTCAATTCTCCCACCGTATTACACTCGTCGATGAAGAGGAAGAACTGGAGCCACCCTTGGACTAATTATGGATTTGGACAAAGTGATTCTTAGAGCTCTTCTTTTTACCCTGTGCAAATTTCCCTCTATTCATTGCCATCTTGATCACACGATCTTGAAGGTCTGTCATTTTATCTCTGACAAATGATGGGCACAAGTTAGTAAACCGAGGAAGAAAATAAATATAAATGTGTTAAAAGAAAAACAACTGCATAAAAGTAATATAGCATCCTCGACAATAGCGATAAATGGGTTGGCCCTGCTCGTCGCGGTCAACCTCCCCATTCAAAGTCTCCTACCGAGTAGGATTGAAATTATCGACAAACTTTACAAGCTTGTTGTAAGTTGGTCCTCAGAGTCCAACTCGTTAGGCTTAGTGATATAATGATTTTTACTCTGCTAAAAATGGTCTTTACTCCAGCAAATATGGAACTTCGAGACGATCCTCATATCCTCATCCCTGTCCTCTTAGTGAAGCACACTTCCATCTTCCCCAGTTACGACCACCTACTAAAACAAAAAATTGATGGTCGCTTGAGTCATGGGCTTGATTGTATAATACATATCCTTAAAAGTAAGAACGGAGTCCGTGAATGTCTTGAACAACGACTTTGGGTGCTTAACTCACACCCAATTGAGCCTTCCATTTGAAGTTGTCATTGAAGGTGGAAGAAGCTATAGAACAAGGGAATGAGGGCATCGATCTTAAAATATTGACACACGATCTCGAAGGCCCGGATACAGGCAATTGAGTTCAGATGCAACTGAGAAGGAGAAAACTCTAACAGATCAAAAATGTGCTTCTAGAGACTACTGAATGGAAACGGAAGCCCAAGCTCCTTGAAGGCATACTCGTACGTGGCAAAACGATTCCCCGAGAAACATGATCAGATCCATTCATCCCGCTCAGTTTTATAAACCTCCCAGTTCTTCGGAGCCCTGGAATAGCATGCAGCTTCTTCGACGATCATGAATGTGCTCTCCTGAAAATCAGCAAAACATGAGTTTATTCCTTGGGGTTCTAGCCCGACCAAATCTAATGCAAGATTGATGATGGTGTCGACCAGGCGAATGCCCTCGGTGCTACGAGCCATTTAAACTTGAAAAGTAGAGGATGACAGTGAATTCGAAGATAAAATCAAATCCACCATTCCGCTGCAAATCAAGTGAAAGGGCGAGGAGAGGCACGAGGACACTGCGCTCGACCAAAGACCTTATCCAACAACAAGAAAGGGCGTGAGGACCTTTTCCTTGACACATGATTTTCATCATAAAACTCATAAAAATTATGAGGAACAACCTCATCGACACAGAGTTTCATCATAAAACTCATGAAAATCGCGAGGGACAACCTCTTCGACACAGAGTTTCATCATAAAACTTATGAATCTTGCGGGAAATAGCCTTCTCAACACAAGTTTCATCGTAAAACTCATGAATCTCGCATGGAACAGCCTCCTCAGCATGAGTTTCAGCATAAAAATCATGAATTTTGTGAGGAAGAGACTTACGTGAGGAACAAACTCATAAAACAAACGGAAAAAAAGGCATAATCATAAGAAAACTTATGTGATTTGAGGAAGAAACGAAAGCTGGCAGTGGTTTGAAAATAATAACGACAGCGACAAAGCTCTAAAACATGAAGGAAAGTAGAGGGAAGAAGAGAGGAAACTTTGTGAATGTTCCTCCGTTCTTCCTATTTATAAACCATCTTCATGGCATGGGCAAGTGTGTCACCGCTTATGTGGCGGTAGAAATGTTTAAGACTAAGCCATTGGATTGACTAGACTTATACAGATCAAAATAAAAATTGCCACCATGCTTTATTGTTTCCAAAGAAATGGGAAAGAGAGAATAAATCAAAAGAGAGGGAAAGATTCTAGGTAAGGGTTTTGGTTATGCAAAGAGAAGGTATTAGCACCCTAAACATCTACGGTACTCCGCATGAACCTCTTTGAAAAATCTATATATTTTGGGTATAAAATGTTTTATGTAAAATAGATTGTGGGGATGAGAAAAAGAAGTATAAATATATTTTTTTTAATGATTTTTGCACCTTCCGCGGTTGCGAACCTTTAGTGCCTAAGTTCTACCTTTCATACAATAGGGGATCAGGGTACACGTAGTTCCTCTTTAAAATTTTTGAAACATAAGTGTGTTGGTTAATTTTATGAGATAAGACATTATCGTCATTGTCCGTGTGGAAAACATACTTACTACCCACAATCATGAGAAATGAGACTTTGTATCATGTCAAAGTGGAGGATATGGTTTGGATTTAAAAAAATTAACAAAACCTCACTCAACACCCAAGTTGAAAATATCTCTCTTCACTACATATTGTAGAAGTATAATTGTTTGCATCACTACAAGGACTGACAAGAGTCCAATATTTTGAGTTGATTGGATTTTAGTCTTCTCACAAAAAATGTCAAAGTATTATTAAATTGATTGAAGTTTGGTTAAGAAAATATTCTTGAAAATGCATTGACCTAAGTCCAGGTTTATCATGAAAATGGTTCAAGTTTTTTAAAACAAGAAGTGTTTTCAAAAGGAGAGAAAAGATTTTTGAAATTAAAGAAGGTGGGATGAGATGAAGAGACTATCCGAAAGCATAAGGTAAAAGCTAAGGAAAAGAACCATCTAACCAACAAGAAACCAAAACATGACATGTTGAGTCAATGAAGAATTCCATCCTTTGGATTTGAAACCAAGAAAACAGTTAATAAACCTTTGAAGAATACCAAGCTCCAATTGCATTTAGTCCTCATAAAAATTGGGCATAGTAATAGTTGTATACAGATGAATTCCAAATTACAGACAAAGTAGGAAATCATAATAACCTGCACACAAAACAAATAAACAACTTAATGCCTTGAGGAAAACCCCAAGAACTCCAGACAAAAATATCAATTAAGGTCACAAGGTGTCCAACATAGGTCAAGGTTTCTACTCCTAAGTCCAAGAAGTCCACCACTCCATAATGCCAAGGATAGTAACCAAGTAGTCCAAGTAAATTAAAGTTTTTTAGGGTTTAACTTGTTTATTAGGTATCTTCAAAAAGAAATGAAAAGCTCAAGTGAGCAAAATAAAATGACATGAATATAAAGGCTCAAGTGAGAAAAATAAAATGACATGAATATAAAGGCTCAAGTGAGCAAAGTTGAAAATAGCATGAAATGTAAATGCTAAAGTAAATGGTACATAAAGTAAAAGCATAAAATAAAATCATAAAATAAAATCAATTGTTAGAAGTTAATGGTTAGTTGAATGACCATCTTGAAAATTGCATTTAGAACTCATTGGAGAATTGGTAGAACCAAAGCCTCTCAATAATAAGTTGCATTTTCTTTTTGTCAAGTTTATCATCCATTTTAAGAATCTCAAAGTAACACTTAATGATCAATGATGTTTAAGTGATCTACTTTGACCAAAATTAATGTAGTTCCATTAGAGAATTGGTAGAACCAAAGCCTCCTAACAATGGATCTCAAAGTTATTGGATCAAAGGGTTCAAATTAACATACTTAGGCTTGCAAACATAGGTTTGGGCCACGAATGATCATTTTCTCAAATCGGGACAAAATTTAGCGCTATGTTAAACAATCGTAAGTTGACTTATATATAAGTCACACCTATTTTGAGGTCGGTCAATAGCTATCTATGCACCATTTATTTTGAGACATGATATAGAAATCATGCTCCAATAACACTTAGTGAAATAAGAAAGGAATGAGATGAAGAGGGAAGGTAAAAAATGAATAAACCATATTTGAATCATAATTTTGATCAAACTATTATTAAAATCATTCATCCATTTTTATGGAGTTAGACTCAACACCATGGATCTAATGATGTTAATAAAGATCATGATCAAAAATTCAATCCAAGATCATCCAGAAAATGTACAAAAATGAAATTGTATTTAACATATAAAAATAAAGGTTTAAAAACTGATTAAAAATGAAAATACGAGAGAAAAATGTTAACCATGTTCAAATTAATCAAGAAAAATAAGATAAGGCCATAGAAAAATCAGAAAGGAACTCAAATAATTTTATAAATTTTTGTGCAATTTTTAAAAGTCAAATTATTTTTAAACTAATTAAAATTACTCCAATAAATGAAAAATAGATAAAAAATAGTAAACATCAAAATAAAATTCCATAAAAATACCAAAAAGTCAGAAATGAAGAAAATGATACTTATGAATATTTTGAGAATTTAAAAATGTTAGAAAGTATTTTTAAAACAATTAAAATAAAGCAAATAAGGCAAAAAAATTATAAAAAATACTAAATGTCAAAATAAAAATATGAAAAAATATTCATAAAATCAGGAATAATTCAAAGTATTTTTTTTAATGATTTTTGGATAAAAAATAAAAGAGTTATGATTTTTTGAAATTAAAATGAAATTAAAAAATAAATTTGTAAAATAAAATAAATCAGAAAAAACCGTGCACATTGGATCTTTCCTCACTAATACACGCTTGCACATCCAACGAATCAGGATTGGGGAAGTATCATGGACCCATGGCTGAGCGCGCACATGAATCTCAATTGAATCCAGCCAATAAAATTAAAACAATTGCGCTGATGTCATTGGTTAAAGAACGACACGTAGGTCGTCTTCAACCTCTAGCCTCTTGCAAATAGGACAAACCTCAAGTCATTGAATCTGTAAATTTAGGCGCTCACAGGGGTGTAGCGGTAGAAATTTTTAAGACTAAGCCATTGGATTGACTATACTTGTACAAATCAAAATAAAAATCGCCACCACGCTTTATTGTTTCTAAAGGAAGGGGAAAAGAGCGAGTAACCCAACAAGAAGGGGAAAGATTCAAGGTAAGGGGGTTGGTTATGCAAAGGGAAGGTATTAGCACCCTAAACATCTACGGTACTCCGCAAGAACCTCTTTGAAAATCTGTATATTTTGGCTATAAAATGTTGTATGTAAAATAGAAGGTGGAGGTGAGAAAAGAAATATATTTTTTATGATTTTTGCACCCGTCGCGGTTGCGGACCTTTAGTGGCTACGTACCACCTTTTATGCAGTAGGGGATCAGGGTACACGTAGTTCATCTTTTTTAATTTTTTAAAACACAAGTGTGTTGGTTAATTTTATGAGATAAGACATCATCGCCATTGTCCGTGTGGAAAACATAGCCTCCACACAATGAATCTCAGTTATTGGATCAAAGGGATCAAATTAACATACTTGGACTTATAAACATAGGTTTGGGCCACAAATGATCATTTATTCAAATCAGGACAAAATTTAGCACTATGTTAAGCAATCGTAAGTGGAGTTATATAGAAGTTGCACCTATTTTGAGGTCGGTCAATAGCAATGTATGCACCATTTATTTTGAGACATGATATAGAGATCATGCTCCGATAACACTTAGTGCAATAATAAGGGGATAAGATGAAGAGGGGTGGGGAAGAATATATAAACCTCATTTGGATAAAATATTAATTAAAATATTATTAAAATCATTCATCCATTTTTATGGAGTTAAACTCAACATCGTGGATCTGATGATGTTAACAAAGTTCATGATTAAAAATTCAACCCAAGATCAACCAGAAAATAATCACAATATAATATTAAATTTAATATATTCATTAAAAAAAGGTTTTAAAATGTTTTAAAATAGAAATAAAAGAGAAAAATATCAACTATATTCAAATTAATCAAGAAATATTAAGTAAGACCATAAAAAAAATTAGAAAAGAACTCAAATATTTTTATAAAATTATTGGTAATTTTTTAAAGTCAGAAACTATTTTTAAAATTAAATAAAATGAGTGAAATAAACCAAAAATGATAAAAAAAATAACAAAGTCAGAAATAAAAAATAAATGAGGTCACCAATATTTGTCACAATTTCATTGGATCATTCCATAATTTTTTCAGAATTTAAAAATGCATAAAAGTATTTTTAAACATTTAAAACATTTCAAATAAAGTGAAAATTTATAAAAAATATAAATACACAAAATAAAATTGTGAAAAAATAAAAATCAGAAAGAGAAAAATCAAAAATATTTTTCATAATTCTTTCAGATTTTTTGGACTAAAAATGAATTTTCTATGATTTTTTGAAGTTTAAAACAATTAAATATAAAAATAAGAAAATAAAATAAAAATCAAAAAGATGTGGACCAATGGATGAGAGTCAAAACACGTTAGCAATCAAATCCAAGGGATCTGGCGTATTGTGAATATCATGGTCATTAGTGAATAAAACACTGGATCACTTATTAAATCAGAAATTAAAAAAAAAAGTGGCGCGCCTTCATTGGTTGGAAGATGACACGTTGTTCATCTTCTACCTCTAGCCAACGTGAATTGCAGGTCTCCGAAACTATAAAATCAGAAGTTCAGACCTATGCCATTCGCTTCGTCTCTTCAAGATGAAGACAACCACACCTTCGCGACAAATTTATGTAAATTGTAGCTCAAACAATTTAGAAGGAAAGATTTGAAAAGGGATTTGAAATTTCATGGTCAAAACGTGTTTCTAGATAAAAGTAAGTGTTGCAACTAGAACCAGGGAAATGAGAGCTTCACAATGATATCAAGGTTTTGAAGAATTGATGGAGAAATCTACCTATTGAAGTTGAGTTGTAAAGCTCTGAAACTGGACTTCTATGGAGCAATATAGGGAACGATTCTTGAAGTTAATTGTATGGTTAGCTTTAGGGAAGATCAAGGAAGGTGAATTGATAGAAAAATTGGATTGAAAAGGCTTGAACATTGATTATGAACCTACAGAAAATTGAGTTATGGAGCAAGTTTGGCAGAGTGATTCTGGTTATCCAAGCTTGAGAAAATGAATGGGATAGTTCATGTATTTATAGGAGAAGTAAATGGGATCAAAAGGAAGGGTGAATGATGCATTTTAGAGGGAATTCGTGTGAATCTGATGAACGAGTGAAGTGTGATCTTATTTTAACCAAAACTCATCCAATCTTTGTGTTTTGAGGTGCTAAACACTTCTGGAAAGTTTGTTAATCAAGTTTAAATCAAAAACACGCACAAATCTTGTGATTAGAGGCCATATAATGGATTTCAAAATTCTGACTTGGTGAGAAATTCAGTTCCATGTTACCAATTTCAAAACAATGGCATTTTCAACTCAGAGGGTCTTGGGGCATGATTCTTGATGCTTTAGAAATCTGAGGTTACAAGCTTTGCAATGGAAAAAGAATGGAATCAAATAGATGCTTGAGCTGAAAGTTGCATTGAGTCAAAGTTGGGTAAAAAATGTTAACTTTCTATACTTAGAAATTTTTCAAAATTTTCATTAAAAGTGACCTATAATGTTTTGCATCCAAACATGGCTTTCCACTTGGAATTTGCTCTTTAACATAAAATTTGGCATGAAATAGACCTCTTGAATGACATTTTGAAACTTGAACCATTAAAAATATCCAAAAATTGAGAGAGTTATGAATTGTTGAAGTCGGAAAAAAATAATGAAATAACCTATAATCTTTTGTATCCTTAAGGTATCTTCCATCCATTTTCTCACTTTTCATATAAAAGAAGAATATAGTTCACATCTTCAATATAATTATGGAAAAAGAGTGGGCTCAAGGTGATTAAAATTGACCAAGTTATGATCATTTGAAATCACACATGAGAGATTAGGGGTTCATCTGGAGGACTTGTAATCTTTCTTCATCATCAAGTTTATTCTACATGAAAAATCTTTGAAACTTTTGAAGTGATTTGTTAATAACCCTTTTAATAGAAGTATGTCTTTAGAATCACTCAAAAATACCAAAATATGAGCAAGATATACTTCTTTGAAGTTCAAAACCCTATCTCATAGATCAAGAAAGTGCTTTGAGGAACTTTGACAATTTTGAACAACCTTCTTGTACCAACACTCTTGCTTTATAAATAGAAGTTGTTGAGGATGATAATGAAAACTCATAGAAAACAAAACCACTTCCATTTCTATATAATTTAGAGAAATATGCACTTGTGACCAATGGGAACAAGACCTTGTCCAACCATGACAACCTCTTCAATCAACCCCTTGTACTTTTGAATCAATTTGATAACTTTGAAATGTAGTGAACACAAATAAACCTTACCATGCCATTTATTCCAAAATAACCTCAATGGTGAGGTTTGAATTTCTCAAGCTTTATTGACTAGAGCATTGAAATAAACTCATGAACCCATGGATCAACTTGTTAAGCCACATTGCCTTTACCTACATTATTAAAAAGTAAGATAAACCAACATTGCATTTTATTAATTAGAAGGAAAATCAAGTAAAAATATTCATGATCACAAAATAAAACAAGTCAAGGTGCTTGGGGATTCTTCAAAGAACAAAGCTAAAGATAGGGAGAAGAACCACAAGCCCTAATGTGATCTTGTTGTGATTGAGTCAAAATGGTATAATGAAGGGATCTTAGGGGGAAAATTTGGGGTACAACAGCTTCCCTTATTTAAGTTTCTTTTATCCTGAGATACGAAGGTTAAAAATCTTCGTGTCGATGCGATCGAAGATACTTTAATATAAAATAAACCCTATTTTTGGTCCTAATATGCCATGCAATGCTTATGAGTATGAATGCATATGAACAAAATCAAAGAGACGCAAAACAACACTGGGGATGTAACAAAGGAAATAAAGATCAAAAGGGGAACCCAACCGGGAAAATAAATCACTGGTGGATCAAAATACTCGACTCATAGAGGATGGTAAAAGATCAACATATACACCAATTTCTACTGAAGGCGAAACTTCAAACGTTCACTGAAGGTAGAAAGAGGAAAGCAATAACAACAACGACGTTTACTTCCGATGATCTACCAACTCTCACTGAATGTAGAAGGAAAAGAAATATCATAGCATCTTCGTTCACTGACAATGAACTACCAACGTTCACTGAGGGTAGCAAAAAGATAACAATCACCAACTTTCACTGAAGGTAGAGAGAAAATATATCATAACATCGTCGTTCACTGACGATGAACTACCAATGTTCAGTGAGGGTAGAAAAAAGATAACAATCACCAACTTCTTTGATGGTGACCTACCAACTTTAACTAAAGGTAGAGAGAAAATATATCATAGCACCGCCGTTCACTGACGATGAACTACCAACATTCACCGAGCGTAGCAAAAAGATAACAATCACCAACTTTCACTGATGGTAACCTACCAACTTTCATTGAAGATAGAGAGAAAATATATCATAACACTGCCGTTCACTGACGATGAACTACCAACGTTCACTGAGGGTAGCAAAAAGATAACAATCTCCAACTTTCATTGATGGTGACCTACCAACTTTCACTGAAGGTAGAGATAAAATATGTCATAACATTGTCGTTCACTGACGATGAACTACCAACATTCACTGATGGTAGCAAAAAGATAACAATCACCAACTTTCATTGATGGTGACCTACCAACTTCCACTGAAGGTAGAGAGAAAATATATCATAACATCACCGTTCACTGACGATGAACTACCAATGTTCACTAAGGGTAGCAAAAATATAACAAGTTTCCCTAGAATTCCGGCTTTTCACCTAGAACGGGTCTCAACTTCTTCTTTAACCAAGGCATTCCGCTTGGAAAGGGTAATATATAAGCTGTCTCAAATAAAGAGACTACCACTTACAAATATTTCACAATGAATTGTCTTTGCGATATTGAACGACTGGCCATCCACTGGAGTAATTTAGCAACGAACTGCAAACTATCCACTCATAGAGAAGATAGCAAAAAATAATGTCGACTTTTATGGGGAAGTACAAGTTGCTCAAATAAAGAGACCTGTTGTTTGCTATTATAGGAAGGATTGTAAAAATGACTTTCTAGGGAAAGCAATATGGCTTCCTGGGGAAGGAAATATGACTTCCTGGGAAATGCCAACATATTCCTGCTGAAGAGATAAAGTCTTCTTGTGCAAAATAAATGCACATTCTCAAACCAAAACTCGAAGCTTGCAGAAATCCAAAGTAAAAATATTGCTGGGAAATAAAGATTCAAACCAGAAATAAACTGGAGTAAAACAGTCTACCAAAATACATTCTTTGAGAAATAAACTCAAGAGGGAAACCCAAATCATCCAGACAAAGAGCTGTGTAGGAAGGCTAAAGAAAAAATATTCCACGAGGGATAACTCAGTCGGGAAATTGAAAGAATATACACTTTCTGCTTAAGGCCAACACTCTATTGGGAAGAGGATAACACAACTTTGCAAAACAGGGTAATATGTCAACAAAATATTAACGAATGTGAATGAGCAATGATTTTCTAAATTTAACTATGTATGATGTATTTATGTATGTATGTATGAGTGTTATTATGTATATTCTGACAAAATAGGCATATAATGTTAGGGATAAACAAATAAAACCAACTCGAGCGCACACAACACTCGGCCAAATCACGTGCAAGACGATCATCCCAAAAGAAAATAAGCACCAACTGAGGAAACAAAGTCCTACTTCCTGGCTTAACTTTACTGGGGACAAACATAATATAGTGACAAAACGGTACAGATACAGGGATATAACATCCTTCTCCAGGCTTCACCAGGGAGTAGCACTCAGACTTCAATGGGGAAATAAATGTTTTCAAGTGTAGCACTTCTACTGGAGATTTGCAAAACTGATTTTGAATAAGGCAGATGGAGACCAAATCGTCAAAACATTCACTAGGGAATTCAGGCCCACTTTAAAGGAGAAAAAACATAGAGACTTTACTAAGGGAAATAATGCTTCATCATCGAGACATCTACTGGGGACTTTGTGTTGACTTCATTGGGGGGGGTGGGGTTAACACCATATCATCGAGGGGAAACCAATATACGTTCTTCACTAGGGGAACCGGAGATACGTTCTTCTTTGAGAGTAATTATTGCACCAACTTCTCTGGAGAGAAAGGAATTTTATCAATTGAGAGAAGCCTTTACTGGAGAATTTTGAATTGAGTCTTCATATCATGCACACTCAAAAGGAAGAAAAAAATTAACCAAGACTTGACTGGGGACACTGGAGTCACAAACCCAATACATCGAAAATGTCCTGAGAAAACCTTTTCGGGGGAAACAAAACTTCTCAAAACTATTGGAGTTCGTCCATTCTTGGGATCACCACTTTTGTTTTCCTCTCGAATCACAAAATCTAAAGTAAAAGTAAATTGTAAATTCTTTTTGAAAAACAATTTTTTTATTTAATCTTTTCGCTTTAAAAATTATTATCAATAATAAATGGAGTCTTTACAAGCTAAATAAAATAAGAAATACAAAGAATTGGGTAAAAGCTCAAATTTTATTGATAGAATGGTAGTCTGCGAATGGTGAGACTCCATGGATGATTACAATGTTTGGAAAATGGTAATATATAGTGGAAAACATACATTGAGATACAATGACCATTATCCCCTCTAACAACTTTGAAATCCTGAGCAGCAGCTTCTGTTGAAGTATGGTAAGGATCCAAGAAGATTGTTGCTTCAATGATCAAGTCTTGTCTAATGTAGTTACTTACCAAGAAAGTCACTAACTTTTTCCTAAGCTGCCTTTGCGGGTTTTCAACTTAGCGGGGAATTTTGTTCTGTTTATTTCTCTAATTTTTGCCTAGACCTCCCTTTCGGGTTTTCGGCCTACCGAGACGCTCTTTTTTGCCTAAGCCGCCCTTTCGGGTTTTCAACTTAGCGAGTTATTCTTTTATTTCTTTAGGCGAAGTATTTCTTGACTGCATCAACATTCATGGTACGTGGGAACTCCTCGCCATCCATACTTTCAAGAATTAATGCACCGCCAGAGAAGGCTTTCTTGACAACAAACGGGCCTTCAAAATTGGGAGTCCACTTTCCCCTAGAATCAGCGTTAAAAGACATGATCTTCCTGAGCACGAGGTCGCCTTCTCTAAATTCACGAGGTGTGACCTACTTATCAAAAGCTTTCTTCATCCTCTTCTGATATAACTTCCCATGACATAAAGCTGTCATTCTCTTTTCTTCGATCAAATTCAATTGGTCAAACCTGTTATGGACCTATTCAGCCTCTAAAAACATGGTTTCCATTATCACACACAAAGAGGGAATCTCAACCTCCATTGGGAGCACTGCTTCCATTCCATACAGAAGATAGAACGGGGTCGCTCCTGTTGAAGTGCAGACAGCTGTCCGATATCCATGCAAAACAAAAGGGAGCATTTCATGCCAATCTTTATAAGTAACAACCATCTTCTGGATAATCTTCTTGATATTCTTATTAGCAGCTTCAACAACCCCATTCATCTTTGTCCTGTACGGAGATAAGTTGTGATGGACAATCTTGAATTCTTCATAGAGTTTTGTCATCATCTTGTTGTTCAAATTTGAGCCATTGTTAATTATAATTCTGCTCGGCACACCATACCGACATATAAGATTATTCTTAATGAAGCACACAACCATCGTCATCCAATAGTAACTTGCCCTTAGCATCTTTTTAGCCATCGAATGTCCATTGGCATGAGTGCCAAATGAACCTTCATGAATCTCATGCATCAACATGTCTGCTTCATGTCTATCCACGCATCTGAGCAAAACCATGTCATAATTTCTTTTGCACAACACGTTTTCACTGAGGAAGAAACTGCCTGCCAATCTTCTCAATATCTTTCTATCTTTATTCGAAGCACCAATCGGGTATTTCTGAGTCTGAAGAAAATTCTTGATATCATAATACCAAGGTTTCTCATCTGCTACCTCTTGTGTTATAAACACATGTGCGGGCCTATCCAATCGTCGAACTATAATTCGAGGTATATCATTCCAAGTATTTACTTGATACATAGAAGCCAGAGTTGCCAGAGCATCCACCATTTGATTTTCATCTCTGGGGATGTGATGGAATTCAACTTTATTAAAGAAGGGTAACAATCTTCTAGCATAATATTTGTAAGGGATCAAGCCGGGGTGACGAGTATCCCACTCTCGTTTAATCTGATTTATTAGTAAAGCTGAATCTCCATACACATCTAGAATTTTAATTCTGAGATTAATAGCTTCCCCAAGACCCATAATGCAAGCCTCATATTCTGCCATATTATTAGTATAAGAAAATGTCAACCTTGCAATAAAAGGAATGTGTGATCCATGTGGAGTGACGATCACAACACCAATTCCTTTACCATAAGCATTCACAGCTCCATCAAATATCATACTCTAGCAAGATTCAGGATCGGGACCTTCCTCGGGAAATGGTTCATCACAATCTTTCACTTTCAAAAACATCACATCCTCATCAGGGAAATCATACTTCACAGACTGGTAATTATCAACTGGTTGGTGAGCAAGATAATCAGCCAACAAGCTACTTTTAATAGCTTTTTGAGTGTGGTATTCGATGTCAAATTCAGCTAACAGCATCTTCCAGTGGGAAATTCTTCCAGTAAGAGCAGGCTTTTCAAAAATGTACTTGATTGGATCCATTTTGGAGATCAACCAAGTAGTGTGATTCAACATATACTGCCGCAAATGTTTTACTGCCCAGGCTAGAGCACAACATGTCTTTTCCAGCATGGAATACCGCGACTCACAATCAGTAAACATTTTACTGAGATGATAAATGGCATACTCTTTCTTCCCTGTTTCATCTTGTTGTCCCAGAATACAACCCATGGAATTATCAAACACTGTCAGATGCATAATCAATGGTCTTCCTTCAACAGGAGGGAGCAAGATAGGAGGTCCAAGATATTCTTTAATACTTTCAAATTCCCTTTGGAAGTCATTTGTCCACACACAACCTTGATCTTTATTTAACAACTTAAAGATCGGTTCACACGTTGTAGTCATGTGGGAAATGAATCTGGAAATATAATTCAAATTCCCGAGGAACCCTCTAACTTTCTTTTCAGTTCTCGGCACTGGTATCTCTTGAATTTCTTTGACTTTATCAGGGTCAACTTCAATCCCTTTCTGGCTAACAATGAAACCCAACAATTTCCTTGATCGAACACCGAAGGTACATTTATTTGGATTCAAGCGGAGACGATACTTCCTCAAACGCTGAAACAACTTCAACAAATCTTTTACATGCCCTTCTTTCGTCTGGGATTTAGCAATCATATCATCAACATATACCTCAATTTTCTTGTGCATCAGATCATGGAATAGGGTTATCATAACCCTCTGGTACGTTGCACCAGCGTTCTTCAACCCGAAGGGCATCACTCTGTAACAGAATGTTCCCTAGGGTGTGATAAACGTTGTTTTTTTCCATATCCTCAAGAGCCATCCTTATTTGATTATACTCGGAAAATTTGTCCATGAACGAGAAAAACTTGAATTTTGTTGTGCTATCCACTAACATATCAATGTGTGGCAATGGAAAATCATATTTTGGACTAGCTTTATTTAAATCTCTGTAATCTACGCACATGCAAACTTTTTCGTCTTTCTTAGGTACTGGGACAATATTGGCAATCCACTGAGGGTACATTGATGTCACAAGAAAACCGACATTAATCTGCTTTAGAACTTCTTCTTTGATTTTTAGTTCCATATTGGGGTGAGTTCTTCGCAACTTCTGTTTGATTGGCAGGCACTCTGGCTTCAGCGGAAAATGGTGTTCTACAATATTTGTGTCTAGACCAGGCATATCTTGGTAAGACCAAGCAAAAATATCCACATACTCTTTCAACAACTCAATCAACCTTCTCTTCACATCAGGATGCAACAATACTCCGATCTTGACTTCTTTCGGATCTTCTTCTGAACCCAAATTGATTACTTTCAATGGCTCTTTATATGGCTTAATGGCATTCTCCTCGCGCTCAAGCAACTGTGAGACCTCTTCTGGAATCTCATCGTAGTCTTCTTCATCGTCCCCATACACAGGACACTCAAAGTTGGGAGAGGGTGTAGGGTCATTAGATTCAACAGGTTTTTTTAACTAATCTGCACATATGATTTATGATTGTTTTTAGAAACTGACACATATAACAAGTGATCATGCAAATTGAATTTCAGTTATTATTTATATTGAAAGGTTTTTTTTCTGATTACCATTTTCGAAGAAAAAGAAAAAAATAAAAACACAATTTGTAAAACAAAGACAACTTTTATTATTGATTTTAAAAGTCACAACAAACAGATAAGCCTATACAATATTAATACTTTCACCTTGGGCAGAGTGAAGGCTTTTCAAAAAAGATTAACAAAACAAATTACTTTGAAACATGTATGAAAGAGGGAACATCAATGGTAATCCAGTTCTGAACCATAACTCTGTGTGTCACATAATTTGGCATTTTTTGCTCTACTTCATCTTTCACAATGGCATTAATCCCAGAAATAGTTGGATGAAGATAACCCTCGCTACGGAAGATGTCTTGATACTTTCTTGAAGTAGACTTCGGCTTAATGCTCTTACCTTTATCATACTCCACAAAGAACCCCAAGCCAACTCTATTCTTGTTTACAGGTGGATTCACAATTTATCCCCAAACATTACTATGGCCATTACGCACAACCTGTTGCACATCCTTAAGCAAAACCATAGAATTCTAATTTCCTCTTATGTTATCAATGGATAAAGCTAGGAAATGAGTTCCAACACCAGCTTCATCCGCCTCCACAATGATGAAAGAGTACAAATGAGATATTAATAATGCATGTTGTTCATTTATAATTACCACCTTTCCTTCACGTACAAACTTCAACTTCTGGTGTAAAGTCGAAGTGACAGCCCCTGCCTCATGTATACACGGTTGTCCCAGCAAGCAACTATAAGCGGGTACAATATCCATGACCTGGAAAGTAATATGAAACAAATGTGGGCCTATATGAATAGGCAAGTCCACTTCACCAATAACATATTTCCTTGACCCATCAAACGCTTTCACGATAATGCCACTTGGGCGCATTGGCGTCCCTTGATATTTTAACCTCACAAGAGTGCCCCTTATTATAACATTCAACGCATATCCATTATCAATTAGCACAATGGATAGTGAATCATTCTTGTAATTCATAGAGATGTGGAGGGCCACGTTGTGATTCCTCCCTTCATCGGGCAGTTCATCATTACAGAAACTTAATTTATTACATGACGTAATGTTACCCACTACACTGTTGAATTGGTCTATTGGCATATCACTCTCCACAAAAGCTTGGTCCAATACCCTCATCAAATATTCTCTGTGAGCAGAGGAGTTCATAAATAAAGCCAAGATGGATATTTTTAAAGGAGTCTACAGTAGCTGATCTACAATTTTGTAGTCGCTCATCTTGATTATCTTGAAAATGTCGTCCACTTCTTTCTCTAGCGTAGCTATAATAGATTCACTCGTAGGCTCCCTGGGTTCAACACTTTCAACAATTTTCTTTCCAGCGCTAACATCTCCACAAACAACTGGTGTAAATACACGACCATTGCGGGTCACTCTTCTAGTCCCATCAATATTTCCAACGTCAAGCATTGGCTGGATGGGAACTTCCACAACATCCTCTAAGATTGTAGCACTATATTTGTAGGGTACTGCCTTATTTGACTTGTAGGGGACAGGACCTGATAAACTAATCATCAATGGAGTAATAGTTGACTTGCTATGATACTCAACTTCAAAATGGGCAGGTGCACTAAAACAAGGCACAATGACGTTTACTCCTTCTTCAACACAGTTAGTCATTATGGAGTCATCTCTGGAAAACAAATCCTCATCTGAGGAGAAATACTCATCCGCAGAGGCATACTCATCATCTGACTCTTCTTTAGCCAAACAAACCTCAATCACATCAACTTCATGGTAATCATCCCTTTGACCTGTAACCCTGGCGGTTCCATTGTCTAACAACAACTAAACACCTTTTCTCTCAATTGAACATCCTCGGGAGTCCTGGAAGAAAATTCGGCAAGATCCATACTGATGTTCTACCTGACCATTCATGTGGCAGAAAGTAGCATGCAATTGCACAAGGTCCTCATTCATATACTCCACATTAAAGCTTCTAAACTCTCCAGGACATCCATAAACCATGTTAACTTCTTCTACATACTCTGCCCTATGCTTGATTATGTGGATGAGGCCCTCAACCATCATCTCCTGCAAATCAACCTTTATCTTGTCGCAACCTTGTATATTTGTACTACAAATAGCACAAACGGCATGGTCATGCATATAGTAGCTAAATTCACAGAGGTCTGCATACATTTTCACCAAATCTCCCCTAACCAGATTAACATCAAAAATCTGGAAGTTTCCTGGACAACCGGCCACCATGTTCAAAGCATTTTCTCCCCCATGCTTGGGTAGAGGATTATCTTTCACATTAAGACCCACATCTTTGAAAGATAGAATACCAGACTTCACTAATTTATGTACCTCAGTCTTCAAAGGATAGTAGTTCTTAACATTATGCCCTGGTTCTACTTGATGAAAAGCACATGTTTGGTCTGCCTTGTAATACCAAGGCAACGGTGATGGTACAACGGGAGGTGGTCGGGTCTGAACCAACTTCTTCTGAATTAACATCGGGAGTAACTCTATGTAACTCATAGGAATAGGGTCATAACTCTCCCTTCTCTGATTATACCCTTGATTCCCCTGATGGGATGGTCTCTGATAAGAAACAGTGGTTGGAGCTACGCCAACAACTGGAGTTACTGAGGCGACTTGCTGATGACGCTGATAATTTCTTCTAGGAGGATTAACTCTCCTTTCTTGCATGACAACGTTCGTATCTCCTTCCTTCTTTTTGGAAAACCCATAGGATGGCTTCTTCGTACTTCCGGAACTTTCACCCTTCGTTAGACGGCCTTCTCTTACAGCCTCTTCTTAGGGGATACCCATTCCTACCATTTCAGTAAAGTCACTTGGCACACTCGCTACCATCTTCTAAGTGTTTCCCTTGTACTTCTCGAATTCCGGGACCTTAAACTTCGTAGGTATATTAACATTCGGGACCAAGCATAAGTCATTCACACTCTTCCCGAACAATTACTTTCCCCTGAGGGCTTTCATCTCCCTGTGCATCTTGTCAAACTGCTCTTGAAAATCATCCATTCTATCATAAAGACCCAAGTCTTCACTTGGTGGAGGAAAAGGACGACACATATCATCATTAACAAATGGAATCAAATTCACCGAAGGAGGTGCAGCAGGAGCAGTATGCACCATAGCAGGTGTGGGAGTAACGGTAGTCTGAATAACTGGAGCTTCTTGAGGACCAAGATTGAAACTTTCAGGCGCAAAGTTCTCTGGTATTCCCCATGGATAACCTTGAGGCATGCAATTCTGAATAACAGCTGGAGTAGCAGACACAGGAACAGTCGGAGCTTCAGTAGTAACCCTAGTTGGTTGAGGTTGAACACTCAGTGGCTGATTCTAAGCAGCCACCAGAAATTCCATATGAGAAGTAAGATTGGCCATGTCGGCCTTCAAAGCATAAACTTCCTCGTGCAACTCACGATTCTCTTGTTCTAAGTTTTCCATCTTCCTTCTGAAATTGGCTCGAGTGTTGTAGTAGTGAGACAACTTGTTGAACGAAGTAAAGAAGCTTGGCAAGACACCTGGATATGCATAACAAATGCAAGAAATACGTGCAATATGATGCATGATGTGCAATGTACATGATTTATTTTTATTATTAATATTTCAAGGGACTTAAAGATTTATGGACACATTGCAAATATCAAAGTAATAACTCATTTGAAATACTGAAATTATTTATTATAATATCTTCAAAATGGATTACAAGTTTCAATAATCCCAAGTACAACATGAAAATAAAGTCTAAAACCCTAAGAAGTAAAGCTGATGGAGATCACTCTATACGCTGGCGCTTCCTTGTAAGCCTGGAAATCTGAGCCTTCAACCTCTGGTTTTCTTCCGCATATCTGGTGGCAACCTCCTTCCAATCACCTGAATCAGGAAGTGAGCAACTAGCATCTGAATGAGGCTTAGGAGAAAATAAATCCCCTTGCCTCTGCATCATCTCTACAACCCGACTCTCAAGAATCTTAATCAGGTCGTCGTTCTCCTTCAAATCTGCTCTATAGGAAATCTCTAAAGTTTGGCACTTATTCTTCCAAGCATCCTTTTCTCGCTGCATCCTGACCAAAGCAAGTTGTAGCTCTTCCACATCATCCAATAATGGACGAGTGGTGTTCACAAATAAGTCAGGCATACGTGTTTCCCAGGAATACGACATCTTCAACTGAATAGCTCTTGCTTAGACCCACCGAAGATATGGCTCCAAAGAAATAGCCCCTCTAGGTCCCAAATATTTCCTACTCTTCTTATGAATGTGAAGCCAGGCCTTCACAATATGCTCCCTAGCATCCTTATGGTCTTCTCCCTCCTTCAGAAAGAAACTACTAAAATAAATACTATTTGGTTTATCCCTCATTGGATAACCAAGTTGTCGTCGCACAAAAACACGGTTATAGTGAATTCCTCCCTTTGTACAAAGAAGAGGTACATTGATACCAATCAATATCCAAGTTAGTAAGTGCCATAATCTTAGTAGCCCAATGGGGTTCCTTCTTAACATCCCAAAAAGCATCTGTTTGAGGCATATGAGAAATAAACCACCGGTACAATAGAGGCTGGCAACAGATAATTATCCCCCCATGATAAGAATTCTGAAGATGAATAGAGTAATAAGCATCTCCCAACTATGTAGGAATTGAGTTTCCAATCATGAAGTAGAGCAAAGATGGCCTCAAAAGCGACTGTACTCTTCATCCTGGCAAAGTAACGAGCTTTCTCCAATAAGAACAGAGCTGGTAATCCTCTAATCCCTCCTTTAGTAGTCATATGGGCTTCAACTTCAGACTTCCCTGGATGAATCAAAGCAGCAATCTCAAGTGATTTTGGCTCACCCTCCAAGCCAGTAAAAGGGACACGATTGGTAATAGGTAAATTCAACAAATAAGAATACTCCTCTAGTGTAGGTATTAACTGATAGTCGGGGAAAGTAAAGCAATGATACATCGGATCATAGAACTGGACCAAGGTCGAGAGAATACCCTCCTTCATCCTAAGCTTCATGAAAGTAATGATAGATCCATACTTCTTCCGAAAATCTACATAACACTCAATCTCGGCAATTTGACTGATCAACTCACCTATCTTGGGATCTTTGAAACTGTATTTTCTGGTCTTTCTTTTTCCAGAATCCATGGTCAAAAGGTACCTGAGATATTCACAAATCGTCAACCTTTTAAGTTCCTTGAAATGAAATTTATTCAAAATATGCTTATGAGTGCATGGATGCATGATGCAACAATCTCACACAAGATCACAAACACAGGATTCATAGGTTCAACCTCACGAGCATGAGGTCGAAGGTACTATCCATAAGGTATGGTCTAAAAGTTATGACCTTCCAAATATGGTTCTAGATGTTCCTAGAGTCTACATCCTTCCTTTGGATATTACCAACTTCTCGATTAACTCAGTAATTAGTAATATTCTCATGAAAAACTTGTCGGAGCGTAGTATCGTGTGACAACTATTTTTGAATTACTCCGTCATAGCTTCTGCACTACACCTAAAAGGCAAGATGGGTTAGGTATTCTATGGTCCTCAGCTTCAGCAGGCTCCCAGGTCGAAAGCAATATGTCTTCCCGATTACTCGGTAAACGACACTACAGTCAAAGGGGCCTCCACTGAGTGGGGGATCTCATGCCTCCTTTTTTGGGATTACTCCCTCAAAGTTAACGTGACTATACCACATGTCCTATCTTAAAGTTTTCCCAAGTGCGGATATAGGACTTATAAGTAATCACCAAGCACCCTGAAAACCAGAAAAATCCAGACAAACATATATATAACATATAACAAATAAAGAACAATAACACATATACATATATAAACAAAGATAGGCTCAACCCACTTAGGAATGGACCAGCAAGAGGTCAATCTTTCCCCAGTGAAGTCGCCATTTTTCTGTAGCTGTAGAAATGTTTAAGACTAAGCCATTGGATTGACTAGACTTGTACAGATCAAAATAAAAATCGCCACCGCCACTACGCCAAAAATAATTTTTAGCAGCACATAAAAGAAAGCGCTTTTGGAAAAAAGCGTTGCTGTGGGTTTTAAAAAAAATTTGCTTAAAAAAGCGCTTTCAAAGGGTGCCTTAAGAAAGCACTTTTCAAAAGCGCTTCTAAAGGTCACCCTTAGAAAGCGCTTTTTGGGAAGCGCTGCTAAAGCTGGCTATTTAGAGGGTACCTTAAGAAAGCGCTTTTCAAAAGCGCTGCTAAAGGTCAGCCTTAGAAAGCGCTTTTGAAAAGCGCTGCTAAAGCTGGCCTTTAGAAAGCGCTTTTAAAAGCACTGCTATAGGATATACTACGAAAGCACTTTTTGATGTAAAAGCGCTGTTATAGATGACCTTTAGAAAGCGCTTTTAAAATCGCTTCCGTAGGTAGTTTTATAATAAATATCAAAACACAATTCGTATCACTTTTCTATTCTCAGTCAGATTTTCTTCACGAAAAACCCTAAACCAGAGCTTCTACGGCGCTCCACTTCTCCGGCCAACTGCAATTCGTATCAGGTTTCATTTTTTTCCTAATCTCGTATGTGTTTGTCTGGTTTTCATGTGCTTTTTTTTGGTTAATGATTTTGAGCAAGCATGGTTTCTACTGTCATAGAAGTTAACATTGGGACTCATTTGGTTCTATGGTTGATGAAAGAATATAGAGTTGCTGAATCATGGACTAGACTAAAGATGATCCCTACAGAGCAATTACAGAAACATGGAGAATAAGGGTCATATCGTGTCATTGAACCCTTGTTCATTTTTGAAAATAGTATTGTTCTGCTGAGAACAATCAGTGAATTTTTCTTGTATGACTTAAATAATGGTACGATGCATATTCCTTTGATTTCCAACCCGGTTAATATGAATCAGTTTCTCTACCTTGAGATTCTTGTATCACTGCAACTGTAAACACTCATTTGTGGAATGGAGTCTTTCCAGTTTTGCATACATTGCTTTATATCAATTTTGTTGCAGCTCTCTTTACAATTTTGTCACAACTGGTTTGGTATTTTGCATTTTAGTTTGCATTCGACTAATTTTATTACTAAATACTGTTTTTAGACCTCTTAATACTTTTGTTATTCTTTTTATTTTTAATTCAGTTCTATTTTTATCTTGTTTGATTTAGTATTTATATTTACTTTGTACATTAAATGATAGCTTTTTACAGTAGTGACTATCTTGCTATCCACTATACTATTATAGTATTTTAGAGGTTTCGTGCTACACTAGAGATTATTATAGATACAATAGATGAAGCAATGGAGCTTTTTAAGTCGTGTTTACAAGTGGCTAATCCATTTCTGGACTGTCTTTACCAGAATAGTGTGCATGTAGCCAACAATTATATCACTGTTCCTAAATGATATAACCAAAACAACAATATTACAATGCTTTTATTAACCAGATTCTCTTGAAGAGGATCCGGAACGTCCAAAGAAATATGAGAACTTCATTACACCTGAAGAATGGGTTGGTTTTGTAGGCGAAAGAAGAGACAAGAATTTCAAGAAAGTGAGTGCCATCAATCGCGAGAGAGCGTCAAAACCCGCATATCCATACAAAAAAGGGCGTTTGGGATATGCTCGCTTAGAGGAAAAAATTATAACTAAATATAAACTCTACGATCTTATTAATTCTCTCAATGTGTTATAATTGATGATCTTAAGACTTATGTCAATGCATAGTTAGAAGAGACGAAAAGTGACGCAACATCACTATCAGCACATTTGTTGTGGAAGGAAGCTCGTGTGGGCAAGGATCAAGTTGTTAATCCCGATCTTCAACATGTGTATGATGAATGTGTAAGTATAAGATTGTGTCTTTAATTAAATCAAATGTTTATTAATATTTAAATAATTTTTTATCTCCACTAATAATTTTTGATATGTAAATGAATTACAGGAGACCTTGTCGCAATCGGTATCCCCAGGTGAGGATCAGGATACCAGGAGCGTACTTAGTCGAGCACTAAATATTTCTGAGTATCCGGGTCGGGTGAGGGGTAAAGGTCATGGTGTGACTCCAACCTCTTTGTATAAGCATCCAAGGAGAAGAAATCCTAGCAATGCAAAAGTGATGCAAACATTGCAGGATTTACAAGCTCAAGTCCGTGAATTGCAGAAGGATAAAGAGAGATATATGGCGGAAAAGAGCAGTTCACAGTTGAAAGAAAATAGTGACAAAGCTAGTATCAAATATTAGCATAAATTTCCCGAGGTAATTTTCAATATATATTCGTTATTATTATAGATTTTTTTAGTCACTTCTAACGGTTATTATTGGTTTAGGGCATTTCATCTTGCCAGCTATACCTATCGTCGCCGATTTATCGACTAGTTGGCAAGGGAAAAGTCCATAACACTTTGGGAGATTTACTTCACCATAGACCACTTCCGGATGGACACATGAAAGTATCGGTTGATATTGCTTTAGATATGGATGCGTTGCTGTCGGTACCTAACATTGTTGCTTATACCACATTGCTGCGAGATGCAATAGGATCTTTTGTTGCATGGCCATCGAACCTCATTTTCATAGATGATCAGGTATGTTGAAAACCATTATGAATCTTTAAGTCTTCAACTGTCAGTTCTGACCTCAGTTATTTCCACGGTAATTATATACTCCTACAAAACCTGAATCTAACGATCTAAATCAAACAACATTAATTGGATCAAAGTGCAGGTATATTAATTTCCACTATTTTGCTTATAATATTTATGCTATTTGATAAAACAATACAACTATATATTCTTATTTGTTTTTCTATGTAGTGTCCTCAACAGCAAAATGGTATAGATTGCGGATACTTCGTTATGCGGTTTATCAAAGAAATCCTTCAACTGAATCAAATAGAGATTACAGTCACGGTATGGATTTATAACTTAGGATTTGTTTTATTATTTCTCGGATATTTCATATAATTTTTTACTTTTAACTAAATCATGCATATTATGTTTTGTTATGTAGTACTTCGATGAATACAAATGTGCATATTACACGAAACTTCAGTTGGAAGAAATCAAAGAGGAATTGTGTCAATATTTTATTGAGCAGAGAATCATATAAAGTATGAATACATTATTATGTGAAAAGTGTTATGAATACGTTACATGTGTACATGGAATACCATATTGACCGTGTTATTATGTTCAAACCTCGCAGGACTAGGACCTTAATACATAATTGACTGTGTTTCTTTCATACATTAGGACTGGTTTAGTTGTTATTAGGGTTGATTTTGTAAGACTGATTTTGAGTTACAATGCTGATAACAATGGTTTTTATATTTTGAGGTACAAAAATGGTGTATATATATTTTGGATTACAATGGTATACAATGCATTACCGCGGTTTATGAATTACAGGTTATGGCAACTGGTTTATATAAATAATATGTTGCAAACAATGCAGGTATATGAATTATATAAATTATACCTCTAAAAAAACACCCTATGAAAGCGCTTTTTCAAAAAAATCATTGTCTAAGGTAAACATATGACATCGCATTTCCAGGAAAAAGCGCTGCTAAAAGACCACCTATGACAGCGCTTTTCCAGAAAAAAGCGTTGCTAAAAGCCTACCTAAGACAGTGCTTTTCCAGAAAAAAGCGCTGCTAAAAGAAAACTTATGAGAGCGCTTTTCCAGAAAAAAAGCGTTGCCTTAGGTAGACCAACGAAAGCGCTTTTCATTAAACAAAAAGCGTTGCTAAAACCTATAGCAGCGCCACCTACGAAAGCGCTTGTAAATGCTTTTAAAGGCCCAAAAAAGCGCTTTCGTAAGTCTTTTTTGGCGTAGTGCGCGCTTTATTGTTTCCAAAGAAATAGGAAAAGAGCGAGTAACCCAAAAAGAAGGGTAAAGATTCAAGATAAGGGGGTTGGTTATGCAAAGGAAAGGTATTAGCACCCTAAACATCTACGGTACTCCGCATGAACCTCTTTGAAAAATCTGTATATTTTAGCTATAAAATGTTGTATGTAAAATAGAAGGTGGAGGTGAGAAAAGAAATATATTTTTTATGATTTTTGCACCCGCCGCGGTTACGCCCCTTTAGTGCCTGTGTACCACCTTTCGTTCAAAAGGGGATAAGGGTACACGTAGTTCCTCTTTTTAAAATTTTTAAAACACAGGTGTGTTGGTTAGTTTTATGAGATAAGACATTATTGTCATTGTCTGTGTGGAAAACATATTCACTACCCACAATCATGAGAAAGGAGAATTCACATCATCTCAAAGTGGTGGATATGGCTTGGATTTTAAAATCCACAATGCCTCACTCAACACCCAAGTTGAAAATATTTCACTTCACTACATATTATAGAAGTATAGTTGTTTGCATCACAACAAGGATTGACAAGAGTCTAATCTTTTGAGAAAATTTTAAAATAAAAAGCCAAAGTGGAAAAATAGTTTGAAATGAGATTGATTGACTTTTAGTCTTCTCACAAAAAAATGTCAAAGTATGATTAAGTTGATTGAAGTTTGTTTATGAAAAGGTTTTGAAAATGCACGGACATAAGTCCAAGTTTATTATAAAAGTGATTCAAGTTTAAAAACAAGAAGAGTTTTCAAAAGGAGGAAGAAGATTTTTGAAATTAAAGAAGATGGGAGGAGAAGAAGAGACTATCCTAAAGAATAAGGTAAAAAGCTAAGGATAAAAACCATCTAACCAACAAGAAGCCAATACTTGACATTATGAGTCAAGAAAGATACTAGACCTCTTGAGAGAACCAAACTTCAAGTGTATTAAGTCTTCACAAAAATTGGGCAGAGTAACGACTGTATACGGGTGAATTTCAGATTACAAACAAATAATGTAATCACAATAACTTGCACACAAAACAAACAACCCAATATCCTGAGGTAAACCTCAAGAACTCCAGACAAAATATCAATTAAGGTTACAAGGTTTCCAGCATAGGTCAAGGTTTATAATCCTAAGTCCAAGAAGTCCAATACTCCATATTGCCAAGGATAGTAACCAAATAGTCTAAGTATCAGTAAAGCATTTTTTAGGGTTCATGTTGATTATTAGGTGTCTGAAAAGAGAAAAGAAAAGCTCAAGCGAGTAAAATAAAAATAACAAGAATATAAATGCTCAAGTGAGCAAAATAAAAATGGCATGAAATGTAATGGTTAAAGTAAATGGTACATAAAGCATAAAAAATAAAAGCATAAAGTAAAAACAATTTAATAATTAGTGGTTAGTTGGATGACCATCTTGAAACTTGCATTTGGAACTCATTAAAGGATTGGTAGAACCAAAGCCTCCACACAACAAGTTGCATTTGTTTTTTGTCAAGTATATCATCTATTTGGAATCTTCACAAGTACCATTTAATGATCAACGATGTTTAAGTGATCCGCATTGACCAAAAGTGTTTAGATCCATTAGAGGATTGGTAGAACCAAAGCCTCCACACAATGAATCTCAAAGTTATTAGATCAAAGGGATCAAATTAACATACTTGGGCTTGCAAACATAGGTTTGGTCCACGAATGATCATTTATTCAAATCGGGACAAAATTTAGCGTTATGTCAAGCAATCGTAAGTGGACTTATATAGAAGTCGCACCTATTTTGAGGCCAGTCAATAGCAATCTATGAACCATTTGTTTTGAGACATGATATAGAGATCATACTCCAATAACACTTAGTGCAATAACAAGGGGATAAGATGAAGAGGGGTGGGGAAGAATATATAAACCACATTTGAATTAAATTTTAATCAAACTATTATTAAAATCATTCATCCATTTATATGGAGTTAAACTCAACACCATGGGTCCAATGATGTTAACAAAGTTCATGATTAAAAATTCAACCCAAGATCAGCCAGAAAATAATCACTAAATAATATTACATTTAATATATTCATTAAAAAGGTTTTAAAATGTTTTAAAATAGAAATAAAAGAGAAAAATACCAACTATGTTGAAATTAATCAAGAAATATTAAGTTAGACCATAGAAAAATCAAAAAAGGACTCAAATATTTTTATAAAATTTTTGGTAATTTTTTAAAGTCAGAAACTATTTTTAAAATTAAAAGAAATGAGTGAAATAAACCAAAAATGATAAAAAAAATAACAAAGTCAGAAATAAAAAATAAATGAGGTCACTAATATTTGTCACAATATCATTGGATCATTCCATAATTTAATCAGAATCTAAAAATGCATAAAAGTATTTTTAAACATTTAAAATAATTCAAATAAAGTGAAAATTTCTAAAAAATATCAAAACACAAAATAAAATTGTGAAAATATAAAAATTAGAAAGAGAAAAATCAAAAATATTTTTCATCACTTTTTCAGATTTTTTGGACTAAAAATGAATTTTCTATGATTTTTTAAAGTTTAAAACCATTGGACGGCGTTCGACCCTATCTTGATTTCTCTGAGGATATACAACAACCACTTCCTTCTTTCTGATGAATGGCTTCCTTACAGCAGTAGAGGATGTATCTTTTTGAATCTTTCCACTTTTTATCCTGGCTTCTACCCTTTCTCCGGTCAGTATCAGTTTGGTAAAACCTGCCGATGAACTTCCAATTAAGTGATTGAAGAAAGGTTCGGACAAGGTGCCCAAGAACATATCAACTAACTCTCTTTCAGATAGGGGAGGTTGAACTCTTCCAGCCAAGTCTCTCCATTTTTATGCATAGTCCTTGAAGCCTTCATTTGAAACCATGGCCATACTCTAGAGTTGAGCACGGGTAGGTGCCAAATCAGCATTGTATTGGTATTGTTTGTAAAAGGCTGCAACAAGATCTTCCCAGTTATGAACATTGGCTCTTTCTAACTGATAAAACCAATCAAGTTGAGTTCTAGACAGACTGTCTTGGAAGAAGTGTACCCATAAGTCTTTATCAGTGGTATGAGGCTGGATCTTCCTCACATAGGACCGGAGATGCATTTTAGGGCATGAAACTCCATCATATTTGGCGAACACAGGTTCTTTGAATTTTGGAGGAATGACAATTCCCGATACTAACCCCAACTCCTCAAAGTCCAAGCCAAGCACTTTTTGGATTTCCATTGCACTAAACCGCTCTTCGAGATGTTTATACTTGTCATCAGCGGAAGGGTATTGTTCTTCAGAATAGTCTTCTTCTTCCTCTTCCTCTTCTGAGTCTTACTGGACAACTATTTCTTTGCCTTTCCCATCTTGATTGTCTCTCTCACCGGATGTCATTGTAAAGTCTAGGATACTTCTTGTCTGCCCGTGGAATCTTCTTCCCATGTTTAGAACTCCGGTTACTTTCTTCGTCTTCTTTTTCTTCTCTTCAACCAGCAAGGTCTCCAACTCTTCTTGTCCTTTGGCCAGAGTTAAGAACAACTGTTGAAACTAGGCATTCTGAGCTTGGAGGTCCTTCACTGTTTGCTCAAGATCCATCTTACTAAAATAAACAATAGAGAGATGAGGAGACTTGTGGCAAGAAACCTGCTTATGTCATGATGAATGGTAAATGTGTATGCAATGATTTCAAGGATTTTAAGATTCAAATTTTTTTAGACAAAAAAGGAAACACACGTTATATTAATAGATTAAAGCTTGATTACAATAATGCCTCCTTGGGCAAAATAAATACAATAAACTCTAACATAAAAAGTTAGTGGGCATCCTCTTTGGTGCAATGTAGGCATTCAGAGTCTGCTCCTCATGAAGTAGCTTAGTGAGTTTCAAAACCTTTTTCTCGCTTGCGTAGAATTGGGCTTCAAAAGTATATCGCTCCCCCTTGAGTTGTATCCAATCTCTTTGTAGGTCTTCAAGAGAGGTGGGCATGTCAGGATGTAAGATTGTGTATTGAACATCTCCTTCCATGACAGGATCAATGATTACCGGGAGAATGGAGGGATAAGGAATCATAAGACTCTGAGCACGAGTTCGTACCCATTTTAGGTAAGGCTCAAGAGGGATGGAATTTTTATGCCCCAAAGTCTCTGGCGAAGACCTTGATCGTCGTTGTAGTAGTCAAATACCAAACCTTGAATCAGTATCTCGTGCGGGTCATCCCTTCGAGCGTAACCAAACTGTCTTAAGGCTAAGCAGGGGTTATAAGTGATACCTCCCCTAATTCCAAGTAAAGGGACATTAGGAAATTCTCCACAGCGGTCGACAATAGTAACATTCTCTATGGATCAGGAGCACCAATGAATGTCTGAATGTTTGAGTATCATCAACCTTTGTGACCACCTTGAACCTTGCTCATTCTTTAATACAGATTGGGGAAGATGTGAAATAAACCATCTTGCCAAGATAGGAGTGCAACACATAAGGACACCTTTTTTCCTCATTGTGCGAGCGTGAAAAGAGTGTAGGATATCTCATAGCAATGTAGGCACCGGGTTGCGGGATATGAAGATTTTAACGGTGTTTACATCAATGAGTTGGTCAGGGTTTGGAAACAAAACCATCCCATAGATGAGGAGAGCCATAATTTCCTCAAAGGCTTGCAGATCCAAGGAATTCCAACAGCTTTGGGCCTTCTCAAACAAGAACTTAGCCAGGAAACCTTTGACACCACTCCTTGTTTCCCAATGAGTTGTGACATCAGATGAGTGCAAGTGTAGAGCTTGAGAAATCTCTTCTGGCTTTGGGTCTCTTTCAGTACCGTTGAAAGGTAGTTGATTGAGAATGGGAATCCTCAGTAGTTGGGAGAATTCTTTCAAAGTTGGGACAAGTTGATAATCGGGAAACGTGAAGTAATGGTGTAGAGGATAAAAGAACTAAAAGAGCACCGTCATCATGTCCTCATTTGTGTTGGAGGTGACCAAGTTGAGTAGGCGACCATGTCTCTCGGTGAATGGATAATTTTCAGGAATCCTTGAAGCTAGCTCCTTAAGTTATGGAGGGATCCTTACAAGGTTGACTTGGATAATTTTCCTGCGAAGAGAATCCATGTCCTACAAAACAAGAACAAAGTTAAATCCAATAATACTTGAAATGGTTAGTGAATGTGTATGATGTTATGATGTTCATGATGTCATGTACAAGCATGCATATAGAAACAAAACAAACAATTACTTAGGTTTAGGCTTGCATGGAGTCTTATAGGTAAGTACGCTCTTAAAGTTTAGTTGGCTCAAACATGTCCTAGTAATAGTAACTGGGTTCCAAGGAGCTCAATATCACTGATTTGTTTCCTTGATCATTGTTTCAGCACAAGCCTCTTTAATGGCGAGCCAAATATCTTAAGAAACCAAACCTCAATGAGTGTAGTATCGAGTATCTACCATCTGCGGACTGCACTAAAGCCGGTCATTTCACTACATCCTAAAGGCCAAGTTGGCAAGTAAAGGTTCTAAAATTTCATTAGTGTTTCATGATATCACTCGGCGGCCCCGTATTCTCTTTGGTTAACTCAAAGGCTACCGGTACCCACAAATATGCCGCACTAACATAGTTATTACTTAGACCATGTCAGTATACCCCGCATAATTTCCACAACATATTGCTACTTACATATAATGTATCCCAAATTCGTGTAGTGGATTCAAACCGAAACAAAGAACCATAATATAAATCAAACAAGTCAAACAATGTAAGCAAGTAAATGTGATCTAACCCTAAGGTAACCCCACTTTTAGAATTTTCCCCAGTAGAGTCGCCAGTTCTGTGGTGCGGTGGGAGAACTGACTTGAAGGTTTACATTTGATTGCAATTGTGCGGTTAGCAAGAGTCTCCACCAACTTTTATTTTTTCCAATAAGGAAAGGTAAAAAAGCACAGGAAAGACCTTTCGAGATTACTTCTCGGGTTTGGGGGGTAGATTATGAAAAGGGAAGGTATTAGCACCCTTTTCATCCATGGTTTTCCATGGGCTCTTAGTTGCTCTCTAGATCACTTGCTTTTGTTTGAATGTGCTTGTGGTGAGTTTTTTTGAAAGTAATTTGAAAAATGTCTTTGCAATGGTTCTCGTCTCTATAAGAACGCATACAAAGTGTTGTTTCGAAAAATAGTTTAAAGAGGTGTTTGTGTATTGTGTTTTTTGAAGGTGATTTTGAAAAGATGTTTTTGTGATGGTTCTCGTCTCTATATGAACGTATGCAAAAAGTTTTCTCTTAAATGTTTGGTTGTGAGCAAGCGAGCAATTAAGAGCGAATCTACTTGCTCGAAAGGTCTTAAATATTCTTTTCTTCCTTCTTTAGATGTTGCTATCTTGCCATTGATTTGGTAATAAGCCCATTGTTGGATGTGAAGGGACAGGCGCGGGATGTTTATATAGTCGTAGAAGGCAACTTGTGAGACGCTTTAGCAATTTTTGTAAGGGACTAGATCGTTTTATCGAAGGCAACATCGAGGGACTACGATCTTTTTTATCAAAGGGTATTTGCTAAAGCGTCCCATATTCGAGGGACATGACTGTATTACTGAGGCAACGACTGAGGTTATCCCAAGGGTGCGTGTGTGCAAGTGTGTTTGTTTGCATACATTTTGTCTTGCATTTAAAGGTTATTTATTTGTTGATTTTATCTTTCCATATATCCTAATTACTAGCAATATATGAAAGCAAGATAAAATACAGAAAATAAAAACCTAAGCTAATACATCATTAGGGAGATGGGGGCACAATTTACAAATAGGGATGAAATAAGTGTCTAATTATTACAACCATATCGAACAACTAGGCAACAATGAAAATATATGCATAAATAGTGTGAAAAATGGGAGAAACTTCCTTTTGAACCATTATGTGTCGACACATGCTGCTATGTATCGACACATAACTTTTCCTTGCTCCTGTAAAGAAAAATCAGCTCAGTATGAGCCGAAACATAATGGGATGTGTCGACTCATACACCTTCTTTGTATCAACACATACGCATTTTGTGTCGACTCATATACTTTTCAACCTTTTATTTTGGGACCTTGAATCAGTATGAATCGATGCATGGGGTTTATGTATCGACTCATACCCTATTTTTTACTAGGATGAGTCGACACATGTGCATTTGTGTCGATACATACTGTACTTTTCTACTTTAAACATTATTTTATTGTCCATACATGTCAGTTTACAGCATACGATTGATAAACATAAACAACAAGGAAATGGGTAGCTAAAAGGGACAATGATTACTACATCTTATCGTCAAAAATAAATCATTAATGATATATGAAAAATACCAAGTCAAGAAGACTTACCTTGAAACTACACTTGATGTTTGAAATCTGAATATTTTTCAAGATGCTGTGAGGGCTTCAATGAATATCCGGGAAGCTTGTTCCAAACTGTTGAAACCCATTCAAGTTATACAATATTGTGTTTATGTTTGGATGGTGAGGATAATGGCACTAACAGAAACTGTTTTAGTGTTTTTACAATCTCTATGTGCTGAGGTGTTTGGTTTATGGGAGAGTTTGTAAGATGGAATAATGGATTGAAGTTCTGTTTTTAATGAGATTAGTGCTGGTTTTTTTCTTAAATCAGCCAAAGTTATAAAGAATACTGTTTTTTTCTGTTCAAAGACTCCCTATTTTCTCCAAAAATTCCAACCCCTATGTCTTATGAAACATTCCCTTTTGTAGACCCTTGTCTGAGGTTTAGGGGGGAAACAAAATAAGTCATTTTGAATTGTTTTTGCCTACATATTTGATACTTTATTCACATAATTTTCTTTTGCCATTTTGGTGCAATTTTGGGGCTGTTATGATGCAGGTTGGGGCAGACTGCATAGAGTTGTTTTGGACTGTATAGGACAACATATGTAGATTTGTGGTGCAGCATAGCACAAGGTTTTTTGTAGGACAGCAATGGAGCAGGTTTTGAGGTGTTGTGGCAATGTAGCATATCATACTTTGTTCAACTTGGAAAACAAGATTTGTAGCATGAGACAAACTTAGTCTTGTGGAGTATTTTAAGCACATTGTATCAAGGACAAAACATTGTGACAAGGTTTTGAGTCAAAGGGAAAATTCTAAGCAATACCAAGTTTAGGGTTTGTAAACTTGCAAAAAATGTCACTTTGTAATAACTTGAATTATTTGCCCCATTTTAAATTATTTGGAATTGTAGTAAAAAAAATTCATAAAGCAAATGAAATTAACAAGTATAGAAAATACTTAGAAAAATTTCAAAGTCTTGCAAAAGTTGGATTTTTTATTCTCTTGATTTTTTTGATGATCAAATTTCACATTTTGGATGTCTTAACGCAATGTGATTTTTGGGACACAAATTTGGTCAAAAAGTCAAAGTTTAACTTTTTAGTGTGCTTTTGACCATTTTCCCTTGTGAATGATTTTCTTGAAAAGTTGTGATTCCAGACTTAAAACTTGATAGAAGCAAACCTGAGGGTCCAGGATGATCTTTTGAGAAATGAGAGGGAAAATTTTGGGGTACAACAACTGCCCCTGTTCAATCTTCTTAAGCCTGAGAATGTAGATTGGCTGGTCTGCCTTTCGTGATCTGAAGGTAGAAGATGATTGAACACTAAATTGCCCATAAATTTGCACTCGCATGAAGTAATACTGATTAGTGATATCGGGAATGGGCTTACAGATTCCATTTGGAAGGCGACGGAGAATCGTTGGAGATGGGCTTAAAGATGCCATCCAGAAAAGATCAGTTGCATAAGAGATTCCTTGGCGAGAATTCCTGTACCTGCTTTTGAGGAGGACTTCACTGGGGAATGTTGATTTATGTCCTGGGAAGTAGAGTCTAAGAGCTTCGGTTGTCCATTACTCTGCTGGGGAATTAACTCTTGATTGAGGAGGTGAAAGTAGAACGCATATCTGGTTAGGATCCAGGCTGTACATCGACTTACTGGGGAAATGTGAAATTGATTGTATCTAGACAAGTCTGGGCCTTACAGTGTTGTAAATTGTTGTCTGGAGATAAGAGAGAAGAAATCTGGATAGAAGGGTTGCTTCGAAATGAAAGCCTGGGTAGTAGGGCTGTTTCCAAATGAAAGCCCAGATAGTAGGGCTATGAGAAGGAACCTGGATAGTAGGGTTTCTTTGAAAGGAAAGCCTGGGTAGTAGGGTTGTTTCGAAATGAAAGCCTGGATAGTAAGGCTATGAGAAGGAATCTGGATAGTAGGGTTACTTCGAAATGAAAGCCTCGGTAGTAGGGTTGTTTCGAAATGAAATCCTGGATAGTAGAGCTATGATAAGGAACCTGGATAGTAGGATTACTTCAAGATGAAAGCCTGGATAGTAGGGCTTAAGGGAAGGAACCTGGATAGTATGGTTACTTCAATATGAAAGCCTGGATAGTAGGATTACTTCAAGATGAAAGCCTGGATAGTAGGGCTTAAGGGAAGGAACCTGGATAGTATGGTTACTTCAATATGAAAGCCTGGATAGTAGGGCTTATGGGAAGGAACCTGTATAGTAAAGTTACTTCAAGATGAAAGCTTGGATCTGAATGAGTATCAGGATGACATCCACAATTGGAGCGTATCTGAACTGTATCCGAGAGCTGAATCTGAATGAGTATCAGGATGGCATCCGTATTTGGAGTGTATCTGAATTGTATCTGAAAGCTGTCTTTGAATGAGTATTAGGATGGCATCCGTGTCGGGAGCGTATCTGAATTGTATCAAAAGTTGAATTTGAATGAGTATCAGGATGGCATCCGTGTTTGGAGCGTATCTGAACTGTATCTGAAAGCTGAATCTGAATGAGTATGAGGATGGCATCCGTATTTGGAGCATATCTGAATTGTATCAAAAGTTGTCTTTGAATGAGTATCAGGATGGCATCTATGTCGGGAGCGTATGTGAACTGTATCAAAAGTTGAATCTGAAGAACCCGTACTGGATTGCTTCAGTTGGTCGTGTAGATAACTGTCGTGGATTGTCTTAGGTATCAATTTCTGACCTTTGTAATTAGTTAATGATAGTCATTGATTAATCTTATCCTGAAAAGGGTAAAAACATTAGCTGAATACAATGTCATGATGTATGAAATGCATGATACAATGATATTGTGATATATGCATTCGTGTTATCGATGATACATGGATGCGATGTATGCATATGTGAACTCATCGGTTGCACAGTTGTTGGATTGGGGAAAATAAATCCCTGACTGCTGCTGGGAATGTAGAGTGTAAGTCTTCATGTTTGTGAAGTTGAAGTGTTGATGAGTTTCCGCTTAGAGAAATAAACTTTGTTGTAAGGGAAACGCCGTGTATTTCTTGTGAAATCCTGTTGGGGAATCCCGATAGATTTGGCGACTTCTACCGAGGAGTGATAACAGGAATTTTTGCTCCGCTGGGGATTAGACTTCATACTGCGGGGGTTTTATGGAAATATCTTAGAGAGATTTCCCTATTTCTTAAAGCCATTAGCGATTGTCTTTTTATTTTGTTCATTTGTAAACGGTAGTTATGTTCAAATGCATATGTTCAAAAATAAATCATTGGACGTTTTTGCAAACAAAACACAAGAGTAAAGAAGAAAAAAAAACAGATAGTTTTGTACTTTCAAAGAGATATCTTTGTATTGACTTTGAGTATGTATTTTTGTACAATGAGACAAACATTCTAGTAAGAGAATGCCGGCGTAAAAATGAAATTTGATACAAAGAAAAGATAGCTATGTGCAATAATCCCATGGGGTTCGCATTCCGCTATAGCCTTCGTGTCTCTAAGCATCTTGTCTATTTGTTGCCTTGTCCGAAGCTGATTGAAGTGATCAGAACCGTTGAGTTTGCAGGTTGTCCGTAAGGCGATCCAATGGGACATAGTCATACGCTTTAATTCCCCGACTTTTTCCTGGACCTCCCTTTCGGGTTTTCAGTCCACCGGGATACCCTTTTTTCCCCAAGTCACCCTTTCGGGTTTTCAACTTGTCGGGTGTACAGATTTTTTTGTTTTATCCCTAATTTTTTCCCGAACCTTTTTGGCTCACCGGGATGACCTTGTTTTTCCTAGGTGTGTCAACCTAGAGGGTCTCTTATGCATAGTATCTTTGTACTATGTCTGCGTTTGCAGGGTGCGGCAGGTCCTCGCCATCCATGGTGGTCAAGATCATTCCTCCACCAGAGAATATGTTTTTGATTACAAATGGTCCTTCGTACGTAGCGGTCCATTTTCCCCTAGGATCACCTTGTGGAAATATGATACGTTTGATTACCAGATCCCCAACTTGATATACTTGGCGTCTGACCTTTTTGTTGAAAGCCTTGATCATCTATTTTTGATACATTTGACCATGACAGACAACAGTAAGTCTTTTCTTATCAATCAAGTTCAGTTGATCAAGTCGAGTCTGGATCCAATCGTCTTCGTTCAGCCCCGCATCCTACATAATTCTTAGAGAGGGGATCTGGACCTCCATAGGCAAGACAGCCTCCATGCCATATACCAAAGAGTAGGGTGTTGCCTCGGTTGATGTGCGTATTATGGTACGATACCCGTGGAGAGCGAATGGTAACATCTCATGCCAGTCTTTGTATGTGACTGTCATTTTGTGTATGATCTTTTTAATGTTCTTATTTGCGGCTTCGACACCACCATTCATCTTCGGCCGGTAAGGAGAAGAATTGTGATGCTGGATCTTGAACTAATCGCACAGGGCGGTGATCATAGTATTGTTCAGGTTCGTACCATTGTCCATAATGATCCTCTCTGGGATACCATAGCGACAGATGAGATTCTGCTTGATGAACCAAGCGACAACATTCTTGGTAACAGAACCGAAAGAAGCTGCCTCCACCCACTTTGTAAAATAGTCAATGACCACTAAGATGAAGCGGTGTCCATTGGAGGCTGTTGGTTTGATTTCCCCAATCATATCAATTCCCCATATAGCAAAGGGCCAAGGAGCCGTCAAGACATTCAGAGGAACCGGAGGTACGTGCACCTTGTCAGCATAGATCTAACACGTATGGAAAGTTCGAGAGTGTTGATGGCAGTCTGCTTCCTTGGTAGACCAGTAATAGCCTGCCCGTAGGATTTTCTTTACCATTGTATGCCCACTGGAATGGGTGCCAAAAGTTCCTTCATGTAATTCATCCATGATCCTTTCAGCTTCAACCATGTCTACACACCAAAGTAACATAGAGTCATGGTTGCGTTTGTAAAGAATGTCATTACTAAGGAAGAATTTAGCAGAGAATCTCCTTAAGAACTTCTTATCTTTGACTGAAGCTTCTTCTGGATATTCTTGAGTCTCGAGATACCTCTTGACTTCGTGAAACCAAGGCTAGTCCACTACTTCTTTAGTGTTAATCTCGTGACAGTGTGCTGGTTCATCCATTCCTTCAATGGTGATTTGGGGAGCCTCGTTATCCCATTTAAGTTTAAACATAGATGACATTGTGGCTAGTGCGTCTGCTAGATGATTTTCGTCTTGCGGGAAACGCTCGAAGGTAATCTCTTCAAAATGTGGGAGCAATGTCAAAACATGTTCTTTGTAAGGGATAAGGTTAGGGTGTTTCGTGTCCCATTCCCCTTTGATCTGGCTGATAACCAACGCTGAATCTCCGAATACATTCAAAGATTTGATCCCCAAGTCTATGGCAACTTTGAGATCAAATATGCATGCTTCGTATTCCTCCATGTTATTTGTACAATTGAAGCAGAGTCTTGTCGTAAAAGGAGTATGACATCCTTCATGAGATATGAGTATAGCACCAATACCATTACCGAGAGCGTTAGATTCCCCATCAAAAACCAGGGTCCATCGGGATACTTGTTGAGGTTCGTCATATGGCCTGAATTCTTCATAGTTGTTTACCATCATGATGTCCTCATCTAGGAATTCGAACTTCATGGACTGGTAGTCTTCCACATCTTGGTGAGCAAGGTGATCAGCTAGTACACTTCCCTTTATTTCTTTTTGTGTAGTATATTGTATGTCATATTCTGTCAGAATCATCTACCATATCGCTATCCTCCCAGAGAGATAAGGTTTCTCGAAGATGTATTTTATTAGATCCATCTTAGGTATCAACAAGGTAGTATGGGTCAGCATATACTGTCTTAGCCGACGAGTATCCCATGTCAGAGCGCAGCAAGTTTTCTCGAGCAGTGAATATCTTGTTTCATAGTTGGTAAACTTTTTGCTCAGGTAATAAATAGCATGCTCTTTTCGGCCAGGCTCGTCATGTTTCCCCAGCACACACCCCAATGAATTTTCCAAAACGGTCAGATACATGATAAATGGTCTTCCCTCGATTGGTGGCATTAAAACAGGAGGCTCTTGCAAGTATTCTTTGATTTTGTCGAAAGAAGTTTGGCATTCGTCATTCCATTTGACTACTCGATCTTTCTTTAGTAGTTTGAAGATTGGTTCACAAGTAACTGTCAAATGAGAAATGAATCTGGCAATGTAGTTCAAACGTCCCAAGAATCCTCTGACTTCCTTCTCAGTACGAGCAACAGGCATCTCTTGTATCGCTTTTATCTTGCTGGGATCCACCTTAATACCTTTATTGCTGACGACAAAGCCTATGAGTTTTCCAAACCTTACTCCATACGTGCATTTATTGGGATTCAACCTCAGCTTGTACTTCTTTAGCCTCTCAAACAGTTTTTGTAAATGATCAAGATGCTCTTCTTCTGTTTGAGATCTAGCTATCATGTTGTCTACATAAACCTCTATTTCGTGATGTATCATGTCGTGAAATAGAGCTACCATGGAACACTGATAGGTTGCCCCTGCATTCTTCAGTCCGAATGGCATAACCTTGTAGCAGAATGTGCCCCACTGGGTGACAAAGGTTGTTTTCTCCATGTCCTCAGGCGCCATTTTAATTTGGTTGTAACCTGAGAAATCGTCCATGAAGGAAAACACTTTGTGTTGTGTCGTATTGTCAACTAGGATGTCAATATTGGGAAGTGGGAAATCATCTTTAGGGCTTGCCCTATTCAAATCTCTGTAGTCCACGCACATTCGTACCTTTCCATCCTTTTTGGGCACGGGAACAACATTGGCAACCCATTGCGGATAAGAGGTAACGGCCAAGAATCCAGCATTAAATTATTTCATGACTTCTGCTTTAATCTTCTCTGACATATGTGGTCACATTCGACGGACCTTTTGTTTTACAGGTGGACAATCCTCTTTTGTAGGCAGACGATATACCACAATATCTGCATCAAGTCCTGGCATGTCTTCATACGACCAGGCAAAGACCTCGACATAATCGTGCAGCAACTGAACCAGAGGCTCTTTGACACTGGGTTTCAGGTTGGCACCCACCTTGACTTCTCTTTTATCTTCCTCGGTATCTAGGTTGATTGTATCCACGGGTTCCTCGTGGGGTTGAATAGTTCTCTCTTCTTGTTGTAGTAGTCTGGCAAGTTCCCCTGGTACTTCACAATCTTCCTCACCTTCGTCTTCGGCTTGGTAGATTAGATTTTCAGAGTCACAAAAGTCCATAGCATAACCATTACCCATGGGATCCAGAATAGATGTAGACTTACATTGTGAGTGTGAGTGTGTATAAGGGTATAGCTATCTTTGAAAGAAATGAAAACTGTAAAAGATAAAAAACAATGAGCACAAAGTTTGTATGCAAAACGTCCATGCTTCATTGATGTCATATGGAAATGATATAATAACCCTTACAAATGGACCAGTGTGCCTCAGGTAAGACACAAGGTTTGATAGTCTGAATTGTTTTAATATTATAGATCCAACAAAATGTAAAGACAAACTACTGTGGGATAAAAGTGATCGGGTCAAAATCTCTAGCCTCCCAGTTGTTGAGCCCTCCACTAACAGTTGGGAAGATCCAATCCTCTAGGCTGCAATCATCTTCATCATCCTCTACCGCGTTGACTTCACGGTTGCTGATCTTCAGGGGTGGTCCTCCAGCACGATCACGGCGTACAGTCTTCTGAGCACCTTCTTATATCACTGCTTTGGTGTCCTTTAAAGATGACATCTTGAGTGGAGGCCTTGTAATCTTGGGAACAACCTTTGTCACTGCCACATCTTGCGAGACTTCTTCAAAGTGTTGGAATGGAGTTTCAATAAATTCACCATCTAATTCTACATATCTGAAAGAATTGATATGGTTGATCATATACTCCTCTTCTCCATGAACGGTGATAATCTTCCCTTGAATCGGATACTTTAGCATTTGGTGTAACGTAGAAGTGACAACGCCAGCATTGTGAATCCATGGTCTTCCTAGCAAGCAGGAATATGAAGGGAGGATATCCATTACATAAAAAGTTGAATCAAATGTTTGGGTTCCAACCTTTATGGGGATATCCACTTCACCATGCACCATTCTTTTCAAGCCGTCAAAATCCCTCACTACTATGTTGCTTGGCTTCAATGTCAATCCATCACAGTCAAGCCTATCAAGAGCCTTTTTAGGGGAAATACATTCAGAGATGAGCCAGTGTCCACCAAAACATGAGCCAAGGTCATGCCCCTACATTCAATTGAGACATGCAATGCCTCATTATGTTTCCTTCCTCTTGGCGTTAAATCAGCATCTGAAAAACCTAGACCATTATCTGCAGTCAAGCTGGCTACGCAGTCCTGGAACTGATCGGCAGATGTTTCTTGGGGTACATGAGCAGTTTTCTGGAATTTTACCAAGGCTTTTGCATGCGCCTCGGAAAACAGTAGTAAAGCCAGCATGGAAATTTTAGATGGAGTTTGCCCAGTTGCTCAACTACATTGTAGTCGCTTCTTTTTATGACCTTTAGAATTTCCTCCATCTCTTTTCGGGAAGTCTCAGGGATAGCCAATGATTGTGCCTTCGTCCAGACAGGCTCAATCAGAATACTTTTACCTCGAGTCTCGATTGACTCGGCAGTAGGAATGTCGGTAAGAGTGATAGCAGGGATTGTAACAGCTTTGTCATTTGGAGCATTGGTGGAGATGATTGTGGGACTGGGAATAGCCTTCGGAGGAGCAACAACAACAGGAATGATTATGGGTCTAGAAACTGGTTTTGGGGGAGCAATTTCTGGAGAGAATATCCTTCCGCTTCGAGTAATCTTGTTAGTCCCGACAATGTTACTGATATTGGAGTCATCCTTCTCAAAACTTGAATCTTCAGCAACTGGTCAATCTTGCTTGATATCGTGGTAGTAGACGTCCCCTCCATAATTCCATGGTACGGTTTTGTCTGACAAATACGGGACTGATCCAGGCATTATAATTATTAAAGGAGCTACTTTTAGAACTGATGTAATTCTAATGGGTCTTTTGGTGGAGACCCTGGAAGAATTATCGGAAATGGTCACAATGGAAACATCATTATAAGAAACAGGTGGAACATAAGTCTTTTCAAACAAAATCTCCTTGCTATCTATTAGGCATTGAACGCCTACATTCAACAAAGGACAGCTGGTTGGTGAGGACAAACAGAAATGGCAGCTTTCATCACAGCCAGGGAAAATACGGGCATTCAACAAGTTCACTTTAATAGTCAGGAGTGGGGTCATAAGCTCATCAACTGAAGTAATAAACATATCTTCCTCAATGGCGTTGGTATTATGGCCATGTTTGGGCATAGGGGCAGAAATGACATTTGGCTTTTCGGGCACATCGAATTCAATTTCTTTGGCTTCAATGAGGTCTTGTACTTTGTTCTTTAGATCCCAACAATTATTAGTGTCGTGGTCGGGACTTTTAGAGTGGTATGCACAGCGGGCATTGGGATGATAGTGAGGAGATGTTGTGTTAGGGTTCGTTGGAGCTTCTTTGAAAGTCACCAGGTTGGATCTTAACAGATGTGGAAATACTTGAGATAGGTTCATGTTAATTCTGGTGAATTGTCTGACTGGTCTTTCCATTCTTGGTTGGTTGTTTCTTTGTTGATCAGGCGCAAGTTTAGGGATCATAACAGCCCCCACCATTGGACGGCGTTCGGCCCTATCTTGATTTCTCTGATGATATACAACAACCACTTCCTTCATTCCGATGAATGGCTTCCTTACAGCAGCATAGGATGTATCTTTTTGAATTTTTCCACTTTTTATCCCGACTTCTACCCTTTCTCCGGTCAATATCAGTTTGGTAAAACCTGCCGATGAACTTCCAATTAAGTGATTGAAGAAAGGTCCAGACAAGGTGCCCAAGAACATATCAACTAACTCTCTTTCAAATAGGTGAGGTTTAACTCTTCCAGCCAAGTCTCTCCATTTTTACGCATAGTCCTTGAAGCCTTCATTTGAAACCATGGCCATACTCTGGAGTTGAGTACGGGTAGGTGCCAGATCAGCATTGTATTGGTATTGTTTATAAAAGGCTGCAGCAAGATCTTCCTAGATATAAATATTGGATCTTTCTAACTGATAAAACTAATCAAGTTGAGTTCCAGACAGACTGTCTAGGAAGAAGTGTACCCATAAGTCTTTATCAGCGGTATGAGGCTGGATCTTCCTCACATAGGACCAGAGATGCATTTTTGGGCATGAATCTCCGTCATATTTGGTGAACACAGGTGCTTTGAACTTTGGAGGAATGACAATTCCCGATACTAACCCCAACTCCTCAAAGTCCAAGCCAGGCACTTTTTGGATTTCCATTGCACTCAACCGCTCTTCAAGATGTTTATACTTGTCATCAGCTGGAGGGTATTGTTCTTCAGAATAGTCTTCTTCTTCCTCTTCCTCTTATGATTCTTACTGGACAACTATTTCTTTGCCTTTCCCATCTTGATTGTCTCTCTCACCGGATGTCATTGTAAAGTCTAGGATCCTTCTTGTCTGCCTGTGGAATCTTCTTCCCATGTTTAGAACTCCAGTTACTTTCTTCGTCTTCTTTTTATTCTCTTCAACCAGCAAGGTCTTCAACTCTTCTTGTCCTTTGGCCAGAGTTAAGAACAATTGTTGAAACTGGGAATTCTGAGCTTGGAGGTCCTTCACTGTTTGCTCGAGATCCATCTTACTGAAATACAAAGTAGAGAGATAAGGAGACTTGTGGCAAGAAACCTGCTTATGTCATGATGAATGGTAAATGTGTATGCAATGATTTCAAGGATTTTAAGATTCAAATTTGTTTTATACAAAAAAGGAAACACACGTTATATTAATAGATTAAAGCTTGAGTACAATAATGCCTCCTTGGGAAAAACAAATACAAGAAACTCTAAGATAAAAAGGTAGTGCGCATCCTCTTTGGTGCAATATAGGCATTTAGAGTCTGCTCCTCATGAAGTAGCTTAGTCAGTTCCAAAACCTTCTTCTCGCTTGTGTAGAATTGGGCTTCAAAAGTATCTCGCTCCCCCTTGAGTTGTATCCAATCTCTTTGTAGGTCTTCAAGAGAGGTGGGCATGTCAGGATGTAAGATTGTGTATTGAATATCTTCTTCCATGACAGGCTAAATGATTACCGGGAGAATGGAGGGATAAAGCATCATAAGACTCGGAGCACGAGTTCGTATCCATTTGAGGTAAGGCTCAAGAGGGATGGGATTTTTATGCCCTAGATTCTTGCTATCTACCTTTGGGCGTAACTAAATTGTCTTAAGGCTAAGCAGGGGTTATAAGTGATACCTCCCCTAATGCCAAGTAAAGGGACATTAGGAAATTCTCCATAACGATCGACAATAGTAACATTCTCTACGGATCGGGAGCACCAATGAATGTCTGAATGTTTGAGTATCATCAACCTTTGTGACCACCTTGAACCTTGCTCATTCTTTAATACAGATTGGGGAAGATGTGAAAAAAACCATCTTGCCAAGAGAGTAGTGCAACACATAAGGACACCTCTTTTCCTCATTGTGCAAGTGTGAAAAGAGTGTAGGATGTCTCCTAGCAATGTAGGCACCAGGTTGCAGGATATGAAGATTTTGACGGTGTTTACATCTATGAGTTGGTCAGGGTTTGGAAACAAAACCATCCCATAGATGAGGAGAGCCAAAATTTCCTTAAAGGCTTGCAGATCCAAGGAATTCCAATAGCTTTGGGCCTTCTCAAACAAGAACATTTCCAGGAAACCTTTGACACCACTCCTTGTTTCCCAATGAGTTGTGACATCAGATGAGTGCAAGTGTAGAGCTTGAGCAATTTTTTCTAAATTTGGGTCTCTTTCCGTACCGTTGAAAGGTAGTTGATTAAGAATGAGAATCCTCAGGAGTTGGGAGAATTCATCCAAAGTTGGCACAAGTTGATAATCGGGAAACGTGAAGCAAATTTGTAGAGGATCAAAGAACTGAAAGAGCACCTTCATCATGTCCTCATATGTGTTGGAGGTGACCAAGTTGAGGAGACGACCATGTCTCTCGGTGAATGGAGATTTTTCAGGAATCCTTGAAGCTAGCTCCTTAAGTTGTGGAGGGATCCTTACAAGGTGACTTGGATAGTTTTCCTGCAAAGAGAATCCATGTCCTACAAAACAAGAACAGAGATAAATCTAATAATCCTTGAAATGGTTAGTGAATGTGTATGATGTTATGATGTTCATGATGTTATGTATAAGTATGCATATACAAACAAAATAAACAATTCCTTGGGTTTAGGCTTGCATGGAGTCTTATAGGTAAGTACCCTTTTGAAGTTTAGTTGGCTCAAACCTGTCCTAGTAATAGTAACTGGGTTCTAAGGAGCTCAATATCACTGATTTTTTTCCTTGGTCATTGTTTCAGCACAAGCCTCTTTAATGGAGACCGAAATATCTCAAGAAACCAAACCTCAATGAGTGTAGTATCGAGTATCTACCAACTTCGGATTGCACCAAAGTCGGTCATCTCACTATATCCTAAAGGCCAAGTTGGTCAAGTAAAGGTTCTAAAAGTTCATTAGTGCTTCATGACATCACTCAGTGGCCTCGTATTCTCTTGGGTTAACTCAAAGGCTACCGATGCCCACAAATATGTCGCACTAACGTAGCTATTACTTAGACCATGTCGGTATACCCCACACAGTTTCCACAACGTATTGCTACTTACCTATAATGTATCCCAAATACGGGTAGTGTATTCAAACCCAAACAAAGAACCATAATATAAAGCAAACAATTCAAACAATGTAAGTAAGTAAATGTGATCTAACCCTAAGGTAACCCCACTTTTAGAATTTTCCCCAGCAGAGTCGCCAGTTCTGTGGTGCGGCGGGAGAACTGACTTGAAGGTTTGCATTTGATCGCAATTGTGCGGTTAGCAAGAGTCGCCACCAACTTTTATTTTATCCAATAAGGAAAGGTAAAAAAGCACAGGAAAGACCTTTCGAGATTACTTCTCGGGTTCGGGGTGTAGATTATGAAAAGGGAAGGTATTAGCACCCTTTTCATCCATGGTTTTCCATGGGCTCTTAGTTGCTCGCTAGATCACTTTCTTTTGTTTGAATGTGCTTGTGGTGTGTTTTTTTTAAAGTAATTTGAAAAATGTCTTTGCAATGGTTCTCGTCTCCATAAGAACGCATACAAAGTGTTGTTTTGAAAAATAGTTTAAAGAGGTGTTTGTGTATTATGTTTTTTGAAGGTGATTTTGAAAATATGTTTTTGTGATGGTTCTCGTCTGTATAAGAATGTATGCAAAAAGTTTTCGTCTTTTTGAAAAAAAGTTAGTGTGAAATTATTGGTGTAAAATGTTTGTTTGTGAGCAACCGGGCAATTAAGAGTGAATCTACCTACTCGAAAGGTCTTAAATGTTCTTTTCTTCCTTTTTTAGATGTTTCTATCTTGCCATTGATTTGGTAAGAAGCCCATCATTGGATGTGAAGGGACAGTCGCGGGACGTTTGTATAGTCGTAGAAGGCAACTTGTGAGACGCTTTAGCAATTTTTGTAAGAGACTAGATCGTTTTATCGAAGGCAACATTGAGGGACAACGAGGGACTATGATCTTTTTTATCGAAGGGTCTTTTCTAAAGCGTCCCATATTCGAGGGACATGATTCTATTTCTGAGGCAACGAGTGAGGTTACCTTAAGGGTGCGTGTGTGCAAGTGTGTTTGTTTGCATACATTTTATCTTGCATTTAAAGGTTATCTATTTGTTGATTTTATCTTTCCAGACATCCTAATTACTAGCAATATATGAAAGCAAAATAAAATACTGAAAATAAAATCCTAAGCTATTACATCATTGGGGAGATGGGGGTACAATTTACAAATAGGGATGAAATAAGTGTCTAATTATTACAACCATATCGAACAATTGGGGAGCAATGAAAATATATGCATAAACAGTGCGGAAAATGGGAGAGACTACCTTTTGAACCATTATGTGTCGACACATGCTTCTATGCACCGACACGTAACTTTTCCTTTCTCCTGTAAAGAAAAATCCACTTAGTATGAGCCGACACATAATGGGATGTGTCGACTCATACACCTTCTTTGTATCGACACATATGCATTTTGTGTGGACTCATATACTTTTCAACCTTCTATTTTGGGACCTGGAATCAGTATGAATCAATGCATGGGGTTTATGTATCGACTCATACCCTATTTGTTTACTAGGATGAGTTGACACATGTGCATTTGTGTCGATACATACTGTACATTTCTGCTTTAAACATTGTTTTACTGTCCATACATGTCAGTTTATAGAATACGATTGATAAACATAAACAACAAGGAAACGGGTAGCTAAAAGGGACAATGATTAGTACAACTTATCTTCAAAAATTAATCATTAGTGATGTATGAAAAATACCAAGTCAAGAAGACTTACCTTGAAACTACACTGGATGTTTGAAATCTAAATACTTTTCAAGATGCTGTGAGGGCTCCAATGAATCTCCAGGCAGCTTGTTCCAAACTGTTGAAACCCAGTCAAGTTATACAGTATTGTCTTTATGTTTGGATGGTGAGGATAATGGCACTAACAGAAACTGTTTTAGTGTTTCTATAATCTCTATGTGCTAAGGTGTTTGGTTTATGGGAGAGTTTGTAAGATTGAGTAATGGATTGAAGTTTTGTTTTGAATGAGATTAGAGCTGGTTTTTTTCTTGAATCAGCCAAAGTTAAAAAGAATATTGTTTTCTTCTGTTCAAAAACTCCTTATTTTCTCCAAAAATTCCAACCCCTATGTCTTATGAAACAGTCCCTTTTGTAGACCCTTGACTGAGGTTTAGGGGGGGGGGGGGGGGAAATAAGTCATTTTGAATTGTTTTTGCCTACTGTTTTGATACTTTTTTCACACAATTTTCTTTTGCCATTTGGGTGCAATTTTAGGGCTGTTATGATGCAGGTTGGGGCAGACTGCATATAGCAGTTTTGGACTGTATAGAACATCATATGCAGATTTGTGGTGCAGCATAGCACAAGGTTTTTTGTAGGACAGTAATGGAGCAGGTTTTGGGGTGTTGTGGCAATGCAACATATCATATTTTTTTCAACTTGGACAATAAGATTTGTAGCATGAAACAAACTTAGTCTTGTGGAGTATTTTATGCACATTGTATCAAGGACAAAACATTATGACAAGGTTTTGAGTCAAAGGGAAAAGTCCAAGCAATACCAAGTTTAGGGTTTGTAAACTTGCAAAAAAAGTCACTTTGTAATAACTTGAATTATTTGGCTCATTTTAAATTATATGGAATTGTATTAAAAAAAAGTCATGAAGCAAATGAAATTAACAAGTATAGAAAATACTTAGAAAAATTTCAAAGTCTTGCAAAAGTTGGATTTTTGATTCTCTTGATTTTTTGGATGATCAAATTTCACCTTTTGGATGTCTTGACGCAATTTGATTTTTGGGACTCAAATTTGGTCAAAAATTTCACCATTTTGCCCTTGTGAAAGATTTTCTTGAAAACTTGTAATTCCAGACTTGAAACTTGATAGAAGAAAACCTGAGGGCCCAGGATGATCTTTTGAGAAATGAGAGGGCAAATTTTCGGGTACAACACGCGCCTTCATTGGTTGGAAGATGACACGTTGGTCATCTTCAACCTCCAGCCAACGTGAATTTCAGGTCTCCCAAACTGTAAAATCAGAAGCTCAGACATATGCCATTCGATTCGTCTCTTCAAGATGAAGACAACCACACCTTCGCGACAAATTTATATAAATCGTAGCTCAAGCAATTTGGAAGGAAAGTTTTGAAAAGGGATTTGAAATTTCATGGTCAAAACGTGTTTCCAGATAAAAGTAATTGTTGCGACTAGAACCAGGGCAATGAGAGCTTCACAATGATATCAAATTTTGAAGAATTGATGAAGAAATCTACCTATTGAAGTTGAGTTGCAGAGCTCTGAAACTGGATTTCTATGAGCAATATAGGGCACGATTATTGAAGGTAATTGTATGGTTAGCTTCAGGGAAGATCAAGGAAGGTGAATTGATAGAAAAATTGCATTGAAAAAGGCTTGACCACTGATTACGAAGTTACAAAAAATTGAGTTATGGAGCAAGTTTGGCAGGATGATTCTGGATATCCAAGCTTGAGAAAATGAATGTGATAGTTCATGTATTTATAGGAGAATCAAATGGGATCAAAAGGAAGAGTGAATGATGCATTTTGGAGGGAATTCGTGTAAACCTGATGCACGAGTGAAGTGTGATATTATTTTCACCAAAACTCATCCAATCTGTGTTTTAAGGTGCTATACACTTCTGGAATTTTTTTTTAATCAATTTTAAATAAAAAACACACATAAATCTTGTGATTAGAGCCCACATTATGGATTTCAAAATTCTGACTTGGTGAGAAATTCAGTTCCATGTTACCAATTTCAAAACAATGGAATTTTCAACTCAAGGGGTCTTAGGGCATGATTCTTGATGCTTTATAAAGATGAGGTTACAAGCTTTGCAATGGAAATATAATTTAATTAAATGGATGCTTGATCTAAAAGTTGTATTGAGTCAAAGTTGGTGAAAAAAGGTTGACTTTCCATACTTAGAAATATTTCAAATTTTTCTTCAAAAGTGACCTATAATGTTTTGCATCCAAACATGGCCTTCCACTTGGAATTTTCTCTTGACAATAAAATATGGCATGGAATAGACCTCTTGAATGACATTTTGAAACTTTAACCATTAAAAATATCCAAAAATTGAGAGAGTTATGAATTGTTGAAGTCGGAAAAAAAGAATGAAATGACCAATAATCTTTTGTATCCTTAGGGAATCTTACATCACTTTTCTCACTTTGAATATAAAAGTAGGAATAAAGTTAACATCTTCAAGATCATTATGGAAAAAGAGTGGGCTCAAGGTGATAAAAATTGACCAAGTTATGATCATTTGAAGTTACACATGAGAGATTGGGAGTTCATCTGGAGGACTTGTAATCTTTCTTCATCACCAAGTTTATTCCACATGAAAACTCCTTGAAACTTTTGAAGTGATTTGTTAATAACCCTTTAAAGAGAAGGATTTATTTTGAATCACTAAAAAATACCAAAAGATGAGCAAGATATACTTCTTTTAAGTTCAAAACCCTAGTTCCTAGATCAAGAAAATGCTTTGAGGAACTTTGACAATTTTGAACAACCTTATTGTACCAACACTCTTGATTTGTAAATAGAATTTGTTGAGGATGATAATGAGAACTCATAGCAAACAAAACCACTTCGATATCTTGAGAATTGAGAGAAATATGCACTTGCGAACAATGGGAACAAGACCTTGTCCAACCATGACAACCTCTTCAATCAACCCCTTGTAATTTTGAATCAATTTGATAAATTTGAAATGTAGTGAACCAAAATAAACCTTTACACGCCATTTTTTCCAAAACAACTTCAATGGTGAGGTTTGAATTTCTCAAGCTTTATTGATTAGAGCATGGAAATAAACTCATGAACCCATGGATCAACTTGTTAAGCCACGTTGCCTATACCTACATTATTAACAAGTAAGACAAACCAACATTGTAGGTAAAGGCAATGTGGCTTAGCTAGTTGATCCATGGGTTCATGAGTTTATTTCCATGCCCTAGTCAATAAAGCTTGAGAAATCCAAACCTCACCATTGAAGTTGTTTTGGAAGAAATGGCATGGCATGGTTTATTTTGGTTCAACACATTTCAAATTTATAAAAATTGATTCAAAAGTACAAGGGGTTGATGGAAGAAGTTGTCATGGTTGGACAAGGCTTTGTTCCCATTGGTCACAAGTGCATATTTTTCTCAATTATCAAGATATGGAAGTGGTTTTGGTGACTATGAGTTCTAATTATCATCCTCAATAACTTATATTTACAAATAAATAGTGTTGGTACAAGAAAGTTGTTCAAAATTTTCAATGTTCCTCAAAGCATTTTCTTGATCTAGGAGCTAGGGTTTTGAAATTCAAAGAAGTATATCTTGCTCATCTTTTGATATTTATGAGTGATTCCAAAAACATCCTTCTCTTAAAAGGGTTATTAACAAATCACTTCAAAAGTTTCAAGGAGTTTTAATGTGGAAGAAACTTGATGATGAAGAAAGATTACAAGTCCTCCAGATGAACCCCCAATTTCCCATGTGTGACTTCAAATGATCATAACTTGGTCAATTTTTATCACCTTAAGCCCACTCTTTTTCCACAATGATCTTGAGGATGTGAACTTTATTCCTTCTTTCATGTGCAAAGTGAGAAAATGGATGGAAGATGCCCTAAGGATACAAAAGATTATAGGTCATTTCATGAATTTTTTCGCAACTTCAACAATTCATAACTCTCTCAATTTTTGGATATTTTGAATGGTTCAAGTTTAAAAATGTCATTCAAGAGGTCTATTTCATGCCATCTTTTTTGGTCAAAAGCAAATTCTAAGTGGAAGGCCATGTTTGGGTGCAAAACATTATAGGTCATTGTAGAAGAAAAACTTGAAATATTTCTAAGTATGGAAAGTCAACCTTTTTCCCAACTTTGACTCATTGCAACTTTCAGCTCAAACATCCATTTTATTCCATTCTTTTCCCATTGCAAAACTTGTAAGTTCATCTTTCTAAAGCATCAAGAATCATGCCCTAATACCCCTTGAGCTGAGACTGCCATTGATTTGAACATGGTAACTTGAAACTAAAGTTTCTTCAAATATCAGAATTTGAAATCATTTATTTAGCTTCTAAACACATTGTTTCTGTGTGTTTTTGCTTCTAAACATGTTTAGTGAACTTCCAGAAGTGATTAGCATAGCAAAACATGTGTTTTGGATGAGTTTTGATCAAATTATAAGTCACACTTTTCTTGTTTGCAACTTCACACGATTTCCCTCCAAACTTCATAATTTCACACGCTTGAACATTCCATTTGATTCCCTATAAATAGAGGGTCATCCCTAATTCATTTCTTCAAGCTTGAACAACCAAAATCACCCTGCCAAACTTGCTCCATAACTCATTTTTCTGCAACTTTGAAATCAGTGTTCAAGCCTTTTTCAATCTATTTTTCCTATCAATTCACCTTCCTTGTTCTTCCTTGAAGCTAACCATACAATTACCTTCAAGAATTATGACCTATACTGATCCATAGAAGTCCAGTTTCTGAGCTCTACAACTCAAATTCAATAGGCAGATTTCTCCATCAATTCTTCCAAACTTTGATATCATTGTGAAGCTCTCATTGCCCTGGTTCTAGTCGCAATACTTGCTTTTATGTGGAAATACGTTTTGACCATGAAATTTCAAATCCCTTTTCAAAACTTCTCTTCCAAATTGCTTGAGCTACAGTTTATATAAATTTGTCGCAAAGGTGTGGTTGTCTTTGTATTGAAGAGACGAAGCGAATGGCATAGGTCTCATGCTCTAGTTTTTCAAATTGAGCAACCTGGTTTTGAGACTGGCTGGAGGTTGAAGATGACCAACGTTTCATCTTCCAACCAATGATGGCGTGCCATTTGTATTTTTTTTTAATTTCTGATTTATATTTGATTCTATGCTTTATTCAGTAATGACCATGATATGCACAGCACGCCAGATCCCTTGGATTTGATTACTAACGCGTTTTAACTCTCATCCATTGATCCACATATTTTTGACTTTATTTTTTATTTTTGATTTTTATATTTAATTGCTTTAAACTTCAAAAATCATAGAAAATTCATTTTTAGTCCTAAAAATCTGGAAAAAAATTATGAAAAATATTTTTGATTTTTCTCTTTCTGATTTTTATTTTTTCACAATTTTATTTTGTGTTTTGATATTTTTTTTTATAAATTTTCACTTTATTTGAATTGTTTTAAATGTTTAAAAATACTTTTATGCATTTTAAATTCTGGAAAAAAAATATGGAATGATTCAATGATATTGTGACAAATATTGGTGACTTCATTTATTTTTTTATTTATGACTTTGGTATTTTTTATCATTTTTGGGTTATTTTACTCATTTTTTTAAATTTTAAAAATAGTTTCTGACTTTAAAATATTACCAAAAATTTTATAAAAATATTTGAGTTTATTTCTGATTTTTCTATGGTCTTATTTTATATTTCTTGATTAATTTGAACATAGTTAATATTTTTCTCTCTTATTTCTACTTTAAAACATTTAAAAAATCTTTTTTAATGTATATATTAAATGCAATATTATTTTGTGAATACTTTCTGGCTGATCTTGGGTTGAATTTTTGATCATGAACTTTATTAACATCATTGGATCCATGGTGTTGAGTCTAACTCCACAAAAATGGATGAATGATTTTAATAATAGTTTGAATAAATTTTAATTCAAATGTGGTTTATATTCTTCCCCACCCCTCTTCATCTTGTCCCTTTATTATTTCACTAAGTGTCATTGGAGCATGATCTATATATCATCTCTCAAAACAAATGGTGCATAGATTGCTATTGACTGGCCTCAAAATAGGTGCGACTTCTATATAAGTCCACTTACGATTGCTTAACATAGCGCTAAATTTTGTCTCGATTCGAATAAATGGTCATTCGTGGCCTAAACCTATGTTTGTAAGCCCAAGTATGTTAGTTTGATCTCTTTGATCCAATAACCTTGAGATTCATTGTATGGAGGCTTTGGTTCTACCAATCCTCTAATGGGTCTATAACACTTTTGGTCAATGCGGATCACTTAAACATCGTTGATCATTAAATGGTACTTTTGAGGATTCGAAATGGATGATATACTGGACAAAAAGCAAATGCATCTTGTTGTGTGGAGGCTTTGGTTCTACCAATCCTCTAATGAGTTTCAAATGAAAGTTTCAAGATGGTCATCCAACTAACCACTAATTATTAAATTGTTTTTACTTTATGCTTTTATTTTTATACTTTATGTACCATTTACTTTAATCATTACATTTCATGTCATTTTTATTTTGCTCACTTGAGCGTTTATATTCTTGTTATTTTTATTTTGCTCACTTGAGCTTTTCTTTTCTCTTTTAAGATACCTAATAATAAACATGAACCATAAAATTCTTTTATGATACTTGGACTATTTGGCTACTATCCTTGGCATTGTGGAGTATTGGACATCTTGGACTTAGGATTAGAGGCCTTGACCTATGTTGGAGACCTTGTGACCTTAATTGGTATTTTTTATGGAGTTCTTGAGGTTTACCTTAGGACATTGGGTTGTTTGTTTATTTTGTGTGTAGGTTATTGTGATTACATTCTTTGTTTGTAATCTGGAATTCACCTGTATACAACCGTTACTCTGCCTAATTTTTGTGAAGACATAATATACTTGAAGTTTGGTTCTCTCAAGAAGTCTAGTATATTTGCTTGTTTGGTTTCAATCCAAGTAATTGGAATTCTATCTTGACTCACAATGTCAAGTATTGACTTTTTTTTGGTTAGATGGTTCTTATCCTTAGATTTTTACCTTATGCTTTAGGATAATGTCTTCTTCTCCTCCCATCTTCTTTAATTTCAAATATCTTTTTCCTCCTTTTAAAAACTCTTCTTGTTTTGAAACTTGAACCACTTTCATAATAAACTTGGACTTATGTCCATGCATTTTCAAAACATTTTTCATAAACGAATTTCAATCAAATTAATAATACTTTGACATTTTTTTAGAAGACTAAAAGCAATCAATCTCATTTCAAACCATTTTTTCCACTTTGGCTTTCTATTTCAAAACCTCTCTCAAAAGATTAAACTCTTGTTAATCTTTGTAGTGATGCAAACAACTATACTTCTACAATATTTAATGAAGAGAGATATTTTCCACTTGGGTGTTGAGTGAGGAATTGTTGATTTTAAAATCCAAGCCATATCCTCCACTTTGAGATGATGCAAACTCTCCTTTCTCATGATTGTGGGTAGTAACTATGTTTTTCACACGGACAACGATGATGATGTCTTATCTAATAAAATTAACCAAAACATTTGTGTTTTAAATTTTTTAAAAGAGGAACTATGTGTACCGTGATCCCCTATTGCATGAAAGGTGGTACATAGGCACTAAAGGTTCGCAACTACGGTGGGTGCAAAACTCATAAAAAATACTTCTTTTCTCACCTCCACCATCTATTTTTTATACAACATTTTATAGCCAAAATATATAGATTTTACAAAGAGGTTACTACGGAGTACCGCAGATGTTTAGGGTTCCAATACCTTCCCTTTGCATAACCAACCCCCTTACCTAGAATCTTTCCCCCTCATTTTGGGTTACTCGCTCTTTTCCCATTCCTTTGGAAACAATAAAGCGCGGTGGCGATTTTTATTTTGATATGTATAAGTCTAGTCAATCTAATGGCTTAGTCTTAAACATTTCTACCGCTATAGAAAAAATGGCGGCTTCACTGGGGAAAGATTAACCTCTTGATGGTCCATCCCTAAGTGGGTTGAACCTATCTTTGTTTATATCTGTATATGTGCTATTGTTGTTTATGTGTTATATGTTGTATATATGTTTGCTTGGATTTTCCTGGTTTTCAGGATGCTTGGTGATTACTTATAAGAACTATACCCGGACTTTGGAAAACTTTAAGATAGGACGGGCGGTATAGTCATGTTAACTTTGAAGGAGTAATCCCAAAAACTGAGGCATGAAATCCCCCACTAAGTGGAGGCCCCTTTGATTGTAGTGTCGTTTACCGAGTAATCGGGATGACATACTGCTTTCGATCAGGGAGCCTGCTGAAGCTGAGGACCATAGAATACCTAACCCATCTTGGCCTTTTAGGTGTAGTGCGAAAGCTGTGACGGAGTAATCCGGAAATAGTTGTCACGTGATAATACACTCGGACGAGTTTTTCTTGAGAATATTACTAATTACCGAGTTAATCGGGAAGTTGGTAATATCCGAAGGAAGGATGTAGACTCTGGGAACCTCTAGAACTTTGTTCGGAAGGTGATAACTTTTAGACCATACCTTATGGGTAGTACCTTCGACCTCATGCTCGTGACGTTGAACCTATGAACCCTATATTTGTGATCTTGTGTGTGATTGTTACATCATGCATCCATGCATACATAAGCATCTTTTGAAGAAATTTTATTTCAAGGATCTTGAAAGTTGACCATTTGTGAATATTTCAGGTACCTTTTGATCATGGATTCTGGAAAAAAAGACCAGAAAATACAGTTTCAAAGATCCCAAGATAGATGAGTTGATCAGTCTAATTCCCGAGATTGAGTGTTCTGCAGATTTTTGAAAGAAGTATGGATCCATCATTCCTCTCATGAAGCTTAGGATGAAGGAGGGTATCCTATCGACCTTGGTCCAGTTATATAATACGATGTATCATTGCTTTACTTTCCCCGACTATCAGTTAATGCCTACACTAGGGGAGTATTCTTTTATGTTGGATTTACCTATTACCATCATGTTCCTTTTACTGGTTTGGAGGGTGAGCCAAAACCAGATGAGATTGCTGCTTTGATCTATCTGGGGAAGTCTGAGGTTGAAGCCCATATGACTACTAAAGGAGGGATTAGAGGATTACCAGCTCAGTTCTTATTGGAGAAAGCTCGTTACTTTGCTAGGATGAAGAGTACAGTCGCTTTTGAGGCCATCTTTGCTCTACTTGCTTACGGGTTGTTCTTATTTCCTAATATGGATAGGTTTGTTTACATTAATGCTATCAGGATCTTCATGATTGGAAACCTAGTTCCTACATTGTTGGGTGATGCTTATTACTCTATTCATCTTCGGAATTCATATCATGGGGGGATGATTCTCTGTTGCACGCCTCTGCTGTACCCGTGGTTTATTTCTCATATGCCTTAGTCTGATGCTTTCTGGGATGTCAGGAAGGAACCCCGTTGGGCTCCTAAGATCATGGAACTTACTCACTCAGATATTTATTGGTATCATCGAGCTTACCAGATGGTAGAGATTATCGATAGTTGTGGTAGTTTCCCCAATGTACCTCTTCTTGGTACAAAGGGAGGAATTAACTATAATCCTGTTCTTGCACGACGACAGCTTAGTTATCCGATGAGGGATAAACCAAATAGTATTCCTGAATGAGGGAGAAGACCATAAGGAAGCTATGGAGCAGATTTCGAAGGCCTGGCGTCACATTCATAGGAAGAGTAGGAAACACTTGGGACCTAGGGGGATGTTTCTTTGGAGCCATATCTTCAGTGGGTACAAGCGAGAGCTATTCAGCTGAAGATGTCGTAATCCCGGGAAACACCTATGCCTGATTTGTTTGTGAAGACCACTCCTCCCTTATTGGATCATGTAGAAGAGCTACAACTTGCTTTGCTCAGGATGCAGCAGGAAAAGGATGCTTGGAAGAATAAGTGTCAAACTTTAGAGATTTCCTATAGAGCAGACTTGAAGGAGAAAGATGATTTGATTGAGATTCTTGAGAGTCGGGCTGTAGAGACCATGAAGAGGCAAGGGGGTTTATTTTCTCCTAAGCCTCAGTCAGATGCTAGTTTCTCACTTCATGATTCAACTGATTGGAAGGAGGTTGCCTCTAGATATGCGGAATAAAATCAAAGGTGGAAGGCTCAGATTGCTAGGCTTACAGGGAAGCGCAAGCGTATAGGGTGATCTCCGTCAGCTTTACTTCTTAGGGTTTTAGACTTTATTTTCATCTTGTACTTGGGATTATTGAAACTTGTAATCCATTTTTAAGTTATTATAATAAAAAATTCCAGTATTTCAAATGTGTTATTACTTTGATATTTGCAATGTGTCTATCAATCATGTGCATTGCATATTATGCATCATATTGCACATATTTCTTGCATTTGTTATGCATATCTAGGTCTCTTACCAATATTTTTTACTTTGTTCAGCAAGTTGTCTCACCACTACAACACTTGAGCTAATTTCAGAAGGAAGATGGACAACTTAAAACAAGAGAATTGCGAGTTGCGCGAGGAAGTTTCTGCTCTGAAGGCCGTCATGGCCAATCTTACTGCTCTGATGGAATCTCTAGTGGCTGTTCAAAATCAGCCACCAAGTGTTCAACCTCAACAAACAAGGGTTACTACTGAAGCTCCAACTGTTCTTGTGTCTGCTACTCCAGCTATTGTTTAGAATCACATGCCTCAAGGTTGTCCATGAGGAATTCCAGAGAACTTTGTGCCTGAAGGTTTCAATCTTGGTCCTCAAGATACTCCATTTGTACAAACTACAGTTACTCCTGCACCTCCTGTGGTGCATGCTGCTCCTGCTGCGCCTCCTTCCGTAAACGTGGTCCCATTTGCTAATGATGATATGTATCATCCTTTTCTTCCACCAAGTGAAGACTTGGGTCTCTATGATAGAATGGATGATTTTCAAGAGCAGTTTGACAAGATGCAGAGGGATATGAATGCTCTCAGGGGAAAGGAATTATTCGGGCAGAATGTGAATGATTTATGCTTGTTCCCGAATGTCAAGATACCTGCGAAGTTTAAAGTCCCGGAGTTCGAGAAGTACAAGGGAAACATTTATCCCCGTGCTCATCTTGTAATGTATGTAAATAGAATGTATATCCACACTGATGATCAACGTCTGTTAATTCACTTTTTTCAGGATAGTTTGACTGGTGTTGCGTTGGAGTAGTATATGAGTTTGGACAGCATCATTATCCATACTTTCAACGACTTGGGAGAAGCATTTATCAGAAAATACAAATAAAACATGGACATGGCGCCTGACCGAAATTAACTCAGGGTCATGGTCCAGAAAATGACAGGGAATCGTTTAAAGAATATGCACAAAGATGGTGCGAGGTAGCCGCCCAAGTGATTCCTCCCATGGAAGAGAAGGAGATGACCAAGATTTTCTTGAACACTCTGGGTGCTTTCTACTATGAGAGGATGGTAGAGAGTGCGCCAAGTAACTTTACTGAAATGGTAGGAATGGGTATCCGTTTAGAAGAGGCTGTAAGAGAGGGCCGTTTAACAAAAAGTGAAAGTTTCGGAAATTCGAAGAAGCCATCCTATGGGTTTGCCAAAAAGAAGGAAGGAGCTACAAACATTTTCATACAAGAAAGGAGGGTTAATCCTCCTAGAAGAAATTATCAGCATCGTCAATAAATCGCCTCAGTTACTCCAGTTGTTGCTGTAGCTCCGATTACCGTTGCTTATCAGAGACCATCCCATCAGGGGAATCAAGGGTATAATCAGAGAAGGGATAGTTATGACCCTATTCCTATAAGTTATACAGAATTACTCCTGGCGTTAATTCAAAAGAAGTTGGTTTAGACCTGACCACCTGCCGCTGTACCATCACCGTTGCCTTGGTATTACAAGGCAAACCAAACATGTGCTTTTCATCAGGGATCACCAGGGCACAATGTTGAGAACTACTATCCTTTGAAAACTGAAGTACAGAAATTGGTGAAGTCTGGTATCTTACCTTTCAAGGATGTTGGCCCTAATGTGAAAGATAATCCTCTACCAAAGCATGGAGGAGCAAATGATGTGAACGTGATGGTCGGTTGTCCAGGCGACTTCGGGATTTTTTATGTTAATTTGGTTAGAGGATATTTGGTAAAAATGCATGCAGACCTTTGTGAATTTAGCTACTATACGCATGACCATGCTGGTTGTGCTATTTTCAGTGCAGATATACAGGGTTGTGACAAGATAAAGGCTTATTTGTAGGAGATGATGGATGAGGGCCTCATCCACATAATCAGGCCTACAACAGAGTATGAAGAGGAAATAAACATGGTTTTTGGATGTCCTGGAGAGTTCAGAATCTTTGATGTGGAATATATGAATAAGGATCTTGTACAATTGCATGCTACTTTCTGCCACATGGTTGGTCAGATAGAACATCAGTATGGATCTTGCCGAATTTGCTACTGTGACTCTCGAGGATGTTCAATTGTAAGGAAAGGTGTTCAGTTGTTGTTGGATAATGGAATTATCAAAGTTACGGGCGAAAGGGATGATTACCATGAAGTTGATGTGATTGAGGTTCGTTTGGATAAAGAGGAGTCAGATGATGAGTATGCCTCTGCAGATGAGTTCTTCTCCTCAGATGAAGATATGTTTTCTAGAGATGACTCTGTAAAGACTGAATGTGTTGAAGAGGGAGTAAATTTTATTGTGCCTTGTTTGGTGCACCTACCCCTTTTGAAGTTGAATATCATGGCAAGCCAGCTGTTAATCCATTGGTGATTAGTTTGCCGGGTCTTGTCCCCTATGAGTCAGATAAGGTTACACCCTACAAATATAATGCTATAATTTTAGAGGATGGTGTGGAATTTCCCATCCAGCCAATGCCTAATATTGGAAATATTGCTGGGACTAGCAGAGTGACCCGTAATGGTCGTGTATTTGCACCAGTTTTCGTGGGGATGTTAGTACTAGAAATAAAATTGTTGAAGATGTTGAACCCAAGAAGGCAGTGGGTGAATCTAGTGGAGCTACGCTAGAAAAAGAGGTGGATGATATTTTAAAGATAATCAAGATGAGTGACTACCGAATTGTAGATCAGCTAATGCAGACTCCTTAAAAAATATCTATCTTGGCTTTATTGATGAACTCATCTACTCACAAAGAATCTTTGATGAGGGTATTGGACCAAGCTTTTGTGGAAAGTGATATGCATGTAGACCAATTCAGCAGTGTAGTAGGGAACATTACTTCATGTAATAACCTATGTTTCTGCAACGATGAATTGCCCGATGAAGGAAGGAATCATAATTTGGCCCTCTACATCTCTATGAACTGCAAGAATGATTCATTATCCAATGTGTTGATTGATAATGGATTTGCATTGAATGTTATACCAAGGAGCACGCTTATGAAGTTGAAATATCAAGGGACTCCCATGCGTCCAAGTGGCATTATTGTGAAAGCGTTTGATGGATCAAGGAAATTTGTTATTTGTGAAGTGGAATTGCCTATTCATATAGGCCCACGTTTGTTTCAGATTACTTTCCAGGTCATGGATATTGTACCCGCTTATAGTTGCTTGCTGGGACGGCCATGGATACATGAGGCAGGGGATGTCACTTTGACTTTATACCAGATGTTGAAGTTTGTACGTGAAGGAAAAGTGGTAATTATAAATGGAGAACAGGCATTATTGATATCTCATTTGTCCTCTTTCAGCATTGTGGAGGCGGATGAAGTTGTTGTTGGAACCCAGTTCCAAGCTTTACCGATTGATAATGTAAGAGGAAATGAGAACTCTATGGATTCGTTTAAGGATGCATAACAGGTTATGGGTAATGGCCGTAGTGAAGTATGGGGACAAATTGTTGATCCACCTGTAAACAAGAATAGAGTTGGCTTGGGGTTCTCTATGAAGAATGATAAAGGTAAGAGCATGAAGCTGGAGTCTTCTGCATGCAAGTATCAAGATATCTTTTGTAGCGGGGGTTATCTTCATCCAACTATTTCCGGGATTAATGCCATTATGGAAGATGAAGTCGAACCAGAAATGCCAAATTATGTGACGCATGGAGTTAGGGTTCAGAACTGGATCACCATTGATGTTCCCTCTTGCATACATGTTTCAAAGTAATTTGTTTTGTTAATCTTTTTGAAAAGCTTTCACTCTGAACAAGGTGAAAAGTATTAATATTGTATGGGCTTATCTGTTTGGTGTGATTTTTAAAATCAATAATAAAAGTTGTCTTTGTTTCCCAAATTATGTCTTTATTTTATGCTTTTTCTTGGAAAATGGTAATCAGAAAAAACCTTTAAAAATAAATAATAACTGAAATTCAATTTGCATGATCACTTGTTATATGTGTCAGTTTCTAAAAGCAATCATAAATTATATGTGCAGATTAATTAAAAAACTCGTTGAATACAATGGCCCTGAATCCTCTCCCAACTTTGATTGTTCTGTGTATGGGGCCGAAAAAGACTCCTATGATGAGATTCCATAAGAGGTCTCACGGTTGCTTGAGCGTGAGGAAAATTCCATTCAGCCATATAAAGAGCCATTGGAATTAATCAATTTGGGTTTAGAAGAAGACCCGAAAGAAGTCAAGATTGGAGCATTGTTACATCCTGATGTGAAGAGAAGGTTGATTGAGATGTTGAAAGAGTACGTGGATATGTTTGCTTGGTCTTACCAAGATATGCCTTGTCTAGATACAGATATTGTAGAGCACTATTTTCCGCTGAAGCCAGAGTGTCCGTCAATTAAACAGAAGTTACGAAGAACTCACCTAGATATGGCTGTGAAGATCAAAGAGGAAGTTCTAAAGCAGATTAATGTCGGTTTTCTTGTGACATCAGTGTACCCTCAGTGGATTGCCAATATTGTCCCCGTACCGAAGAAAGATGGAAAAGTTCGCATGTGCGTAGATTATAGATATCTAAATAAAGCTAGTCCAAAAGTTGATTTTCCATTGCCACACATTGATATGTTAGTGGATAGCACAACAAAATTCTAAGTTTTCTCGTTCATGGAAGGATTTTCCGGGTATAATAAATAAGGATGGCGCCTAAGGACATGGAAAAAACAATGTTTATCATACCATGGGGAACATTCTGTTACAGAGTGATGCCCTTCGGGTTGAAGAACGCTGGTGCAACGTAACAGAGGGCTATGATGACCCTATTCCATGATCTGATGCATAAGGAAATTGAGGTATATATTGATGACATGATTTCTAAATCCCAGACTGAAGAAGGGCATGTAGAAGACTTGTTGAAGTTGTTTCAGCGTTTGAGGAAGTATTGTCTCCACTTGAATCCAAATAAATGTACCTTCGGTATTCGGTCAGGGAAATTGTTGGGTTTCATTGTTAGCTAGAGAGGGATTAAAGTTGACCCTGATAAAGTCAAAGCAATTCAAGAAATGCCAGCACCGAGAACTAAAAATCAAGTCAGAGGTTTCCTCAGGCGTTTGAATTATATTTCCAGGTTCATTTCCCACATGATTGTAACATGTGAACTGATCTTTAAGTTATTGAAGAAAGATCAAGGTTGTGTATGGACATACGACTGCCAAAGGGAATTTGAAAGTATTAAAGAATATCTTCTTGAACCTCCTATCTTCCTCCCTCATGTTGAAGGAAGACCATTGATTATGTATCTGACAGTGTTAGATAATTCCATGTGCTGTATTCTAGGACAACAAGATGAAACGGGGAAGAAATAGTATGCCATTTATTATCTCAGTAGAAAGTTTACTGATTGTGAGTCGCGGTATTCCATGCTAGAAAAGACATGTTATGCTCTGGCCTGGGCGGCAAAACATTTTCGGTAGTATATGTTGAATCACACTACTTGGTTGATCTCCAAAATGTATCCAATCAAGTACATTTTTTAGAATCCTACTTTTACTGGGAGAATTACCGGTTGGAAGATGTTGTTATCAGAATATGACATTGAATACCGCACTCAAAAAGCTATTAAAAGCAGTGTGTTAGCAGATTATCTTGCTCACCAACCAGGATGTGATGTTTCTGAAAGTGAAAAATTGTGATGAACCATTACCTTAGGAAGGTCCTGATCCTGAATCTCGCTGGAGCATGATATTTGATGGAGCTGTGAATGGTTATGGTAAAGGAATTGGTGTTGTGATTGTCACTCCACATAGATCGCACATTCCTTTTACTGCAAGGTTGACATTTGATTGTACTAATAATATGGCAGAATATGAGGCATGCATCATGGGTCTCGAGGAAGCTATTGATCTCAGAATTAAAATTCTAGATGTGTATAGCGATTCAGCTTTGGTAATAAATCAGATTAAAGGAGAGTGGGATACTCGTCACCCCGACTTGATCCCTTACAAATATTATGCTAGAAGATTGTTACCCTTCTTTAATAAAGTTGAATTCGATCACATCCCCAGAGACGAAAATCAAATGGCGGATGCTCTGGCAACTCTGGCTTCTATGTATCAAGTGAATAATTGGAATGATATACCTCGAATTATAGTTCGACGACTAGATAGGCCCGCTCATGTGTTTACAACAGAAGAGGTAGTAGATGAGAAATCTTGGTATTAAGATATCAAGCATTTTCTCCAGACTCATGAATACCCGATTGGTGCTTCAAATAAAGATAGAAAGACATTAAGAAGATTGGTTGGCAGTTTCTTCCTCATTGAAAATGTGTTGTACAAGTGAAATTGTGACATGGTTTTGCTCAAATGCATGGATAGACACAAAGCAGACATGTTGATGCATGAGATTCATGAAGGTTCATTTGGAACTCATGCCAATGGATGTTCGATGGCTAAAAAGATGCAAAGGGCAGGTTACTATCGGCTGACAATGGAATCTGACTATTACAAATTTGCAAAGAAGTGCCATAAATGCCAGATTTATGTGGACAAGATTCATGTGCCTCTGACACTTCTCAATGTTATTTCTTCCCTGTGGCCCTTCTCTATGTGGGGTATTGACATGATTGGGATGATAGAACCCAAAGCTTCGAATAGACACCATTTTATCTTGGTAGCAATTGATTACTTCACCAAATGGGTGGAAGCTTCTTCATATGCTAATGTTACTAAGCAAGTGGTTGTGCGCTTCATTAAGAATAATCCCATATGTCGATATGGTGTGCCGAGCAGAATTATCACCGACAATAGCTCGAATCTGAACAACAAGATGATGACAGAACTTTGTGAAGAATTCAAGATTGTCCATCACAACTCATCTTTGTACAGGCCAAATATGAACGGGGTTGTTGAAGCTTCTAATAAGAATATCAAGAAGATCATCTAGAAGATGGTTGTTACTTATACAGATTGGCATGAAATGCTCCCTTTTGCTTTACATGGAAATCAGACATATGTTTGTACTTCAACAGGAGCAACCCCGTTCTCCCTTGTGTATGGAATGGAAGCAGTGCTCTCAATCGAGGTTGAGATTCCCTCTTTGCGTGTGATAATGGAAACCAAGTTGTCAGAGGCTGAATGTGTCCAGAACAGGTTTGACCAATTGAATTTGATCGTAGAGAAGATAATGACAGCTTTGTGTCATGGGCAGTTATATCAGAAGAGAATAAAGAAAGATTTCGATAAGAAGGTCAAACCTCATGAATTCAGAGAAGGAAACCTCGTGCTCAAGAAGATCATGTCTTTTAATGCTGATTCTAGGGGCAAGTGGACTCCAAATTTTGAAGGCCCATATGTTGTCAAGAAAGCCTTCTCTGGCGGTGCATTAATTCTTGAAACTATGGATGGCGAGGAGTTCCCACGTCCCATGAATGCTGATGCAATCAAGAAATACTTCGCCTAAAGAAATAAAAGAACAGCTTGCTAAGTTGAAAACCTGAAAGGGAGGCTTAGGCAAAAAAGAGCGTCTCAGTAGGCCAAAAACCCGAAAGGGTGGTCTAGGAAAAAATTAGAGACATAAACAGAATAAAATTTCCCGCTAAGTTGAAAACCCACAAGGGAATATTAGGAAAAAGTTACAGACTTTCTTGGCAAGTAACTACATCAGACAAGACTTGATCATTGAAGCAACAATCTTCTTGAGTCTTCACCATACTTCAACAAGAGTTGCTGCTCAAGATTTCAAAGTTGTTAGAGGGAATAGTGGTCATTGTATCTCAATGTATATTTTCATTATATATTACCATTTTCCAAACTTTGTAATTATCCATGGAGTCTCGCCATTCGCAGACTACCATTCTATCAGTAAAATTTGACCTTTTACCCAATTCTTTGTATTTCTTATTTTATTCAGCTTACAAGGACTCCATTTATTATTGTTAATAATTTTCAAAGCGAAAAGATTAAATAACAAAATTGTTTTTCAAAAAGAATTTACAAATTACTTTTACTTTAGATTTCGTGATTCAAGAGGAAAACAAAGATGGTGATCCCAGGAATGGACGAACTCCCGTAATTGTGAGAGATTTCGTTTTTCCCGGGAAGGTTTTCTCAAGTTGTTTTCGTTGGTATGCACGTTTTTATTGTATATTGAAGACGATATCAATTGGCGTAAGGTGCAATATTGGGTTTGTGATCCCAGTGTCCCCAATCAAGTGTTGGTTCATTTTCTGATTTTTGGGTTTGCTTGGTCTGAGGTCTCTATTCTAGATTCCCCAGTGAAGTCTTCTCTCATATGACGAAAGTTCTTGTTCCCTTGGTGTGCTGAGATGGAACTATTTAAAAAATGTCATTCTTTCTGCAGTATTGGCATCATTATTGGTATTTATTTCCCAGTCAACTAGACCAAGGCAGTATATTTTCTAAGAAGTGTTGAGACAATTGTTAACCCTTTTGGTTTTCACCCGCCAAGTGTCGGGTTTGATTTAAGATTCCGAGTTTGACCTCTTTCTATATGTTGACTTCTTGATTCCCCAGGAAATTTATCCCAGGGAATCTTTTGTTGGAATAGGTTTGTATGATATGAAGACTCAATCTGAGATTTCCCAGTGAAGGCCTCACTTATTTGATAAAAGTATTTTCTCCCTATGCATGCTGAGATTTGACTCATTTGCGAAGCATCTCCTTTCAGCAGTACTTGTATTTTATTTGATTGCCCGATAATCAGGCAAGGGCAGTGTTTTGTTTAAGAAGTGTTGAATTGGTTATCAACTTTTTGGGTTTTCACCCGCCAGGTGTTGGGTTTGATTTAAAATCCCCATAAGATTGATTCCTTGTTTTAATGTTTAACTTCTTAAATCCCCAAGTTGTTATTCCCATGAGGTTTCATACTTTTTCCCCATAGAAGTTGGTGTAATACTTACTATCAATATTGAAGAACGTATCTCTAGTTTCCCCAATGAAGAACGTATCTTAGTTTCCTCTCTTCGATGTGGTGTTGACCTCTCCAATGGAGTCAGCACGAGGACCCCCATTGATATCTCGATGATGAGGCATTATCCCCCCTAGTGAAGTCTGTATGATATTTCTCCAATGAAGTCAGCTCAAAATCCTCAGTCGATGTTTTTCTAATATGGTTTCCATCTGCCTTGTTTGAAATCATTATTGCAATCCCCAGTAGAAATGCGGACCGTAAAATCATTTGTTTTCCCATTAAAGTCTGAGTGCTATTCCCCGGTGGATCCTGGAGAAGGATGATATATCCATTTATCTCTACTGTTTTGACGCTATGATTTGTTTACTTCTGGATTATGTTCCACCCCGGTGAAGTTAAGCCGTAAAATAGTATTTTTCTTCCTCATTTGATGCTTATTTTTCTCTTGGAATGTTCGTCTTCTATGTGATTTTTCCGAGTGTTGTTTGTGCCTGAGTTGGTTTTGCATGGTTACTCCCAGTGTTATATGTCTATTTTGCCAGCATATACATGATAAAACTCATATATTCATACATACATTATGCATAGTTAAATTTAGAAAATCACTGTTCATTCGCATTCATTAATATTTTGTTGGCATATTACCCTATTTTGCAGAGTTGTGTTGTCCTCTCTCCAACACAGTGTCGGCCTTAAGCAGAGATTGTATATTCTTTCAATTTCCCCACTGAGTTATCCCTCGTGGAAGATTTTTTCTTTAGCCTTCTTGCACAGCTCTTTGTCTGGATAGATTGGGTTTCCCTCTCTTGAGTTTATTTCTCAAAGGATGTATTATGGTTGATTGTTCCATCCCATTTTATTTCTGGTTTGGATCTTTGATCCTCAACAATATTATTACTTATGATATCTACAGGATTTGAGCCTTGGTTTGAGAATGTACATTTATTTTGCACGAGAAGACTTTATCTCCTCAGCAGAAATATATTGGCATCTCCCCAGGAACTCATATTTCTTTCCCCAGGAAGCCATATTATTCTCCCAGAGAGTCATTTTTAAAATCCTCCATGACAACAAGTAGCGAGTCCCTTTATTTGAGCAACTTGTACTTCCTCATAAAAGTCGACGTTACTTTTTTGCTATCTTCTCTATGAGTGAATAGTTTGCAGTTTGCTGTCAAATTACTCTAGTGGATGACAAGTCTTTTCGATATGACACGGACAGTTCATTAAGAAATATTTTTAAGTGGTAGTCTCTTTATTTGAGACAGCTTATACATTACCCTTTCTAGGCAGAATGCCTTGGTTAAAGAAGAAGTTGAGACCCGTTCTAGGTGAAACACCATAATTTTGGGAAAAACTTGTTATCTTTTTGCTACCCTCAGTTAACGTTGGTAGTTCATCGTCAGTGAACGGAGGTGCTATGATATTTCTTTTCTCCCTACCTTCATGAAAGTTGGTAGATCACCATCAGTGAAAGTTTGTGATTGTTATCTTTTTTCTACCCTCAATGAACATTGGTAGTTCATCGTCAGTGAACGGCGGTGCTATGATTTTGGAGATTTTGAATGGTTCAAGTTTAAAAATGTCACTCAAGAGGTCTATTTAATGCCATATTTTTTGGGCAAGAGCAAATTCTAAGTGGAAGGCCATGTTTGGATGCAAAACATTATTTAGGTCAGTTTTGAAGAAAAACTTGAAATATTTCTAAGTATAGAAAGTCAACCTTTTTTCCCAACTTTGACTCATTGCAACTTTCAGCTCAAACTTCCATTTGATTCCATTATTTTCCCATTGCAAAGCTTGTAACCTCATCTTTCTAAAGCATCAAGAATCATGCCCTAAGACCCCTCAGGCTGAAAATGCCATTAATTTGAACTTGGTAACTTGAAACTGAAGTTTCTTCAAAAGTTAGAATTTGAAATCATTGATTTGGCTTCTAAACACATTGTTTCTGCGTGTTTTTGCTTCTAAACATGTTTAGTGAACTTCCAAAAGTGATTAGCATAGCAAATCGCGCGTTTTTGATGAGTTTTGATCAAATTAGAAGTCACACTTTTCTTGTTCGCAACTTCACACGATTTCCCTCCAAACTTCATCATTTCACACGCTTGAACATTCCATTTGATTCCCTATAAATAGAGGGTCATCCCTCATTCATTTCTTCAAGCTTGAACAGCCAAAATCACCCTGCCAAACTTGCTCCATAACTCATTTTTCTGCAACTTCAAAATCAGTTTTCAAGCCTTTTTCAATCCAATTTTCCTATCAATTCACCTTCCTTGATCTTCCATGGAGCTAACCATACAATTACCTTCAAGAATCGTGACCTATATTCATCCATAGAAGTCCAGTTTCATAGCTCTGCAACTCAACTTCAATAGGTATATTTCTCCATTAATTCTTCTAAACTTTGATTTGATTGTGAAGCTGTCATTGCCATGGTCCTAGTTGCAATACTTGCTTTTATCTGGAAACACGTTTGGACCATGAAATTTCAAATCCCTTTTCAAAACTTCTCTTCCAAATTGCTTGAGCTACATTTTATATAAATTTGTCGCGAAGGTGTGGTTGTCTTCGTCTTGAAGAGACGAAGCGAATGGAATAGGTCTCATGTTCTAATTTTACAGATTGAGAAACCTGGTTTTGGGACTGGCTGGAGGTTGAAGATGATCAACGTGTCATCTTCCAACCAATGATGGCGTGCCATTTGTTTTCTTTTTGAATTTCTGATGTATATTTGATTATATGCTTTATTCAGTAATGACCATGATATGCACAGCGCGCCAGATCCCTTGGATATTATTACTAACGCGTTTTGACTCTCATCCAATGGTCCACATATTTTTTACTTTATTTTTTATTTATGATTTTTATATTTAATTGCTTTAAACTTCAAAAAATCATAGAAAATTTATTTTTAGTCCAAAAAATATGAAACAATTATGAAAATATTTTTGATTTTTCTCTTTCTGATTTTTATTTTTTCACTATTTTATTTTGTGTTTTGATATTTTTTTATAAATTTTCACTTTATTTGAATTATTTTAAATGTTTAAAAATACTTTTATGAATTTTTAAATTCTGAAACAAATATGGAATGATCCAATGATATTGTGACAAATATTGGTGACCTCATTTATTTTTTATTTATGACTTTGGTATTTTTTTTATCTTTTTTGGGTTATTTTACTCATTTCTTTTAAATTTAAAAATAGTTTGACTTTAAAAAATTACCAAAAATTTTATAAAAATATTTGAGTTCATTTCTGATTTTTCTATGGTCTTACTTAATGTTTCTTGATTAATTTGAACATAGTTAATATTTTTCTCCCTTATTTTTACTTTAAAACATTTTAAAAACTTTTTTTAATGTATATATTAAATGCAATATTATTTTGTGATTACTTTCTGGCTGATCTTGGGTTGAATTTTTTATCATGAACTTTATTAACATCATTGGATCCATGGTGTTGATTCTAACTCCACAAAAATGGATGAATGATTTTAATAATAGTTTGATTAAATTTTAATTCAAATGTGGTTTATATTCTTTCCCACCCATCTTCATCGTGTCCTTTTCTTATTGCACTAAGTGTTATTGGAGCATGATCTCTATATCACGTCTCAAAACAAATGGTGTATAGATTGCTATTGACCGGCCTCAAAATAGGTGTGACTTCTATATAATTCCACTTACGATTGCTTAACATAGCGCTAAATTTTATCCCGATTTGAATAAATGATCATTTGTGGCCCAAACATATGTTTGCAAGCCCAAGTATGTTAATTTGATCTCTTTGATCCAATAACCTTGAGATTCATTGTGTGGAGGCTTTGGTTCTACCAATCCTCTAATTGGTCTACAACACTTTTGGTCAACGCGGATCACATAAACATTGTTGATCATTAAATGGTACTTTTGAGGATTCGAAATGGATGATATACTTGACAAAAAGCAAATGAACCTTGTTGTGTGGAGGCTTTGGTTCTACCAATCCTCTAATGAGTTCCAAATGAAAGTTTCAAGATGGTCATCCAACTAACCACTAATTATTAAATTGTTTTTACTTTATGTTTTATTTTTATGCTTTATGTACCATTTACTTTAAGCATTACATTTCATTTCATTTTTATTTTGCTCACTTGAGCATTTATATTCTTGTTATTTTTATTTTGCTCACTTGAGCTTTTCTTTTCTCTTTTAAGACACCTAATAATCAACATGAACCATAAAATGCTTTAATGATACTTGAACTATTTGGCTACTATCCATGGCATTGTGGAGTATTGGACTTCTTGGACTTAGTATTAGAGGCCTTTAACTATGTTGGAGACCTTGTGACCTTAATTGTTATTTTGTCTGGAGTTCTTGAGGTTTACCTCAGGATATTGGGTTGTTTGTTTGTTTTGTGTGCAAGTTATTGTGATTACATTATTTGTTTGTAATCTTGAATTCACTCGTATACAGCCGTTACTCTGCCCAATTTTTGTGAAGACTTAATACACTTGAAGTTTGGTTCTCTCAAGAGGTCTAGTATCTTTTCTTGTTTGGTTTCAATCCAAGGAATGGGAATTCTATCTTAACTCATAATGTCAAGTATTGGCTTCTTGTTGGTTAGATGGTTACTATCCTTAGATTTTTACCTTATGCTTTAGGATAATGTCTTCTTCTCCTCCCATCTTCTTTAATTTCAAATATCTTTTTCCTCCTTTTAAAAACTCTTCTTGTTTTGAAACTTGAACCACTTTCATAATAAACTTGGACTTATGTCCATGCATTTTCAAAATATTTTTCATAAACAAATTTCAATCAATTTAATAATACCTTGAAATTTTTTTTGAGAAAACTAAAAGTCAATCAATCTCATTTCAAACCATTTTTGCCACTTTGGCTTTCTAGTTTAAAACCTTTCTCAAAAGATTAGACTCTTGTTAATCTTTGTAGTGATGCAAACAACTATACTTCTACAATATGTAGTGAAAAGAGATATTTTCCACTAGGGTGTTGAGTGAGGCATTGTTTATTTTAAAATCTAAGCCATATCCTCCACTTTGAGATGATGCAAATTCTCCTTTCTCATGATTGTGGGTAGTAAGTATGTTTTCCACACGGAAAATGACGATGGTGTCTTATCTCATAAAATTAACCAACACACTTGTGTTTTAAAATTTTTAAAATAGGAACTACATGTACCCTGATCCCCTATTGCACGAAAGGTGGTACGTAGGCACTAAAGGTTCGCAACCGCGGCGGGTGCAAAAATCATAAAAAATACTTCTTTTCTCACCTTCACCATCTATTTTTATATAACATTTTATAGCCAAAATATACAGATTTTACAAAGAGGTTCTTGCGGAGTACCGTAGATGTTTAGGGTGCTAATATCTTCCCTTTGCATAACCAACCCCCTTACCTAGAATCTTTCCCCCTCTTTTTGGGTTACTCGCTCTTTTCCCATTCCTTTGGAAACAATAAAGCATGGTGGCGATTTTTATTTTGACATGTATAAGTCTAGTCAATCCAATGGCTTAGTCTTAAACATTTATACTGCTACAGTGATGATAACAACTCATTTGAACCTCAACCAAGCCCAGACCACATGATCGTCCTAGTATGGACCTCGGTCCAGTAGCAGTCATGCTTCACTCTATTCCTAGTGTTCCTAATGTGCACCGCTCCAGCCTAGGTATTGGGTCTTTCACCTCATGGTATCACCCACCCAACAAGAAGCAAAGATCCAATACAACATATAATAGTATACGGAAATCAATAAAATATGATGCATACATATGCTCAAATAATCGTGTACAAATGAGGTTGAAAGGTTGACTCACGCGTCAGCACATAAGTGAATTAACATGTTCTTTTTGAAAGGTTGAAATAAAAAGAAAATAAGCCCGAAGGAGAAAAAGATTTTTGCATTGGTTGATGTTTTTTACCTTGAAAAAGGACTTGAAAGTTGTTAGATGTTTTATGAATTTTCCAAGAAAAATGAAGTTTTAGTTTTAAGGATGCAAAGGGAAAGAAAACATCTAAGGGAGACTATCTGGCTCTATCCCTAATGTTATCATACAATGATGGTCCTATAGTTGAGTTTGAAAGGGAAATCTCTACCTATGTTAGCATGCATGGATTATGATCCTAATGTCTAACTTGCATCATAATTGAAACAATTTAATCCTAAGGGAACATATAAAGGTTCAAAACCTAAGGGAACATGGCATATACAAGGATGAAAAGCAAACAAGCAATCAACAAGCTCAAGAGAGCACACAAGGGAAATCCCTGCCTAAGTTAGCATACAAAAAATTTAAGGGCTAAGATAATTATCCTATAAGGAACATGCAAAGATCAAAGTCATTATCTCAATTCTAATTGAGACATCATCGATCATTAACAAAGGAAAAAGATAAAGTCCTAAGGGGGCATGCAAAGATCAAAGTCGTTATCTCAATTCTAATTGAGTGATATCATCGATCGTCAAAAGAAACAAGCCATGAAATCCTATGGGGAGCATGCAAAGATCAAAGTCGTTTTCTCAATTCTAATTGAGTGACATCATGGATCACCACCTGTTGTACCCCAAAATTTACCCTCTCATTTTACTCAAAACATGCTCATTGAAGTCCTCAACTTGCTCAAGGATGGCCAAGAATTAACTAGACAAATTCTCTCCTAAGACAATGAGCCTCAAATTAGGGTTTCACTCCTTATCAAGATATTTGAGTTACAAGGGTCCCAAATGATTTCCATTGCCCTAATATGTCCTCAAGATTATCCATGCCAAGTTTCAAGCCTTGCACAAGGAGTTTGCTCAGTCAACTACTCAAATGCCTGAAAATCAACTGTACCAGGTCAAAAGTCAATTGTGGCCCACATACAGTCAAACTTCAATATTTTTGGTCAACATCAACATTTTGAAATAACATCCATCATTTGATCAAGGGTTGATCATGATTCCTCAAGGAATTCACCAAATTCATCAAAACTCAAAAGTTGCTAAATTAGGATTTATATAGGAAAAGTCAATCAAACTTTGACCAGTCATAACTTTCTCCCACTTTATCAGAAATTTCCCATCCAAGGCTCATTTTGAATAGGATGCAATTTCCTACAATTCATCTTTAGCCCTCAAGTTCAAAAAATGCACTCATGAAGAGATATGAATTCAGACATTATAAGTCATTTCAAAAAGTCAACAAAAACACCTTTTGGGTCAAAGCTTCTTGCATGAACATAGAAGATACAATTTAGGTGAAAACAAAAGGGTTGTTTGGAGGACATCCTAATATTTCTAAAAAGTCCAAGAACACCCTCTTAGGGTTAAAATTGGGAGAGATATGCATTGTCAAAGTTGGTCATTTTTAGAAATTTGCCCAAAGTCAACAATGCTCAAAATTGCATTTTTTTATCAAATAGGCCTAACTTTTTATGCTTGCAACACACTCCTAGTCTGGTCCATGACCCATACACCTTGCCATGCATTATTGGGTTTATTTATTTAATTAATTTTGATTTTATCACTAATAAAATCAAATAAAATCAAGTACATGATACAAAATAATAAAAAGCTATTTTGATATTATTTTGCATTAAAGGACAATCCAAATATGCTGTGTAGCATCAAGAAAATCGTGCAAGCCAAGAATAGACACAAAATATCCATATTTGGAAATTTTTCAAGATTTGATTTCCTCTTAAAGCCATGCCTTTATTCTTTGGATTTGATCCAAATTTGTTAACCTATTTTGATTCATATATATATATAGCAGGGCATTCTGAACCCTAGGGAAGAGATTACAGAGGCACAGCTGGTTCAAAGGAGTCAAACAAAGTTTCAACTTTCCAAAGGAAATTTCAGACTAGATTTTTCTTTACAGTCCAATTCAAGCAATTTCAAAGCCACTAATCTGTTTCTGGACGTATTCTGAAGCGATTCCAATCACTCTCAAGTCACAAAGCATCCTGAATCGTAAGATACAGATCACTGTTTGCACCCTTATAACTTAAATTCGTTTTCTTAGTTTTACATGTTTTCAGTCGAATTTGTTTGCATAAATATGCTTATAATCATGCTTGGAATCTGTTTGAATGCATGGATTTGAGTTTTTGTGCAAGAAAGGGCTTACGCCATTGCCAGGGTTTGAAAGCTTCAAATTAGGGATTCTCCATAGAGGCAAAATTAGGACAGATCAAGGATACCAATAAACTCAGGGCATAATTTCTAATTGATTTATGCCCTTAGTTAGGATTGATTTGGCTTGTATTGCATTTTTAATTGTTGCAGGTTAATAGCTATGGATAAAAACTGTCACTATAGCCTTTAGTGACAATTTTGTCCGTAGGTAAAAGATTGGCATCAAAGACAACAGTCTGGGGAAGAAGACAATTAGGTGGCAGAACCCCATTGAGTAATTTGAATCACGCGCGCGTTTGGGAAAGACCACTTTATTTCCTTTATATTTTATTTATTTGATTATATTAACAAATAAACCATCCAGCCCAGACGGTAAAGCAAGCGAGTGTATGAGTGGAAGGACCTGGGTTCGATCCCAGGTCCAAACATTTTATTTTTCCATCACTTCTTTACAGGATTAAGTGTGTATTATCCATGAAGGCCATCTTGCATCTTCTAGATTCAGCCATTGGATCATCCCTGAATCCAGATCCAACGCTCAGTGAGTGCAGCACATGGTAGACATTCCAGATCTGAATCACACGCAATCCTTGCGCCAACAATCTTGGGCCTGGAAAATCAGCAATGCACCCCCTAGAGTGGCTTTCACAACAGGCCCAATTTATTTCATTTTTTCTATTTTCTTTTGTTTTATTTATTTGTTTAATCATTTTTTACAAAAACCACAAAACTCATTTTTTTTATTAAACCAAAAATCATTAAAAAAAAATAGATTTAGGTTTTCATAATTAAAATTAATTTTTGAAAATTAATTATTTTAATTATTTCAACATTGATTATTTTGTTAAATAAAATTAACTAGAAATTAGGTTTAATTTGCAATTTAATTATTTTCTCAATAAATAAATGCACAAAAATATTTTTTAATTAATTATATTTTTAGGCTTCTAATTTATTCCCATATTTAATTCGTCTCGCGCATTTACTTATTTATAATTCTGATTATTGTAACTGTTTTGAGTTTTGTAATATATTAATTAGGTTTTTGTTTAATTTCCGCATCTTTATTTTCAGTCAAATATTTATGTATCTGCCCAAAAGCCATGTAATAGTTTGGACTTTAATTTCTCGCACTTTTTAGTTTTTGCAACTATAAAACTGCCTAGATGCATTGATAGTAGGATTGTATGCCAAAGATAAATCAACGATTAAAAGGTAGATAACCCTAATTGTGCAAAGATAATTAATTGGAAAAAAAGCACACTTGCACATGCTCACTCCTAGGGTTTGCCCCACTTCGGTTGCCTTCGGTAAACGGTCATGAAGTATAGGGAATTTTAGTGGTCGTCCTTCAGTCCTGAAAGATCAAAATGACCCATTCGAATGTTGCCTCGGAAAGATCTTTAGGACTTTAGGATAACTACTAAGGTTTCCTAACCATTGCTTCTGTGACCATATTTTTCCCTTTGAATGTCCCTTAAACTCCAACGATGGGGCTACCTACTCCTTAATAGTAGGATAGCACCGTCTAAAGGAAACGAGAACGAACAATATTTTTTTCGAGTAGGTAGAAAACCTTAAGTACTTGCTCAAAACAATAAAAACTCTTTTACACAAACTCTTTCAAAACAGTTTCCAAAACAACTTCGTCACACTCTTGAGGACAGATACAAGGGTTATCACGAAGTTAAACAAAAGCTTTTCAAAACACACACAAGCAATTTCAAAAATGAGCAAGTACCTAAGAGCCCGTGGAAAACCACGGATAGAAAGGGTGCTAACACCTTCCCTTTCTATAATCTACCCCCCATACTCAGAAACTCTCAAAAAAAGGTTTTTTATGTTCTTTTTCCTTTACTTTGTTGGATAAAATAAAAGTCGGTGGCGACTCATGCTTATCGCGACATTTTCGAATACAAAATGAAAACTAGTATAACAGTCGGTTCTGCCACCATATCACACCAACATAGGAAGCAAACACAAGCACAAACACAAATAACAAATAAGTGCGGAATGCCTGCTACAGGTTTTTAAATAGCGACTTCGAGTGCACGCTCTTTATTTCCTACTTCTCATGATATGTAGAAAGCGGTAAAGTGCAGCAAAATAAACTAAGCAGTGAAATAATACCAAACGGATAAAATGTCTATTATACAGCAAGCTAGTAATGCGAGAATACTCTGGAAAACTTTGAGGAAGCTAGCATCAACAAAATGCAATGGTTAGAAATAACTCGGTCGACAAAAGAAACAAAGCAATATCATGCAATTTGTGTGCGTATCAAACGCAACCTCAAACTAATTGGAACACCTGCACAGAGCACATATAAAAACAAAACAACAAAATATGTGTTTCTCGCATCATGAGAAACCATAAGGAAAATGCGTCAACTACTTAAGCAAACCACGGGTGAAGTGGTGTGTCGGTTTAGTAAGATTAGGTAACCTACTAAACTATCCTCAATGTACCTTGCACAAGTGAACAAACATGTCAAAAATAACAAGAAAGCGGAAACAAAGTTTCATATTTTCATTACAAGTCAAAATATGGCTATAACATGAAGAAATGCAATGAAAACATGTGTTGCAACCTAAGAAATTGAAATCGGGCAGCACTACAGTAATAATGTAAAATAAATCGAAATGTGTGACGGAAACAAGCGGATGCGTATACAATGGTGCACAAATGGTCAATACATCACAAGCATGCATCATACAAATGTCTAAGCTAATGTACATGCCAAACAGAAGCAAAAGGAATAAATTTCGAAAATTAGGCGCACGAAAAGTCGAGACAGAATCGGATCAAAATCGCATGGTTGGATCTAAATGTGCCAACAGACTCAAAAAAGTAGGTCATGTGAATTGATTCCAAGCGGATGTGGAAATTTTGATGTGTTTTTATGCACGGGGCAGCAACATTGTATCTCCTAAACCGGGTGGAATTTCGGTCTGAAAACAGGAAAACTTAGCTTAAACGCCCCCTAAATGTAACACCTAAAAGCATTGATCAAGATTCAAAAAAGAAATGGTACTTCATGTGAAATTTGGCAAAACTGGGATGCACCTTATTTATGTTAATATCCACCAAAAGTGACTTGAAAATCATGGTTTTAATATTCTCAAGGTAGATATTAACACAAACAATTAAGTTGGAATTCATACAGAAAAATGTATTTGTGAGATCGATATAAAAGTACCACTTCCGAACTTGGAAAAACCCAAGAGCTCATTTGTTAATTTCACACTTTTGATGCATAGCAAGACTTGACATCAACACATGAACTTCTCTTTAATTATCAAAAGTATTGGCATTGACATTGGTTGAGTTTGAAGAATATAGGAACATCGAAACCTCAACAAAAAATCCATTAATTGAATTAAAGAAATAAGCATTTTCAAACAATTAGACTCAAACATATTTTTTTGGCTTATTCTTCAATTCAATTTATAGTGAAAATTCAACTCATGAGATTATGTGAACAACACTTCTAAAACAACATGAATTTCCAAAATTAAACTTAACCTCATGAATTCAACCAACTCCAACTCTTTTCCTAATTGACAAGTAAAAAATGTTCAATGAATATATGAAAGTTGCCAGCCTAGCACAACATCATTCAATATTTGCCTCTCTTTGGAATTTTCAAAAACACATAACCTTCACAAAATTTGACACATGATTTCAATAATTAAAAGAATATAGATTATGTCAAGTGTATGTGATATCAAGAATCAACAATTAATCCACAACAACATCAATACTTTAAAACTTAAATAAGCACTTTTCATGAAAATCATTTAACCAAATAAGTGCGTATTTCAACTATCCAATTCCAGATTTCAACAACATTATTTTAATTAAATTCACAATCAACAATTAAGCCACAACACTAATTCAATTCCTAAATTAACTTCTCAAATTAACATTCAATTCAAGAACTCATACAAAAGCACTTATTCACAAAAAGTGATTATGTAAAAAAGAAATTAAGCAAGAGAACTTACCAAAAAATGAAGAGGGGTTTGGAGAAGATGATGATGTGAAGCAAAGTGCAATCAGAGAGGAGGAAAGAGAAGGCACGGTGAGGAGAAAGAGAGGTGAGACTTGAATATTGTGATTTTTTGTTCTTGATGCTTGATGAAGATGTGATGAAGTTGTTGTTGTGTTCTTGAACAAAATGATAGAAACCCTTGCTCTGATCTTGGAGCCAATTGAGAGAGAGAATTTTTGTGTGTTTGAGAATTGGTGAATTATGAGGAAAATTTTGATTTTGAAAATATATAGTGTGGGTGAATTGGGTCTTGGATGTGTAATTGAATTGGGCATTTATTTTACAGTGGAAGCATAATGCGGCCATAAAATGCCACACTATCATAGGTGCAAAGTTTTGACTCGAGCTAAACACAAAAAATGTCGGGGCCAACATTTTTGACGTGTGCCCAAAAGAATGGACTCAATCAAATAAAAAACAAAGAAGTTATGAATTTTTTAATGCACAGTGACAGTGAGCAAATTCAGCAACATGCAGATTTTCCGTTAATTCACCGATCAGTTTTGAAATAATGTCGCGAATGAAAATCCTCTGATCAAAATACGAACTCGGGGTCTGAAGAGAAATTGAATCTGACATCACTTGTGATATTATACCGAAAGAACAGTCTCGATACGATAAAAATAGAAGAAGTTACTATTTTTATAATATCAGGAAACAGTGAATTGAAATTCTGATTCAGCCCAGTAAATTTCTCTAGTAATCCATAATCTCGAGGAATTTCCTCAAAGGTTAATCTCTCGGCCCGATCATACAAAATGAAGATAAAATCAAGAAGAATTTTTCGCCCAAAGAATGGCTTAAAAACATTGATCCAGAAGAAATTTACGATTTTTTGAACGTCCGCAAAATAATGGTTCACCACAGTATTTTTACTATTTTTTCACTGTTTATCGACAAAGTACTCGCGTGTTCGGAGATCTTCCTCAAAGAATTGGCTTTCGATCCGAACATGAAAGTTGGAGGAAGTAACAAGAAGATTAAAATTCTCCAAGAGGCACTCGAAAATGATACTTCAGTCAGAAGTTATGAATTTTTAAGCATCAGAAAACCAGAGAAATGGTAAATCCACTGTATACTGTAATTCAAGTATTTTGCGCTTTAGAAAATCCTCCCCACAAAACTAGCTTTCAGAATGACTAGATGAAATAAAGAAGACCTCAAAACGTTTATAACGTCTAAAGAACCAATCCCAAACCATTTTCTGAACTTGATTTATGAAATTTTGAGCTTGAAACGCACCGTACTGAATTTTTGTCTGCACTGTCTCGAATTGACTGAAACACTCGACTTTCTGCATAATTTAAAGTGTGTTGTAACACATAAGAGCTTGACATGTTAATGACTTGCTTGGTTGTTGATTGGATGGCTTGGTAAATATGCAGATCGCATTAAAATGTGGAAAACCCGGAGTTCTGCTTCATAGTGTTGCTTAACGGACCGCATTACTGTTGGTGACACTGTTCTGTTGGTGACTCTGTTTCGTTGGTGACTTTGGTTCTAATGGTTAATTTTGTTGATGACTGTTATGTTCCATTGGTTGATGTTCCATTTTGATCCTGATATTATCAGCCTATTCAGAGACAGTACAATAGATATCAGTATCATGGAAGTAGTAATCCCATGGTTACTTGCACTTGTATCACGGCATATTTATTTTTCAAAAGAAATGTCAGAAAAATATATAATAATCTTAGATATGCATGTCCATTCCATAGTGTTTCACATAGCTTCCCGATAACGTTCGTATATACGACAATTTGAAAAAGCTTCTCCATCGTACTTTGATAAACATTTTCAAAACCAAATTTATTTGAAACATTTCAAACGGGTATATATTTACCCCCTCTGGATATATTGTCGTCGTCTAATATCTGAGAGGTGTGAGTGATGAATTTGTTGTTTGAAAAACTCAAAACGGGGCAATGGTAAGATTGATTGAAGGTTCTATGGAAATGGAAATGTTGGGTGGCTATGAGAGTTTATCTAGTGATAATGAAGATGCATCTAGTGTTGATTTAATGGTGTATTCCCCATGATTATTGAGTTTTTTAATGGCGGTCACCACTTTAGGAAGCACTACTTTTTACAATATAGTGACAAAAATAATTTCCTATATAGTGACAAATAATGGATCAAAAATTTCCGATTTAGGTTAAACAAATGCAATACAAGAAATGAGGTTGACCTAGTCTTAGAGCCCTATTAGGGTTGTAAAAAGGTGTGCATGAAACGACCTCGATGGATGGAAAATGAATATTTGTATTTCTATGTAAGGGATAATTAACGTTTGAGTTAATGCACCCATCACTATTTTTCAAGTGGAGGTTTTGAAGGCTATGAATGTCGCTCATTCTGAATTTCATCCTAATAGCTAGGCCTTTTTTGAGATTTTGAATTTCTTTGCGGAGGTTTTGAAATTACCTCTATTGTGGGTATCTTTTTATTTCTACGAAACTAAATAGGTTAACATTAAGAACTTAGTTTTCGCAAGTGAAATCCTTAAAAGTCCATTCTTATCTCCTTTTTGTCTAACTATAAGAGCTAGAAAGATAAGTTCTCTAAGTTTTGGACACCGTTAACTTCTCTTAGTTATTTTTAATTAGGACAAAACCAACAAGTTTCCCTTCTACTAGAAAGGTGCACCTTATAAGTTTGAATGGTCAAGAAAAATGGGATTTACTTTTTGAAGAAATTTCGGCCTTTAAGTGTGAAGGATTTTTTATGGTATCCTTTGGTTATCTCATGGTTTTTAGGTAATTGATGCCTTTTCTTAACTCGTATAAGTTACATTTCACCCTTGTTTTTAATCCTAATTTCCTTTTTTTCATTTTGCAGAAAGAATGACTCACTTTTTTGTTAAAGAGAAGAATGAGATGATGGAGAAGGAAAAATCTAAAATGAACGAGATGAGTCCTCCAACCCATAAAAGCAACCGCTTTGGTCTAATGACTTAGACTATTAAGAAAATGAAGACATCAAGTGAAGATAGATTAATTAAAGGTTTCTTTATAAATATTCAACAACACCTAAATAACCTTAAGATGAAGCTATCTTCCATGCATAAGATGTAGAAGGTTCATATTAGGAAAAGTCACACTGCTTTGGAGACTTTCTCCCCCCTTAACTTAGAGAAATGACTCTTTTAAGGCATTGGAGGTGGAGTTTATTCATAAATAGGTGCCTATAAATTCCATTTTCGGAAAATAATTTTGATGGGAAGACCTTTCTCTATGAACGTGCTCCTGATATTTAAATTTTATGTGTACTTCTTTTTGTTAGAAGTTATTTGTATTTTTCTTTTCCAAATCTGTGATTTTAACTATTTGTAACATTTTTGAATTAATTAACTTAATCCAATATTACACTACTTTGTGATGAATATCCTTTGATAGAAAAATAAGTAAGTTTTAATTCAAAAATATCTCATCTAGACATGAAATGAAGTGAGTTCCGAAAATGCAAACCCAAAAGAGAATATAGTTACTTATATGGTGTTGGATAGAAAAATACAAGAAAGCGGGTTTAAATTAAGATTTTCAAAAATTAAAACAGTAAGACACGTTTGGTTATCCTAGTTCGTTTGAACTCAAATTACTCTAGTCCATCCGCCAAGGTGATTTCGTCTCTCTCAAACGAGGTCTTAATTCACTAATCATAAACTTTGATTACACAAACACAATGACTACCGTCAATGTCTTCTTGAGACTAAACCACAACTTGGTTTCTCAAGGTATTTCCAATTATAAATCAAAAGTGTGTACAATGGTGTTTCCAGAAAAACTATACCACAACTGTGATTTATACACAAGATTAAAGCACAAATGAATAAACAAGAGATAGCTAGAGAAGATATATCTTTGTATGTGCAAAAGTGTTGTTTCGTCATTTCTTCAAGGCTCATTTATATAGGAGAAGCATATGACACATGAGAAGATGAATTTGAAAGGTTGATAAATTATTGTTAATGCACTTTCCAAAAATACAGATCTTTTTTTGTTCCAGTTGTTACTCTTTGATTTGTAATGAATAAATTGTAATGCATTGCTTCTTTAAAATATGATTAGAATGAGAATATTATTGTTGAGACTTTAGATCCTTAGAGTTTCTTGATATTCATATGATTAAAACTTGGATGAGACAGACACGTTAAAGCTTCTTTGCACTTTCAGAATATTTACTTATCAGATTATAGCTTGAGCTTAATTGATGAGTCTTTAGAACTTCAATATAAGTGAGTGCATTGAGACTTCCTTTGTTCTTCCAGAACTTCACTTATCAGAGTATCAGAATTTAGCTTGCAACTTTGGTGCTTTAGAAGTTATAACATCAGAACTTTTTCTATTGAGCATGTTACACAGATTTGCTTCCAAGTCTGTACGTTTCATCTAATAAGAGCTTTAGAACACAATTATCTCATCATCTTCTATGTTCTTTCATCATAACTTCTCTGCATATTTAAATACTTTATTAGAGAGCATGTTTTTTCTTTATATATATATATATCATGTATTTGTTATCATCAAAACTTTTACTAAGATGTAGAACCAAACTATGTTCTAACAATCCCTCCTTTTTTATGATAACAAAAACTTGTATATTTTGATAAATCACGTAAGAACATATAGAGTTAGGGTTTCCCCCTGAGTTAAATACTCAGATAAAGAAAAAAATAGATACTTCCCTGAAGATGTTTTGATCAATGCTTGTGATGAAAGTTCTGATAAGTCCATTTGACAGAAGTTACTTTCAAAAGACTTTTCTTGTTTACTTTCAAAAGATGAAACAGAGGTTATGATATTCAAAATGTTTGAAACTAAGTCTCGGCACTGTTATATTCAAAATATCTTACATTCTCCCCCTTTTTGTCATAAATCAAAAAGCAATAAAACACGTAAAGAGAATAAAAAGGATTATGCATTCAAAGTAGATTAATATATATAGAAGCAGATAAATAGAAGTTTTTAAACAAGAAACAAACATAGTAGAAACAAACAAGATATCAGAACTAAGATTGTGGAGGAGGTGGAAGTCATGTAAACCAGGCTTCTAATATACTTTTGATTTGAATGTTTGATTCCTCTTGCTTCCCTATCATGCCTTAAATTTCTTTGTTCGTTTCATCCTGTTTGTCCATCCTTTCCTTAATAGTTGCATTCTCTTTCTTCAAATCCTCTAGAGTTTTCAACACAAGAGAGGAGGAAGTTTTTTCAACAGAAGAACCCATATTCTCAGAAGTCATTGCAGCAGATTCTTTCTCAGGAGATTCTTTAATTGTCTGGCCTTTGTCTTTAAAAACGACCAGAGGAAGAGGTTGATATTCAGGAGATGGTTCATTACATTCTGATTCTTGTGAGGCTTCCCAAGAAGTGTTGTCCAGAAGAAGAAGGGGTTTCCTTACCCATTGACGTAAAACTTGATCCTTGAAGATTTTCAGGTGATTGCATAAGTTTTATTGAGCAATTTCATAAGTGAGATCCTTCAGTTTTAGAGATTCAGAATTAAACCATTTTCTGAACTGGGTCCAGAGAGAATCAGAAGCAGTTGGGTTAAGATTCTCCATGCAAGCTTGCTTCAAGGAGTTAACCCTTTCCTGTATTTCTATTTCAAAAACCAGCAGATATTTACCAACATCTGATTTGAAAAGTTTTGGTGTTGGTTTTGGAATGGCTATTTTCTGAGAAGTTGTGACAAGATTATCCAAGGCTTGTAGATCAATTATAGTTCTGTGGGGATCTTCTGAGTAGTCAGTAGGAGTGGGAGAGTCGGAAAGAATTATAAGAGAGTTAGGTGGTGTTGAATTATAGGGAGATAAAATATCTGGAAGAGAGAAGTCTTGTGATGTTATGGTGGAGATATTCGGTGGTTGAGAGATGTTGAGTGGGAAAGTGATATCTGGAATGGTTGATGTGGTATCAGAGGAAGTATTTGGATTTTTGGCTTGGGGGTTTCATAAAATGGATCAAATTCATCAATATCAGAAAGAACTTGTGCAAGTTCTAGATGAGTTTGAACAAATTGGGCAGAAGATGGATTAATCAGAGGATGATTTGAGGTATCAATTTCTATGTCAAAGTCATCAATGGTTTGTGGTGATGGATTTTCAGCAGTTTTTGGAGATGAGGTATGTTGTACCCCAAAATTTTCCCTCTCATGTTTTCTAAGGTTTTCTCTTACATGGGTTGTCGCAAACACTTGCCTAAAGAAAATGAAATTTTTTGAATGATGTGTAAGTATCCTTCAATTGGCACGTCATCAATATCCTTCAACTGTCAGGTGAACAAAAGGGACTTCGATTGGCATGTCAGCAATATCCTTCAATTGTCATTTGGAGAAGGAGTTCCGACTGGGCTTCTAAAACCCTTCGACCAAGCATTGGCCCATCAGCTTCAATTGCACGTTGGTTTCCTTTCGAGCAAGCCTTAGTCCAAGTTTCATTCAGGCGAGAACCCCCTGCAAGTTCCCTTCGATCCACCAACAGTGGCCTCCTACATGTTTATTTCGACCCACTAGGCCAAAAGCCCCTTTATGGTTGCCTTGGATTCACTAAGTCAAAGGCTCCTTTCAACTTGCCTTCAGTGTATAAGGCAAAGACTTGCTTTGTGCTTGCCTTTAATGCACAAGGCCAAGACTCCTCAACACAGTTTCTGCACTATGGAACACAATATGACCCCTTCGAAAGAGGATTCCAAAGGTCCAGTCGAAGGACACACATTGGTGGCCCATTCAAGGAAGGAACGAGGCATACATGTGTGCTATTTGAAAGACACACAAAAGGACCATTCGAAGGATGTACAGGTGTTCCATTCGGAGGAAGTAACTCAAGGTCCATTCGAAGAAGGTACAGGTGTTCCATTCGAAGGAAGTAACTCAAGGTCCATTCGAAGAATGTACATGTGTTCCATTTGAAGGAAGTAACTCAAGGTCCATTCGAGGAAGTACACAAAAGGTCCATTCGAAGAAGCGTTCAAAAAGCCCATTCAAAGGGCACACATGTGGTCCAACTAAAGACCAGGGCGTGGAGGCATTCAAAGGAGTAAGGGATTGAAGTATGTCCAAGTTCATTCAAAACCCAAAAGGGTAGGAAATCATCAAAAAGGGCAACTTTTCAAATACTTGATCTTTGCTTTCAAAGCCATGGTTAATGGCTAATATCTTTTTATTCTTCCTTCAAAGCCATGATTAATGGCTGTTTCTTGACGTTTCCATTGACCTTCACACCCTTATATAAAGATAAGACTGCATCAGAACAAGGGAGATTGCCTATCAAAAGAACACTCACACCGCCACAGAAAACATATCAAAATTCTAACCATTTTTACAAGCACTCTCAATCCAGACAAAGACCATACTTGTGTTCTTGAGACTCCCAAGAGTCTGCTCCAAGCTAATCCACGCTGTTGTACCCCAAATTTTGACCTAAGATACCATCTCCCATCTACATCATTACATTGCAAGTTGTTTTTGACCTATTTTATCAATTTTCAAAGCAGTTTTTAAATTCATAACTTTTTCAAATCGAGAGCTGGTTATTTTTGAAACGCCCAGTTCATTAACTGATCAATGCTTAAAATGATATTTATTTAATTATTTATTATTCTGAGTTTAAATAATTGGAATTTATTTTCAGCTATTATATAATTTAAAGAATTATAAATAATAAAGTAAATATTTGAAAAGAGGTTTATTAATTGATCAATGATATTTATTTAATTATTTATTATTCTGAGTTTAAATAATTGGAATTTATTTTCAGTTATTATATAATTTAAAGAATTATAAATAATAAAGTAAATATTTGAAAAGAGGTTTATTAATTGATCAATGATGTTTATTTAATTATTTATTATTCTGAATTTAAATAGTTGGAATTCATTTTCAGTTGTTATAATTTAAAGAATTATAAATAATAAAGTAAATATTTGAAAAGAGGTTTATTAATTGATCAATGATGTTTATTTAATTATTTATTATTCTGAATTTAAATAGTTGGAATTCATTTTCAGTTGTTATAATTTAAAGAATTATAAATGATAAAGTAAATAATTGGAAAGAAGAAAAGAATTAATTGGTAAAATAATAGAGTTTTATTCATCTTTATTCTAATTGTTACAATTGTTGTTTAAATACTGTATTTATTTACAAAGTATTTACAATGATAATTTTTACAAATGTTTAAAGTGAAATAAAAACTATCCTAATTTTTCTATGTTCTAAATCTCCATCTTCTATCCAATACTTCTTTGATGCTCATTTGATTTTACCTGCAAAGAATTAAAAAAAAAAAGTCAGAAATAGATATAATTAAAAACAGACAATTAATTTGGAGTTCATCATTAAAAGCAAACGGTTGGAATCAGTTTTTTTACCCTCTTTGCAAATCACAGGATTTCTCCCGATTCACAAAAAGGATGAATATTTATTGATAAATATGAATGCACAAGTTAAAAATATGCACAAATTCAATTTTGTCAAAACTGCATATTTCAAAACCAATTGCACAAATTCAATTTTGTCAAAACTGCATATTTCAAAACAAATTGCACATTTCAATAGTCAAAGTTACATTTTCAAAACCAAAGTCCAACGTAAACTACCCAATGTATGGGAAGAGGTCAAAATACAAGGCTCCATACTGTAACAATGCAGATGGCAAAGAAGAAATATGCAGATCAAAACCATATATGCAAGCAAATACTTTCTAATTTCATCATTTTCCAGCTTTGCTTTTTCAGAACACAAAGTACATAACATCATTTTAATGTTTCAAACTGTACTAAGGAGAGAGAAGAGAGAAAAGAGTGTGGGTTTACAGGTTTTGGCCTTAGGCAGAAAAGAGGTATAAAACAAAACTACAGTAACACAGTAAAAAAAGGAAGCATAGAAAAAGGATACAAAACAAACTGAATAAAACAATAGAGAGGGCAGAGGTATCAAAAAAATTGAAAATATACAAGAACCTGAACCATCAGAGCCAAGCGAACCAACTGATATAAAACAACACAAACTCTTCAAGAAATGAGAGTTCAAAAACCTGTTTTCAAGCCTTAAAATCAAAAACTGTCAAACAAATACCAAGCTAATTCTCAAGGTACAAGAAAACCCTCAAGAACCTGCATTCAAAGACAATATACAACCTGTTGTCTCAAGCCAAAACCAATAACCATGGCCTGAAAAACCAGTAAACACTAAGCCTTCCACCTGCCTGAAGCAAATACCACAAAACCATGGCCTAAAAAACCAGTAAACACTAAGCTGTCTAGCCAAAGCCTTAGGCCAGATTTCCAAAACCTGTTTTGAAGCCTTAAAACAAAAAACCAGTCAACATTACCAAGCATACCAGCCTACCAAAAAAAAAAGGGCCAAACCCTGTAAACTAAAACCTTTAACCTGTTTTACAAGCATGAGTTCCCAAGGCCATTAACCTGTATGGCTAAACCAAAGCATCAAAAATATACAACATAAACAGAAGCCCAAGAACCTCAATGGCCTGAAACCATTAACAAACCAAAAACCTCAAGAACTTGTATTCAAAAACATATGTACAATCTGCTGTCTCAAGCCAAATACCATAAACCTTTAACTTGCCAAGTTCCAAAAAACAGAAACATCCACCATCTTAAACATACTCAGCGAGCCAAAAGAGGAAAGCTAGTCAAAACAAAATATTTAACCAATAGCACATTCAAAATCATACAGGGGCAAGCATCAACAAATATCTCAAGGCAACTCAGAAGCAAAGCACCAAGACAGCCAAAAGAAGAAGAAAAAGTGTCTTAACCAAGCACAGTAGGGGCAAGTATTCGAAGGCAACAGTCAAGCATACAACGAGGCGACAAAGACAAAGAAAATCAGGGCGTTCATTTAAGGCAACAGAAGCAAGGTCAACAGAAGAAGAGAAAAAATATCACATAAGGTTTTTTTCAAAGTCATCATTAAACCCTAAAAGGAAAAGAAAGACAGAGTACCAGAACTCCCAGTAAAGCAAGCTAACGCTCAGCATCACCGTCCCTCGCCATCCAGCCGCCTGAGCGCCTCCACCACCGTTCATCCCCCTCCTCCTTCAAGGTAATATAACCTCCTTTCTTCCATTTTATACACCTTGACCGAAACAACATGTTAAAACTAGAGTCAGAATCAAAATGGATGTAAAATCATAAACATGCAAAAAATCGTAAAACCTAACGCATTAAAGGACGAAATCGTCACCTTCACACCATATCACTGAGCGACCCATGGAGAAGGAGACGCAGTTGGTGGCGCTGGCAGTTTGAGGCAAAGGGCTTGGTCCTGGATGTTTTTTGGCTCGAAAGAGAAGAAGAAAGACGAAGACGAATCCATAACGAAGAAGAGTGCCGCTCTGCACCCTTTGCTAACCCTAATCCATTTTTCCCCAAAACTAAGACAAATGTTTAACCCTAAACAAGTTATGAAATGTTGGGCTTAACCCATTTCCTATGCCTAAAAAACCCAACGAATTCTATTAGAACCCTCATCCCTTTTTCTGTTTATTCTTGATTTGGCTCCTTAAAACTCTTTGGCCCATACAATTGTTTATTATCTACCCCCTTTATTTTTTTGATACCTCTCTTTCTATTTACTTTCTTTTAGCCTTTTTTAGAATTTTATTAATTTAGTTAATTAGCAAATTTAATCAAATAAGAGGTGTAATTTAATTAGACAAAATTTTAATAATTTGACCAATTTTATTAGTTTAAGTTTAGGATTAATTTAGTAATTTTAGTATTAGATTTAAGTTAATAACTTCTAAGTTTTAATTTAGTTTAGAATTATTTAATAATTCTTAAAATAATACTTTATATTAATACCAAAAAAAAATACATATAAAAATAAAAGTTTAAAAAAAGCATTTTATTTTCTTTAATTAATTCTCTTGCAATGTACATATTAAATAAAAATATAAAAATGCATGTTCACATCCTTTAGTCTGTTATTTAATCATTGTTGTGGTTATATATCACTTAGCTATTTAATCATCATCTATCTAATTTTCTGTTTGATTATTTCATCTTTATTTGGTTATTTTGTTTACGTCTAAATCCAAGAGAAAAAATGATTAAATTTGTTGACTTCATGTCCTCAAGTCCAATCACGCGAATATCTTCATTTCATTAAAACTTAAGATAATTTTTCCACAAATATTCAATTTTTTCAAAAACTTATACCTTTTAAGTCAAAACTTCGACATTAGGTCGTCGTACCTTCAAAAAACCCATTTGTACCCCTTTTCGGCCAAAACAATTTATTTTTAATCAAACGAACATTTTAATAAACAGATATTTCAAAAGGTTCCTATAGAATACTATAGATACATTGGGTGCTAATACCTTCCCATTGTATAACCAACCCCCGAACTCTAGACCTCTTTTCAAAACGCCTTGTATTTTCATTACTTTTAAAGTATTATTTTACATTGCATATTTTAGGGTTTTATTTCGCTCTTTTCCCTTTTCCCTTGGAAATAATAAAGCGTGGTGGCGACTCTTGCTTTTGTGAGACGAATTAATTAATAATTTGATCTCCGATTTACCCCGCTACAATTTTTATCGCTACAGAATTGGCGACTCTACTGGGGAAAGATTGACCTCTTGCTGGTTCATCCCTAAGTGGGTTAAGCCTAATTTGTTTTATCTGTTTTGTTATTATTTGATTTGTTTGATTATGTGTTTAAATTTGGGTTGTTTGGGTTTTTTCAAAGGACGAATCCTATACCCGGATTAAGTTACACTTAAGAATAGGACGGGCGGTATAGTCATGTTAACTTTGAGGGAGTAATCCCGAAGAAGGAGGCATGAGATCCCCCACTCAATGGAAGGCCCTTTTGAACATAATATTTGTTTACCGAGTAATCGGGAAGACATTATTATTTTCGACCTGGGAGCCAGAGAAATTGAGAACCGTAGAACCCTAACCCATCTTGGCCTTTTAGGTGTAGCGCGAAGACTATAACGGAGTAATTCGGAAGTAGTTGTTACGCGATGCTACGCTCGGATGAGTTTCTCTTGAGAATATTGCTAATTATTGAGTAATCAAGACGTTGGCAATATCCGAAGGAGGAATGTAGACTCTGGGAACTCTTAGAACCTTGTCTTACAGGTTTGATTGAACCGTTAGTACATACCTTGGGGTGAGCTTTACCCTTGACTCCATGCTCGCAACGTTGAACCTTTGAACCCCATGTTTGTGAACTTGTGTGTGACTGTTGCATTATCATTCATCCATACATCCATAAACATTTTTGTAAAAAACATGTTTTTCAAGGAACTTAAGAATGATTTTCGCACACATCTCAGGTACTATTATTATGGAATTTGGAAGGAGAAACACTCGAAGTTTTAGTTTTAAGGAGCCCGAGATCGAAGAACTGAAGAGTTTAATTCCTTAGATCAAGAACCCGACGGATTTTCAGAAAAAGTATGGTTCCATTATACCTCTCATGAAGCGCAAGATGAAAGAAGGCATCCTTAGTACGTTGGTCCAATTTTACGATCCTTTGTATCGATGTTTCACCTTTCCGGATTACCAGTTAATGCCCACCTTAGAAGAGTACTCCTACATACTTGGTTTGCCGATCACCGACTGTGTTCCTTTTTCTGGCTTAGAAGAGGAACCCAAATCTCACGAGATAGCGACCATCACCCACTTGAAGAAGTCAGAGATAGAGGAGAACATGACTACAAAAGGGGGAATCTGAGGCTTGTCTGCGCAGTTTTTGTTGAGGAAAGCTCGTCATTTCGCTGAGATAAAAGATACTATTGCCTTTGAAGACGTCTTTGCTTTACTCGCTTATGGTCTATTCTTGTTCCCTAACGTTGATAAGTTTGTGGATATCAACGCCATCAGAATTTTCTTGATTGGAAATCCGGTCCCTACGCTGCTAGGAGATACCTACTACTCCATCCATCTTCGAAACTCTTATCAAGGAGGAATGATTATTTGTTGTGCACCGTTGCTGTATCAATGGTATGTTTCTCATCTACCTAGGTCTGATGTTTTCTGGGATCTCGAGAAGGGAGATCGAAGGAGCTTGGCGCCACATCCATAGGAAAGGGAGAGACATGTTAGGACATAGGGGTGTCGTTTCTTTGGAGCCTTACCTACAATGGGTCCGTGCTAGAGCTTGTGCTCTCAAGATGCCTTATAAACCTGAGAAACCTTTATTCCCTATCGTTGCATCGTCATCTGTTGATATCCCTATCGAGAATATGGGAGATTACCAAGGAAATCTGGCTAGGATGAAGTCCGAGAGAGATGCTTGGAAAGAAAAGTATAATATGTCTGAATATGAGAATCGGGTCCTGGTTCGACAACTAAAGGAAAAGGAGGATTTGCTATTTATTCAAGACGGCTGGTTCATTGATCATGATGAGAAGCTTCGTCAAAAGGATGCTTTACTGAAGAAATATGCTAGTGAAAGGAAGAGAAAGAAGGAAGGTTCAGTAAGCGTTGCTCTCGTTCCTAATCCACAAAAGGAAATCATGGATCGACTGGTAGTTGAGAAGAAAGAGATGGAAGACTTTTATGAAGAGAAGATCAGGAAGCTCCGGTTACAGTTGGCATTTGGTCCTTCATCTGATGATTCTGAGTGATCTTTAGTTCTTAGTTTTATCTTACTGGTGTCATTTTGTAAAACTCTGTAAAAGGGCTTCATGTTCCGAAGTTGTAATTTACTGCTTTTATTATGGGCTTCATGTTCCAAAGTTGTAATTTATTGCTTTATTATGGGCTTCATGTTCCAAAGTTGTAATTTATTGCTTTATTATGGGCTTCATGTTCCAAAGTTGTAGTTTACTACTTTTATTATTGAGTTGTTATCCCAAAGTGTAATTTATTGTTTTGTTGTTCCAAAGTTGTAAGTTGTAATTTACCGCTTTTGATTAATGAAATGAGTTTTTGTTGTTCCAAATTCCTTTACCATTGATGTGTGCAAAATTATTGAAGTTCCTTGAAAAACTATTAAAATGAATTTTCATTTGCATCACATATCATGCATCATCCAACATTCCACTTCACATGTTTTCTAGAGTTTTATCCTTGTTTCTTTTTCCACTCCGATAGATTGTCAAGCTGTCTCATCGATACGATACTCGAGCCAATCGTCAGAGGAAGATGGAAGATCTGGAACAGGAAAACCACGAGCTTCGTGAGGAGGTCGCTACCCTTCGTGTCGGTATGGAAAAGTTAACTGCGCTAGTTGAAAGTTTGATGGTTGCTCAGAATCAGCCATCGACTACAGCTGCTGAGATTCAGACTTCAACTACTGTGGTTTCCGAGATTGTCACCGTTCCAACATCTGTGACTCAAATCAACTCTCCGCTTCAACATCAGATGCCAAAAGGTTTTCCGTGGGGAATGCCTTACAACTTTATGCCAGAGGGGTATCAGCCTGTCGTACAGCCTTTGTTTCAACCTACTTTGTCTTTTCCTCAACCAGAGACAACTGCCATGCCGCCTGTAATCCCGTCTGTAACACCTTTCTCGCAACCGGTGATGACAACTGTCGCTCCTGTGGTTCACTCCGTGCCATACTTGAATGAACCTACTTATCCTGCCGAGCCTGCTGAAAGTCTGGGTCTTTTTGATAGAATGGAAGATTTTCAAGACCAATTCCAAGAAATGCAGAGGGAGCTAAGAGCGTTAAAGGGGAAGGATTTGTTTGGAAAAAACACTCATGACCTGTGTTTAGTTCCGAATGTCAAGATTCCAGCAAAGTTCAAAGTGCCAGACTTTGAAAGATATAAGGGAGATTCGTGTCCTCGGAGTCACTTGACTATGTACGTGAGAAAGATGTCTACATATTCTGATGATCATGACTTGTTGATTCAGTATTTTCAGGACAGTTTGACGGGTGCCGCTCTAAAGTGGTATATGGGTTTGGACAGTATTCGGATCCGCAACTTCAACGATCTTAGTGAAGCTTTTGTTCACCAGTATAAATACAATGTTGACATGGCGTCGGACAGGGATCAACTCCGGGCGATGTCCCAGAGAGACAGAGAGTCTTTTAAGGAATACGCCCAGAGGTGGCGCGAAATTGCTGCTCAAATCTATCCTCCTCTTGAGGAGAAAGAGATGACAAAGATATTCTTGAAGACTTTAGGTTCCTTTTACTATGAAAGAATGATTGTCAGCGCACCCAGGGACTTCACCGAAATGGTAAGTATGGGCATGCGGTTGGAGGAAGGGATTCGTGAAGGGCGTTTGGTTAAAGAAGGAAGTCCGTCTAGCAGTATCAAGAAGTTTGGAAGTGTTTTCCCAAAAAGAAAAGAGCAGGATGTCTGCGTGATCTTCCCGGGGAGACCAAGGAGAGGTTACTCACACGTTGCGGCAGTCACTCCGGCTGTCCGCCCAGCATTGATGACCCCAACTCATCAAACTCCACCAACTCAACAACGGCCATTTCAGCAGCAGCCTCGACAACAGGCTTATCCATTCAACAACCAGAACCATTCACCAAGGAAACCGTAGTTCGATGCCATTCCTATGACTTATACTGAATTTTTCCCTGCTCTTATCAGAAAGAACCTCATAACGACGAAGCCTCCTCCTGTCGCACCAAATAGTACTTCTCCGTGGTACAAGGCAGATCAGTTTTGTGAATATCATCAAGGGTCGCCGGGGCACAACATTGAAAATTGTTTTTCTCTAAAGGCGGACGTGCAGAGGTTGATTAAGAATGGTATCTTGTCTTTCAAGGATGTTAACCCAAATGTTAGAGATAATCCTTTGCCTCGACATGGGGCAGCATCAGTGAATATGGTGGAAGGTTGTCCGGGAAAGTTTCGAGTTTTTCAAGTTGAACACATAAGAGATTCGTTGATCAGGTTACATCAGAGCTTAAGAAGACTTGCCTTTGTTAGGCGTCAACATGATTATGATGTTTGTGAATTTTGTTCAAGAGAGGTTGATTGCCCTATTATGAAGGAGGATATCCAATAATTGTTAGACCAGAGGGTTATCACTATTACATATGACATAGATCCGGAGGATGAAGTGAATGTTATAATACCACAATTCAATTTGCCTGAACCAGTAGAGATCGTTTACGATTGTCAGACTGCACATGTTGCTCCTTTGATCATTTACCCACCTGGTCCCGTGCCTTACAACTCAGACCAAGCTATACCGTATAAGTATAATGCCACCATGATTGAGAATGGGGTAGAAGTCCCTATACCAACAAGGACGTCTTTTGTTAACATCGCTGATGTGAGTAGAGTTACGAGAAGTGGACGTGTTTTTGCAGCAGTACCTTTGAAGAGACCAGAAGTTCAAGTCAGGAGGCCCATACCGGCAGAAATTCCAGTGAGAAATGTTGAACCAAGGGTTAAGATAGGCCGATCCAATGAACCTATCCCACATCCCGATGATGATGAGATTCTGAAGCTCATCAAGAGAAGTGAATATAAGATTGTGGACCAACTATTGCAAACTCCTTCCAAGATTTCTTTGCTTGCTTTACTGAGAGATTCTGGTGCCCATAGAGAAGCTTTGATGAAGGTCTTGGACCAGGCATTCGTGGATCATGATGTGACGGTTGACCAATTTGATGGAATCGTGGGAAATATTACTTCGTGTAACAATCTTGGTTTCAGTGATGAAGAGCTTCTGGAGGAGGGAAGGAACCATAATATGGCTTTGCATATCTCAATAAGTTGTGGAAATGATACTTTATCAAGTGTGTTGGTAGATACAGGTTCGTCGTTAAATGTAATGCCCAAAACTACATTATCTCGACTCTCATATCAAGGTGCTCCCATGAGACCTAGTGGGGTAATTGTCAAAGCGTTTGATGGTTCTAGGAAGACTATCATTGGTGAAGTGGATCTTCCTATAGTAATTGGTCCTCATACTTTTCAGATCACTTTTCAAGTAATGGATATTCGTGCCGCCTACAGTTGCCTATTGGGTCGTCCATGGATCCATGATGCAGGGGCAGTCACTTCCGCGCTCCATCAAAGATTGAAGTTTGTAAGGCATGGAAAGATGGTAATGATTGGTGAAGAGCAGGCTATGGTGGTAAGCCATTTTTCATCTTTCTCTTTTATTGATGCTGATGAGGATGTTAGAACCCAATTTCAAGCTCTATCTGTTGCTAATAATGAAGTGAAGAAGCAAGGGACATCTATTTCTTCTTTTGAGGATGCGCGACGAGTGGTTGAAAGTGGTTCGGCTGAAGGTTGGGGCCAGGTGTTGACTTTGCCCGAGAACAAGTCTGGAGAAGGTCTTGGTTTTCATGTCGTGTCTGCAAGAGTCAAGCAGGAAGTAGTTACTCATCCGATACAAGAAGTTTTCCGAAGCACAGGTTTTATCCATCCGACTCCTCCTGAAGTTGATGCTATAATAGGAGATGATTCTGAAGAGGATTTACCCGATTTTGTAACGCATGGAGTGGTTTGCCAGAACTGGATTGCTGTTGATGTTTCTGTTGTGATGCACATTTTTGAGTAATATTTTGCTTTATTTTTGAAAAATTCGCTCTGCCCAAGGCGAAAAGTATTTGTGTCGGGCTATGTTGAAAATAAATCCTTTTGCTCTGCCCAAGGCAAAAGAGAAATGTCTGGGCTCTTTGTTTCAAGTATTTCCCCTCATGAATAAAAATGTTATTTTGTCCACTACTGTTTTATTTTTTCACTTTTTCTGGGAAATAGTAATGAAAATTAATTGGTAGTAATAGGAAAGTATAATAATATTTTGTTTCATTTGTACAACATTCATATTAATCGATTTCTAAGATAAAGCATAATCATATGTGCAGATTAATCCATGACTTAACCATTGAAAACAATGATCCTATGCCCTCTCCCAACTTTGAATTCCCTGTGTTCAGAGCCGAAGAAGAGGATAATGAAGAGATTCCTGATGAAATCTCCCGTTTGCTTGAGCACGATGAAAAGACTATTCAGCCGTTTGAAGAACCTATAGAGATGATCAATTTGGGTGATGAAGAAGATAAAAAGGAAGTCAAGGTCGGAGCATTGCTTATCCCAGAGGTCAAAGAGAAAATGTTGGAGCTTCTCAAAGAGTATGTTGATGTGTTTGCTTGGTCCTACCAAGATATGTCGGGTTTGGACAACAATATTGTGGAGCATCGTTTACCGTTGAGACCCGAATGTCCGCCGATTAAGCAGAAGTTGAGAAGGACTCGTCCCGATATGGCTGACAAGATCAAAGAAGAAGTTCAAAAACAGATTAATGCACGTTTCCTTGTTACATCGGTCTATCCTCAATGGTTAGCCAATATAGTGCCTGTTGCTAAGAAAGATGGCAAAGTTCGAATGTGTGTAGACTATAGAGATCTGAATAGAGCTAGCCCAAATGATGAATTCCCATTACCGCACATTGACGTATTGGTCGACAATACCGCAAAGTTCAAAGTCTTTTCTTTCATGGATGGTTTCTCTGGTTACAATCAAATCAGGATGGCACCAGAAGATATGGAGAAGACAGCTTTCATTACACCTTGGGGAACATTTTGTTATCGGGTTATGCCGTTTGGTTTGAGGAATGCTGGTGCAACATACCAAAGGGCCATGACTGCTTTGTTCCATGATATGATGCATAAAGAGATAGAAGTGTATGTAGATGACATGATTGCCAAATCACAAACTGAAGAAGATCATTTGGAACATTTATTGAAGTTATTCCAGCGTTTGAGAAAGTATAAACTACGTCTGAATCCCAACAAGTGCACTTTTGGTGTTCATTCAGGAAGACTTCTGGGTTTCATTGTCAGTCAGAAAGGTATTGAGGTAGATCCTGATAAAGTCAAAGCTATTCGGGAAATGCCCGCACCCAAGACGGAAAAACAAGTAAGAGGATTCCTTGGGAGACTGAACTATATTTCTAGATTTATATCTCATATGACTGCTCCCTGTGGGCCGATTTTCAAGCTTCTCCGAAAGAACCAGGGATGTGTGTGGACAGAAGATTGTCAGAGAGCTTTTGATAGCATCAAAGAATATTTTCTTGAACCTCCCATTTTGATTCCTCCAGTGGAAGGAAGACCTTTGATTATGTACCTGACTATATTGGAAGATTCCATGGGATGTGTGCTTGGTCAACAAGATGAGACTGGAAGAAAGGAACATGTTGTATATTATCTGAGTAAGAAATTCACAGACTGTGAGTCTCGATACTCAATGCTTGAGAAAACCTATTGTGCTTTAGCTTTGGCTGCTCGCCGTCTGCGCCAGTATATGATTAACTACACCACTTGGTTGATCTCCAAAATTGATCCGATCAAGTATATCTTTGAGAAGCCCGCTTTATCTGGAAGAATAGCCCGTTAGCAGATGTTATTATCCGAATATGACATTGAGTATCACACTCAGAAAGCAATCAAAGGGAGTATTTTAGCCGATCATTTGGCTCACCAACCAATTGACGATTATCAACCCATCAAGTTTGATTTCCCAGATGAAGATGTTGTGTACTTGAAAGCTAAAGATTGTGAAGAGCCGTTACCTGAGGAAGGACCTGATCCCGAATCGCATTGGGGTTTGATTTTTGACGGAGCTATAAATTGTTATGGAAATGGAATTGGGGCAATCATCGTCACTCCCCAAGGTACTCATATCCCTTTCACGGCGAGATTGAAGTTTGACTGCACGAACAACATGGCTGAATATGAGGCATGTATTATGGGTCTCGAAGAAGCAGTGGATCTAAGGATTAAGATTCTTGATATTTACGGAGATTCGGCATTGGTAATTAATCAAATCAAAGGAGAATGGGAGACTCGTCATCCTGGTTTGATCCCTTACAGAGACTATGCTAGAAGATTGTTAACTTTCTTCAACAAAGTGGAATTACATCATATCCCTAGAGATGAAAACCAAATGGCGGATGCTTTAGCTACTTTGTCTTCAATGTTTCAAGTGAATGGTTGGAACGATGTGCCTACAATCCGGGTTATGCGCATCGACAGACCTGCTCATGTGTTCTCAGTAGAAGAGGTTACCGACTACAAACCGTGGTTCTATGACATTAAACGTGTTCTTCAAACTCAAGAGTACCCGCCTGGGGAATCCAATAAAGATAGGAAGACGTTGAGGAGATTAGCAAGCAGTTTCTTCCTTAATGAAGAAGTATTATATAAGAGGAATTACGACATGGTCTTGCTCAGATGTGTAGACAGACATGAAGCAGACATGCTGATGTAAGAAGTACATGAAGGATCTTTTGGCACTCACGCCAACGGACACGCAATGGCTAAAAAGATGTTGAGAGCTGGTTACTATTGGATGACGATGGAATCTGATTGCTGCAAATATGTGAAGAAATGTCATAAATGCCAGATTTATGCGGACAAGATACATGTGCCACCGACTCTCCTAAATGTTATCTCTTCACCTTGGCCTTTCTCTATGTGGGGCATTGATATGATTGGAATGATTGAAGCCAAAGCTTCAAATGGTCATCGTTTCATCCTAGTAGCGATTGATTATTTTACTAAATGGGTGGAAGCAACATCTTATGCTAATGTAACCAGACAGGTGGTAGTCAGATTTATCAAGAATCAGATCATTTATCGATACGGTATCCCGAGCAAGATCATCACTGATAATGGTTCAAATTTGAATAACAAGATGATGAAAGAGCTTTGTGAGGAGTTCAAGATCGAACATCATAATTCTTCTCCTTACAGACCGAAGATGAATGGGGCTGTTGAAGCTGCTAACAAGAACATCAAAAAGATTGTCCAGAAGATGGTGGTAACTTATAAAGATTGGCATGAAATGCTTCCGTTTGCTCTGCATGGATACCGTACTTCAGTTCGAACTTCAACAGGCGCAACCCCTTTTTCCCTAGTTTATGGTATGGAAGCAGTACTCCCCGTGGAGGTTGAGATTCCGTCTATGAGAGTGTTGATGGAAGCTAAACTTTCTGAGGCCGAATGGTGTCAAAGTAGATATGATCAGTTGAATTTAATTGAAGAAAAGAGATTGACAGCATTGTGTCACGGTCAATTATATCAGCAGAGGATGAAGAAGGCTTTTGATAAGAAGGTTCGACCACGCGAGTTCAGAGAAGGTGACCTTGTGCTCAAAAAGATATTATCTTTCCAACCTGATTCTAGGGGCAAGTGGGCTCCGAATTATGAAGGACCGTATGTCGTTAAGAAAGTTTTCTCTGGAGGTGCCTTGATTCTCACAAATATGGACGGTGAGGAGCTCCCGCGCTCCATGAACGCCGATGCAGTCAAGAAGTATTTCGCTTAGGTTTGAGTTGACAGTTTGCTAAGTTGAAAACCCGAAGGGGCGGCTTAGGCAGGCTTTTGGTCAGACCGGCTGTGGCATATGAGCACATTTCGGAATTCGAAGTTGTCAGGGAGAATAGTGATCATTGTTTTTGTGTAACCCTTTCTTTCATGTACTATTTCCCAAACTTTTGTAAACCGTTGGAGTCGCGTTGTTAGCGAACTACCATCTTATTAATGAAATTTGAGCATTTACCTTTTGTGGGCAAAATTTTAATTTTTACAGAAATATTTGAAATAAAGGTATTTAAAGTATTCTTATTTTAAAAATGTGTCGTGAATAATGAAAGGAATATTAACAGTTGTTCCGAGGATGGTCAAGCCATGAAATGCAAAACAATACAGTAATTTATCCTTGCATGATGAACATGTTTCGTTTCAAAATCGTCATGAGGTGTTGGTTGTGTTAAACTTGCGTTTCTCGTGGTACTAAGTTTGGTGACTCCCCAGTTGTTCCAGTTAAGCGTTGTTTTGGTTACCTTTATTTAGGCGATTTCTAAAGTGTGATACGTTTTGTATCATGCCAGTGGTCTATTGGTATTAGAAGATTGGGTTTGAATATTTTTTTCTCCTCAGAAGACTTGAGCCTTGTAGCGTGATATGCTCCGACATTGCTTTGTGGTTCCAATTCCAGTTATTTTCCGTCTTTTTAAGATTGGCCGAGTATCTATCTTTTCGTGACCTCTTATCGTCTTCAAGATATTCCATATGTTCGTCTTGTCAGCATAACATTCATTTATTCATTTACACTTATATCACGCATGCATATTCACATTTGCTGTTGATTTTGGGTTGTATACTTTGTTTTTAATACAATGTACAGTGTCTTTCCAAGTAGAAGGTTAGCTTAGGCAGAAAATGTGCTCCCTTTCTAAATTCCCCAACTGAGCTAATCCTCGTAGATGATTTTTTGATTTAGCCTACCTTGTCCCTTTCTGGATAGGATGAATCCCCCGATCAAGTTACTTTCTCATTGGGTGGAGTCTTGTTTAACTGTTTTCTCTCTGGTTTATTCCTGGAGGGAGTTGTTGTCTCTTGCATAGGCTATCTCATGATTTTCCCCAGTGAAGTCGCGACCTAGACGAATGGTGCATTTATTTTGCACATTTAAGTATGTGATCTCCTCGGGAAGGATGGATTCATGGTTCTCTTTGACGAAGATTTTATTCTCTGGCAGTGTTATCGCAACTTTCTCCTGAATTATTTTTGGAAAACGACAAGCGGCGGTCTCTTCATGAGCAACTTGTACGTTATTATTTTTTGGAAAATGACAAGCGGCGGTCTCTTCATGAGAAACTTGTACGTTATTATTTTTTGGAAAACGGCAAGCGGCGGTCTCTTCATGAGCAACTTGTACGTTATAGACATCGTTGGAAAACGGCAAGCGGCGGTCTCTTCATGAGCAACTTGTACGTTATAGACATCGTTGGAAAACGACAAGCGGCGGTCTCTTCATGAGCAACTTGTACGTTATTATTATTTTGGAAAACGGAAAGCGGCAGTCTCTTTATTTGAGCAACTTGTACGTTATTATTTTTCTGGAATACATCAAGTGGCAGCTTCTTTATTTGAGCAGCTTGTATGTCATTGTTTTTGGAAGACAGCAAGGGGCAGCTTCTTTATTTGAGCAGCTTGTATGTCATAGTTTTTGGAAGACAGCAAGGGGCAGCTTCTTTATTTGAGCAGCTTGTATGTCATAGTTTTTGGAAGACAGCAAGTGGCGGCTTTTTTATTTGAGCAGCTTGTATGTTATTGATATCCCTGGACGACAGCAAGTGGCAGCTTCTTTATTTGAGCAGCTTGTGTATCTGCAACCATATTATTATCTCAGCATTAATTAGTATATCTCCGGAAATCTCGCCGAGAAGTTTGTTATGAATCTTTACCTTCAGAAGTCGGTAATCCACTATCAGCAAATTTGATACTCTCTGTCTATCTTTGACCTTGAGTTGTGAGCTCACTGATATTTTGGGTCAATAATCTGTTGTATGGCCTATGCAAGATACCTTCTTTGTTAGGGTCAGAGTCCGTATTCTCTCAAATTTTTATTCGCCGTCAAGAGTCTATTATTTGAAGTCGATGGCTCATTCCCCAATAGTGTATAATCTATGTTCCTGTGTTTTGTTGGTGTTTGGTTTCTCCAGCATTATCTTGTTTCATACAATATATTTCTCTGTGAATTCAATTACTACATTCATATCAAACATAATGGCGGTATCTTAGGGCAAAAATTTGCGTATTATGTATTTAAGTACCTTCAATCTCGTCGAGACGAAGATTTTAATCTTCATATCTCCGGATAGAAGAAACTTAAATAGGGGCAGCTGTTGTACCCCAAATTTTGACCTAAGATACCATCTCCCATCTGCATCATTACATTGCAAGTTGTTTTTGACCTATTTTATCAATTTTCAAAGCAGTTTTTAAATTCATAACTTTTTCAAATCGAGAGTTGGTTATTTTTGAAACGCCCAGTTCATTAACTGATCAATGCTTAAAATGATATTTATTTAATTATTTATTATTCTGAGTTTAAATAATTGGAATTTATTTTCAGTTATTATATAATTTAAAGAATTATAAATAATAAAGTAAATATTTGAAAATAGGTTTATTAATTGATCAATGATATTTATTTAATTATTTATTATTCTGAGTTTAAATAATTGGAATTTATTTTCAGTTATTATATAATTTAAAGAATTATAAATAATAAAGTAAATATTTGAAAAGAGGTTTATTAATTTATCAATGATGTTTATTTAATTATTTATTATTCTGAATTTAAATAGTTGGAATTCATTTTCAGTTGTTATAATTTAAAGAATTATAAATAATAAAGTAAATATTTGAAAAGAGGTTTATTAATTGATCAATGATGTTTATTTAATTATTTATTATTCTGAATTTAAATAGTTGGAATTCATTTTCAGTTGTTATAATTTAAAGAATTATAAATGATAAAGTAAATAATTGGAAAGAAGAAAAGAATTAATTGGTAAAATAATAGAGTTTTATTCATCTTTATTCTAATTGTTACAATTGTTGTTTAAATACTGTATTTATTTACAAAGTATTTACAATGATAATTTTTACAAATGTTTAAAGTGAAATAAAAACTATCCTAATTTTTCTAAGTTCTAAATCTTCATCTTCTATCCAATACTTCTTTGATGCTCATTTGATTTTACCTGCAAAGAATTAAAAGAAAAGTCAGAAATAAATATAATTAAAAGCAGACAATTAATTTGGAGTTCATCATTAAAAGCAAACGGCTGGAATCAGTTTTTTTTACCCTTTTTGCAAATCACGGGATTTCTCCCGGTTCACAAAAAGGATGAATATTTATTGATAAATATGAATGCACAAGTTAAAAATATGCACAAATTCAATTTTGTCAAAACTGCATATTTCAAAACCAATTGCACAAATTCAATTTTGTCAAAACTGCATATTTCAAAACAAATTGCACATTTCAATAGTCAAAGTTACATTTTCAAAACCAAAGTCCAACGTAAACTACCCAATGTATGGGAAGAGGTCAAAATATAAGGCTCCATACTGTAACAATGCAGATGGCAAAGAAGAAATGTGCAGATCAAAACCATATATGCAAGCAAATACTTTCTAATTTCATCATTTTCCAGCTTTGCTTTTTCAGAACACAAAGTACATAACATCATTTTAATGTTTCAAACTGTACTAAGGAGAGAGAAGAGAGAAAAGAGTGTGGGTTTACAGGTTTTGGCCTTAGGCAGAAAAGAGGTATAAAACAAAACTGCAGTAACACAGTAAAAAAAGGAAGCATAGAAAAAGGATACAAAACAAACTGAATAAAACAATAGAGAGGGCAGAGGTATCAAAAAAATTGAAAATATACAAGAACCTGAACCATCAGAGCCAAGCGAACCAACTGATATAAAACAACACAAACTCTTCAAGAAATGAGAGTTCAAAAACCTGTTTTCAAGCCTTAAAATCAAAAACTGTCAAACAAATACCAAGCTAATTCTCAAGGTACAAGAAAACCCTCAAGAACCTGCATTCAAAAACAATATACAAACTGTTGTCTCAAGCCAAAACCAATAACCATGGCCTGAAAAACCAGTAAACACTAAGCCTTCCACCTTCCTGAAGCAAATACCACAAAACCATGGCCTAAAAAACCAGTAAACACTAAGCTGTCTAGCCAAAGCCTTAGGCCAGATTTCCAAAACCTGTTTTGAAGCCTTAAAACAAAAAACCAGTCAACATTACCAAGCATACCAGCCTACCCAAAAAAAAAGGGCCAAACCCTGTCAACTAAAACCTTTAACCTGTTTTACAAGCATGAGTTCCCAAGGCCATTAACCTGTATGGCTAAACAAAAGCATAAAAAATATACAACATAAACAGAAGCCCAAGAACCTCAATGGCCTGAAACCATTAACAAACCAAAAACCTCAAGTACCTGCATTCAAAAACATATGTACAAACTGATGTCTCAAGCCAAATACCATAAACCTTTAACTTGCCAAGTTCCAAACAACAGAAACATCCACCATCTTAAACATACTCAGCGAGCCAAAAGAGGAAAGCTAGTCAAAACAAAATATTTCAACAATAGCACATTCAAAAGCATACAGGGGAAAGCATCAACAAATATCTCAAGGCAACTCAGAAGCAAAGCACCAAGACAGCCAGAAGAAGAAGAAAAAGTGTCTTAACCAAGCACAGTAGGGGCAAGTATTCGAAGGCAACAGTCAAGCATACAACGAGGCGACAAAGACAAAGAAAATCAGGGTGTTCATTTAAGGCAACAGAAGCAAGGTCAACAGAAGAAGAGAAAAAATATCACATAAGGTTTTTTTCAAAGTCATCATTAAACCCTAAAAGGAAAAGAAAGACAGAGTACCGGAACTCCCCGTAAAGCAAGCTAACGCTCAGCATCATCGTCCCTCGCCATCCAGCCGCCTGAGTGCCTCCACCACCGTTCATCCCCCTCCTCCGTCAAGGTAATATAACCTCCTTTCTTCCATTTTATACACCTTGACCGAAACAACATGTTAAAACTAGAGTCAGAATCAAAATGGATGTAAAATCATAAACATGCAAAAAATCGTAAAACCTAACGCATTAAAGGACGAAATCGTCACCTTCACACCATATCACTGAGCGACCCATGGAGAAGGAGACGCAGTTGGTGGCGCTGGCAGCTTTGAGGCAAAGGGCTTGGTCCTAGATGTTTTTTGGCTCGAAAGAGAAGAAGGAAGACGAAGACTAATCCATAACGAAGAAGAGCGCCGCTCTGTACCCTTTGCTAACCCTAATCCATTTTTCCCCAAAACTAAGACAAATGTTTAACCCTAAACAAGTTATGAAATGTTGGGCTTAACCCATTTCCTATGCATAAAAAACCCTACGAATTCTATTAGAACCCCCATCCCTTTTTCTGTTTATTCTTGATTTGGCTCCTTAAAACTCTTTGGCCCATACAATTATTTATTATCTACCCCCTTTATTTTTTTGATACCTCTCTTTCTATTTACTTTCTTTTAGCCTTTTTTAGAATTTTATTAATTTAGTTAATTAGCAAATTTAATCAAATAAGAGGTGTAATTTAATTAGACAAAATTTTAATAATTTGACCAATTTTATTAGTTTAAGTTTAGGATTAATTTAGTAATTTTAGTATTAGATTTAAGTTAATAACTTCTAAGTTTTAATTTAGTTTAGAATTATTTAATAATTCTTAAAATAATACTTTATATTAATACCAAAAAAAATACATATAAAAATAAAAGTTTAAAAAAAGCATTTTATTTTCTTTAATTAATTCTCTTGCTTTGTACATATTAAATAAAAATATAAAAATGCATGTTCACATCCTTTAGCCTGTTATTTAATCATTGGTGTGGTTATATATCACTTAGCTATTTAATCATCATCTATCTAATTTTCTGTTTGATTATTTCATCTTTATTTGGTTATTCTGTTTACGTCTAAATCCAAGAGAAAAAATGATTAAATTTGTTGACTTCGTGTCCTCAAGTCCAATCACGCGAATATCTTCATTTCATTAAAACTTAAGATAATTTTTCCCCAAATATTCAATTTTTTCAAAAACTTATACCTTTTAAGTCAAAACTTCGACATTAGGTCGTCGTACCTTCAAAAAACCCATCCGTACCACTTTTCGGCCAAAACAATTTATTTTTAATCAAACGAACATTTTAATAAACAGATATTTCAAAAGGTTCCTATAGAATACTATAGATACATTGGGTGCTAATACCTTCCCATTGTATAACCAACCCCCAAACTCTAAAACTCTTTTCAAAACGCCTTATATTTTCATTACTTTTAAAGTATTATTTTACATTGCATATTTTAGGGTTTTATTTCGCTCTTTTCCCTTTTCCCTTGGAAATAATAAAGCGTAGTGGCGACTCTTGCTTTTGTGAGACGAATTAATTAATAATTCGATCTCCGATTTACCCCGCTACATTTTTTATCGCTACATACGCCTAGAAGTGCCAAATCGAAGCATCTCATCCTTGGTAAACTTTAGAATTCATATTTATGTTTTCATGATGTGCTGATATTTTCCAGTGTTTGATTTATGACCAGGGTATTATATAGCACAGTGTTCACATGGACATACAAAGATAGAGGGCATGATATGTGCTTTTCATTGGATCTCAAGAAACCATGAGTTTTAAGATAAACAAACCCAGATTCGAACTCAAATGACTCAAATTAGTGGGAGGTCGAATTAGGAAAAACCCCTGGGTTCACACCCATGTCATGCTTTTGTTTTGTTGACACTTTTTCTTGCAGGTTTCAGTGCTTTCCTCCACAGGCAAGTCATCAGACGCCTCAAGCAACATTATTTGCTGGATCGAAGGCATGTCTTCACATGATCGAAGGCTATCCTTCACATGGATCGAAGACCACCTGTCTTCATAGGATCGAAGGCCATCCTTCATGGATTGAAGACCATCATTTCTTTGATCGAAGTATTCTTTTATTTCATTTATTATTATTTTTATTTTTACTCACTTCTTTTAAATCAAAAATAATAAAAAAAATCACAAAGAACTTAGGATTAGTTTTTTTTTATTAATTAAATTAATTTCTGAAATAATTAATTAATTGATTTTAACATCCACTTTTCAAAAAGAATTAAAATAAATTAGAATGTAGGTCTAATTTTATTTTCTCAATTTATTTTCTTTGCATAAAAATTATAAAAACAGACAAAAAGATTTTACACCTTCGGATTTTCAGACGTCTTTTCTACTTCGCGTGCATTTATTTTTCTTTTCGCATTTTTCATATTATTGTGTCTGCCTACTGGATGTAATAGATTAAAACTAGGATATTTACTGCTTTATCCCCCTCATTCTTGGACATGTAATTAATCCCCAAAGCCCTGTAATAACATATGATTTATGTTTCCGCACTTTAAATTTCCGCATTTTTAATTATTGTATATATATTAACTGCTAAACTAATAGGATTGTATGACAAGATTGAAAATCAACGCTAGCAAACTTAACACAAGATAAATAAACTGAATTGAATCACATGCACATATACACCTCTAGGGTACCCCTACTTTGGTTGCCTTCGGAAATAAAACAGTCATGTCCTTCAAAACGGGGACGCTTTAGCAAAGACCCATAAATCAAAAGATCATAGTCCCTTGATGACCCTACAGTTTCCTCTCGGCAAATGGTATAGTCCTTAAACAAAATTTCTAAAGTGTCTCCACATGTTTCCCTTATGACTGTACGTCCCTTCGATTGTCCCTCAACATCTAACGATAGGGCTACCTACTCATTAATTGTAGGATAGCACTGTCTAAAGGATAAGGAGGAAAAGAACGATCTTTTCAAGTACAAGTAGATAGTTGTTAGATGATTGCTCAAATAAAACAAACTTTTCACACTTACACATTTCAAAAATAACTTTCAAAAACATTTGCTTTGTCAACACTCTTGAGAACTGATACAAGAGTTAACGCAAAGCGAATCATCGCACTAAGGCATTTCAAAATATTTTTTTCAAAAACACACAAAAGCACAAGGTATTTCAAAAAATGAGCTAAGCATCTAAGAACCTGTAGAGAACTACGGATGGAAAGGGTTCTAACACCTTCCCTTTCCATAATCTACCCCTTTACTCAGAAAACTATTTAAAGGTCTTTTTCTGTTCTTTTCACCCTTTCCTTTGTTGGATAAAAGAAAAGTTGATGGCGAATCTTGCTTACCGCAACATTTGCAAACACAAATGCAAAACCAGTATAACAGCCAGTTTTGCCACCGTATCACAGAAATGGCGACTCTGCTGGGGAAAAATAAAAAGTGGCTTTACCTTAGAGTTAGTTCATTTTAAAACTGTTTTAACGGCTTGTTTGTATACTTTATCCTTGGAGGGTTTGTTTGGGTTGTTACTATAGATCCTACACCCGTATCTGAGGCATCTTTTAGGTAAGTAGCAATAGATCGTGGGGACTATGTGGGGTATACCTACATGGTTGAAGCGATATCTATGTTGATGTGACACTTTGGTTGGTACCAATAGCCCTTGAGTAGTCAAGGAGAATATGGGGCCGCTGCGTGGTGTCATGAAGCATCAACTGACCTTAGAACCTTTAATTGAACAACTTGGCCATTAGGAAGTAGTGAGATAGTCGTATTTGGTGTATTCTTAAGTCGTTTGATAATTGATACTACACTCATTGAGATTTGACTCCTAAGTTTTGTTTGGTGGCAAGTCAGTTGTCGATCAGAACGAAACTTATGAGAAAGATCAGTGATATTGAGATTCCATAGAACCCGGTTACTATTAATAGGACAGGTTGCGCCCACTAAACTTCAAGAGGGTACCTACCTATAAAACTTATGCAATCCTAAAACCTAAGGTTGCTTGTGTGATTTATTTGCTTTCATCATCTAACAACTTGAACTCTTTGCAGGGGTTGTGTATAGTCATTAACCTGAACTTCTTGCAAGACATACTTGTCTTCATCACCCTGCATTTTTGCTTGATGCGTAGCATACACATCATGTCACCATACCCTAGCATTTCCTTAACCATTTTAAGGATCTCAAGGGCCTGTGATACAGGTTATGATGAACTAGACGTCTAGCAAGGGGCAAGGGGGTTTATTTTCCTCTAGCCAACGTCGTCAAAAGGACCATAACACAATAACTTGAGTTAGGGGCTATAACCCACTCGACATGGTGAGCTTGATTCTCGTATGAGGACATTCAATGATACGAAGTTCTTCCGTCAAAGCGACAGTCAAAATTCAACTTCTGACATTTTCTTGTGTTTACCCCGTGAGATCCTTGAAAACATTGCATCCACACATCGTGCATGACATTTCCTAATAGGTCTTCCAGTACAGGTCTCTCATGTTCTCGCTGTTTATTTCTACAAGGAAAATGGCTTTCAAACAGAACAACAAAAATCTCCAAACTCAAGAGGCTCGGTTCATGGAAATGTTCCTCAACCTATCCAAGGGGCAGGAAGAATTGAAAAAACTCCTCAACGAGAAATTGACCAAGAAAAATCCTAACAACAATAAGGATGACCAGTTATAACAACTGAACACTGAAATGGAAAGGATGAGAATCCAGATGAGTAGTCAGATGGCCATTATCCAAAGTTTAGCTCATGAACAAGAAGATTTGAGGATTCTACACATCAAGCTTCTTCAGGACAGATACGACAGTCTGGGGCAAACTGCTACATCTTGGGTCCTAATCAATGATCAATCTCTCTTGGCAGATAGGGAATTGGGTGACATGTTCATACGGGGGCATGTTGAAAATAAACTCAGGAGCAGTGACATTCAAGGGACTGCATCTTCAAGTACTCAGAAGAGACCATTCAAGGCCCTAATGCCGTGTACGACCAAAAGGGCCGCAATAAGAGTAATCTCAACCAATCTGTGGGGGTAATGCAGACTTCTATTCCAGCATCGATGCAGAAACAAGGGCAAGGCAGTCGGCATAAGCAGGACACACCCAAAAGGAAATTCACTAAAATCAGCATGTCTTTGGCTCAGGTATTGCAGCACATGTTGAATATGGAGTTGATTACGTTAAGGGATCCTCCTCGAAATCCCAATGTCTCCACTCCTAGCTATCGTCCTAATGCAATGTGTGTATACCATTCCAATAGTCCTGGACATGATACAAATGCCTATTGGGCATTGAAAAATAAGATTCAGGACTTGATCAACGAAGGAGTGTTGGAGTTCACAAAAGATGGCCAGACTGAATTCTTCTGCCATTCCTCAAAGGCACATCATCTGAAGTGATAAGTTCAGACAAAGAGGCTTTTATTCATTAGAATTTTCAATTTGTAATTTTCTTTTGATTTTTCTAACATTTATTTATGTCAAACTTTGTTAATTCATCAATGCATTGCATATGTTTGTCTTGAATTATTTCATTCGTTGTCACTATACTTAAATTGTGCTTTTACTTCATGTTTGTGATATTCAACTCTTGGTTAAAAGATATTAGCTTTTAGAGTGAGGATGACGAAAACGATACCACAGTCTCTACAGTATGCTTTTGAACAGACCTTGCTGACGATGTACAAGCGTTGTTTCAAGTCCTAAATAGTGGAGTTATAAGGAAGATAATTCTTAGTCAACCCCTTTTAGCCTAACAAGTGAGAGTTTTTATTTTCATACAAATTAAAACCCTTAATCATAACTCGGGGTAGGGGAGCTTTCTCAGTTAATTCAAAGATGCATTCAGTCGCAAGCTCATCCTTCATACACAATAAATAGTGTAGAAGATGCCTTCCAAAAGATAGTGATGGTTCCACATAATCTTTAAGACAGACAGTCATTATCTCTCGAGAGAAAAGCCCATTAAGTCAAATCTATGAAGGAGACTTAATAAAAAAAATGGGGCATGCCGCTGATTGTAAACACAAAAGAAACAGTTCAGGCAAAAGTAGGGATAACAAAATCAAAAAAAGAGGTCCTACAAATCGTCAACAACAAAAAAAGGAAAAGTTTACCAAAATGACTGCCTTCTCAAACGAACGTTCAATTCCTGAACCATCACCAACTATCAGAGTAAAGGTCTCAGACTCAATCGGGATTTAAACGCACAATTAACTAAGCATAGGACTGAAGAACATCACGAAGAGCGGGTTGGGTACAAATAATATTTGAGCCTTTATCCTTTGTTCCTTAAAACCGTGAACCAGGCCATGTTACAACCCTTAAAAGTACTAGCTGAAGCATGGGTTAGTTCAAAAGCATACTGTTACAAAAGGTATCCTGACTCCTGTAAGGTTTGCTATAAATCCTGAGTTGATGTCACATTCTTGCAAATTTTGTTTTACTAAAAAATGAATTTTCAAATTTCAAGACAGACATAAGCTTTGCATTCTTAAAATGTCATTGTTTGCATATGACTATTTGTTCAACAACAGAGAAATTCCCACGATAGATATTCGATGAATAGAAATCCTCTCAGTGGATAGAATCACCTCAGATGGAAAGACATTCCAGTAATAGGCCTTTCATAATCAAGGGTCATAGCATGGTGTCCAACTGATTTAGGGCAGTGAAGTCAAGATTTAGGGAATCTCTCAAAAGTGCCAAATAGCCAGGGACAGATCTCCATCTGAATCACTTGGGGCATTGGATATGAATTCCAGCAAAGAATCTTGTACGATCAAACAAACATCTTCTGGCAGTGTGGCAACACTTACTACTATGGACAGTGACAATTATTTGTACCCGGTGAACATGGACATAGTAGGAAAATACTACGCATGAATAAACTCCCGCTAGGTTGACTGGCCTAGGCAAAAATAAGGGCATCCCGACGAACCAAAAGGGTTCAGGAAAAAATTAAGGATATACATATGAAAAATCTGTACACCCGACAAGTCGAAAACCTGAAAAGGCGGCTTGGGCAAAAAAGGGTATCCCGATGGACTGAAAATCTGAAAGAACATTCCAGGCCAAAGTTAGGGATTAAAGAATACGACTACGTCTCGTCATATCGTCACTTGCCTATCAGTAGAGTATTGACCACCCTGATCCGCATTCACCAAAAATTGTAGGAGTTGGGATAACAGTCAAACCATCCATAGAATCCCAGCTGATATTTTCTCCGGCAGGTATAGAGGCAGGGGCATCCCACTAAAAGAACACTTCCATATCCATATCATGCAGCCTAATGATGTCAGGTGTTTTCACATCCCTGACAGAGCAAAATCTCCAAGTTACTGCTCCAATAAAAGATTCCCTAGTGAAGTTGCCAAGCTTTTCAGAATTCCCCAACAGGATTTCAACAAAATCCCTAAGCAATGCATGGAGTTTTCCTTCCTCAAAGGAGTTTATTTCTCTAACAACGGAAGATTTGTCTCCTAACATTCAACATAAAACGAAATTTAAACACCTACATTCTTCACCCCCAGTAATAATCAGGGATTTATTTTCCCTAACTCAACAATATAGCAATGGGACAACTGACACGTTCATACATTGCATTCATACATAATTTCTACAAACATCATAGCATATGCAGCACAAATGCGTATATCACAATCTCATTTATTTTGAGAGAATCATGCACTTCATACATCATGACATCGCATGAAACTGATTTTACCTTTTCGGGTTAAATTAGCAGATAGACAAACATTATCAACTTATACAGTAAGTCAAAGATTAATAACTGAAACTAGACGGGGAAGCTATCTACACGACCAAGTAGTATGAACTCCCGAAGCAAGACGGGTTTACCAACAAATACAGTAGGCCACGGATTAACACCCAAAACCAGATGGGGAAACTATTTATGTGCCTAACATTTCCAAGTTCCAGATTAATGCCTGTAACAAGCTAGGAAAATCATCTGTGGACGACCGATTGTAGATTAATACCTGTAATAAGCCAAGAAAGTTATCTACATGAAGAGATTGAAGATTAATACCTGTAACAAGCTAGGAAAACTATTTTTGTTTCTCACGTCAGAGATTAATACCTAAAACCAGCCAGGATAACTATCTCGATGACCAACAAAAACATGTTCCAAATTAATACCTGTAACAAGCCAGGAAAACCATATGTGGACGACCGATTGTAGATTAATACCTGTAACAAGCCAGGAAAGCTATCTACATGGAGAGATTGAAGATTAATACCTGTAATAAGCCAGGAAAACTATCTTTCTTTCTCAGGTCGGACATTAATACCTGAAACCAGCCAAAAAAATTATCTCGACGACCAACAAAAATAAGTTTTAGATTAATACATGTAACAAACTAGGAAAACCATTTGTGGACGACCAATTGTATGTTAATACATGTAACAAGCCAGGAGAACTATCTATGGATGACCGACTGTGGATTAATACCTGTAACAAGCCAGGATAACTATCCACATGAAGAGATTGAAGATTAATACATGTAACAAGCCTGGAAAACTATCTTTCTTTCTCAGGTCAGAGATTAATACATATAACAAGACAGGACAACTATCTCAGCGACCAAAAATTTTCAAGTTCCAGATTAATACATGAAACTAGACAGGACAACTATCTGCGAACAGCTGATTTGTAGATTAATACCGGAAACCAGACAGGAAAACTATCTACATGACTAGACGAAGCAATGTTACACGGGTTTCTTCTCATGATCTCAGAGATACAGTCTGTTGTACCCTAAAATTTTCCCTCTCATTTATCAAGAATTTTCTCACAAGATCTCCTTTGGCTCAAGACTGCACTAGGGTTGATCAGCTCAAGACACCTCCTTATGCACTGATGACCAAAATTAGGGTTTGAGATTGCACAAGGATATTTGAACTTCCAATGCCCCATACGAATTTTATGGATCATTATGGACCCTCAAGATTACTCATGTCAAGTTTCAAGCTTTGGATCACACTTTTGCTCAATCAATTGAGCAGTTGACCTAAAAATCAATTGTATTAGGGAAAAACTCAATTGTGGCCAATTTACAGTCAAACTTCATAATTTTTTATCCACATCAACATTTTAAACTCATATGTATCATTTGATCAAGTTTGGACCATAATTCCTCAAGAAATTTGATCAAATCTTCAAAAGGGCAAAATGGTCTAAATTAGGGTTTTGATTTGGAAAGGGCAATTTCTGTTTTTTGACCTAGAAAATGATTAATTGGTTTAAGGATTGATCTCAAGAGTCCAATTGCATCATTTTCACCTAATTACATGGCTCAAAACATTGCTCAAGTCTAATGGATTGACAGATGAATTTTCAGTCAACTGATCAAAAGTCAACTGTATACTGAAAAGTCAAACTTTGACTTTTTGGTCAAAATCAAATGTCAAAGATCAAAATTCATCAAAGCATGTCAAAATATGAAAATTATTCATCAAGAAATCAAAAATTCAAGATTTCATTTTTGAAAAGTTAAAATTTCTAAACTTAGAAATTTTTCTGTGTTGAAAATTTCTTATTTTTTCACAACTTTGAGCAACATTTTCACCATGATGCAAGATGATTCAAAAGAAACTTTCAACATGAAAGTTGTAGATCTCCATGAAATCTACAAAATTTCTTTACATAACTCCTTCCTAAAGTGCTTGGATCTCAAGTTATAATTTTAAGAACACATGGTCATGAAACAAAACACTTAGTAAAATTTTGCCCTAATTTGGTCAGGATTTTGACCTAACTTATGACCCAAGTTTCACATAGTTCCAAGGGGAATTTTTAAAAGTGATTCAAATAGGGGTTGTAGATAATATTACAATATTTCTAAAATGTCCAAGAACTCCTTGAGATCATTTGAGATCAAGGAGAATCGAAAGTCAGAAGTTGAGGTTTCAAGTTGTTTTACAAGGCAAGTTTTTTGATGATTAAGATTCAAAATTCAAACTTATGTTGCATAATCTCTACTTTTCAGGCCTCAAGCTTGTTAGGCACTCTATAATTAATTACTTGCACAGCTTTTAGAGGATTCAATTCAAGCATTCAATGCAACGCCATGCCTTATATCCATTCAGGGAAGAAAGTGTACAATGCCATTTTGATAAATTAGCTTTTTGCACAAAACTTGTTATTAAGCCTTGCACTTGTTCTCTTCTGATCATACATGTCCTATAACTCAAGAGAAGTTAATCTCAACACTTACAATCACCCATCCCATGCTTGTACTACACATTGAAACTTGCTTTCCCACTTTTCTTCAAAATCAAGTAACATAGTAATCAGCCTTTAACTTGTACTTCTGACTCTCTCAAGCATTAAGACCTTTTGCTTATACATACATGTTGTACCCCAAAATTTGCCCTCCCATATTTCTCAAAACATTTCAAGAAAATTCACAAGTCCAACCTGGCGCGTCATATTCAGGTATTCTTTTGCCAAGATATCTCTGATAACATATTCTCAAATTCAGGTTCGGCTCAAGAGTCAATTCTTTAAAGAAGGTATCCGAATGTGTGAGTTTTCTTGAAGAAATATAGTGAAAAAAGTGTGCTGAAAGTGCAGTTTTTACGCGCTAAAAAATTCATAACTTGAAGATCGTGACTCGTTTTGAACCCGTTCCGGTGGCCAAAATTCCGTCTTGACATTATCTACGTTTTCATCTCTCACGGCTGGAAGCCAATTTCGATCAGAAGGTCTTCAAAAATGTGGATTTATCAAGTATTTTCGTGCAGAAATTTGTGACAGAAGTTTATTTGCGTCATGTTCAAAAAATCATAACTCGGTCAATTTTTATCGGATTGGGCTCATATTTTTACACAAGGTCCCTGACTTGTAGATCTACAACTTTGCTTCAAAAGTTGAGACCGGATTATGCACCGATCAATACCAGTTTTTTATTGAAGAACGTGTCAGAGTCGACACTGGAGCCCAAAATAAGTTTGTCTGAGCTGAAACTTCAAAAATTCATAACTAGTTCACCGTTTATCCGATTGAGTCGATTTTCGGACAGGAGTTAGTTCTCGATGTCGGCTACATTTTGTTTTCACATTTCAACTTCAAAAAATGCACTTAAGTCCCTGCGATTTAGCCTGGAAAGTGACGAATTCAAGTGAATATTGGAGGCCCAATTGCACACTCAAAGCCCATTTTCTTTACCCTAATTTCCACTATATAATCACCTTCTTGTCACACAAACCGGAGGGGAGAAAAAAAGAAAAAAGAGAAAAAAGAAGAAAAAGAGGAGAAAAAAGAGAAGAGAAAAAGAGAAAAAAAACCTTGCCACAACACTGTTGGAATATCAAACTCTTTCAAGAACCCTAAAACCTTGAAATCCTTATTACAAATCTCTCTCTCACTACAAACAAAGCCATCTCAGTTACAAACCAACACCTCACTACTTCTCCAGTAAGGATAAGGCTGGCTTGATCTCCATGATCCTAATTTTCCAGTAAGGCATAAAAGCATCCAGGTCACTAATTTTCCAGTAAGGGTAAGGTTGATTTGATCTCCATGATCAAAAGGGTATAATTATTCATACATGCCATATTGTGCCTAAACATTAAATTTCTTCATATATTGGCTTTATTTGCATTTTATGATTTTATTTAATGTGTTCGTGAGATTCAACACTGCAGATTTAGACAGGATCTCATGCAGGTTCATTAAGGAACGTTGAAGCCAAAAGCCAAATGGCCAGACTAGAAAAACTTATGCATGACACCAATACATGGCGAGGCAGACATTAAGCCAGACATTAAAGGAACGTTGAAGCCAGAACACAAATGGTCAAAAGCCAAAAGCCAAAAGCCAAATGGCCAAAGTAGAACAACTTATGCATGAAACTCAATCCAATGGACAAAGAATGCAGACCACGGTACTCAGGAGTCAATACTTCAAAAAACCTCCCTTTGGGCCAGACACCCCCTATGGTTTGCTCAATTTTTAATTTTTATTTGTTTTTTCCTTTTTATTCTTTTAATTGTTTTTTAATTGTTTTCTTTTAATTCCATAAAATAATTTTCATAATAAATATAAAATACAGAAAAATCAAAAAAAATGTTTATTTTATTAATATTAATCTTACTATTATTATTTTTGTAAATAAACTTTAAACAATTAATTAGATTAATTTAGGTTTCAAAACTTTAATATTTTTCTTAATAAATTAAATATGTAGAAATTAGGTTTTTTTAACTTTTTCATCATTTTTTAATAAATAATTTTCTCATCATTATTATTATTACTAACTACTAATTTATTTTGTAAATAAACATGTACATAAATTCTTTAGTAAATTAAGTTAAACTTTAACATTTTTCTCAAATAATTAAAAATAACTTAGAATTAGAGCTTCTTTTAATTTTAATTTTAATTTTCTTATTTCATAAATACAAAAAAAAAACCTAAAAAACACTTCTTTTATTTCAATAAATAATTAATTAATTTTTAATTTCTTTAAAGGGTCCAACGCCCTCGAACGTTCTATTTTTATTTCTTTCGCACATTTATTTTCTTTCAAATATTATGTAATTGCTCAAGCCATGTAACTCGGACATTTTATATTTCCCGCATTTTATTTCTTTATTTTATGTCAAATCGGGTCCTGGTTTAATTTGGCGATGTGGACCCGCGCCTTTGTAATAGTTTAGGAATTTTATATTTCCACACTTTTTAACTGTTAAATAAATGCATGCAAGAATGAATGACAAAATAAAAACAAGCGTAGAACACCAATAACATGACAAGATAAATGCAAATGAAAACGACACACGAATCGCACACACCACCCCTAGGGTACGCCTCACTGTTGCCTTGCCTTCGAAAGGTGATCGTCGAGTAGAGGATGTCTTAGTAAGTCCTCATGATCCGGGAACCTGGCATGAGGGTAGCTTCTAAGGTGTCTTCCCATTGCTCTGGTGATCACCATGTCCCGAACCTCGAATTGACCCGAACACCTCCAACGGCGGTGCTACCTACCTCTCAATGGTGGGATGGCACTACTTTAAAGGACATTTACACAGACGAATTCCTTAGGGTAGGTAGACGACTCTAGATACTTGCTCTAAATTTCAAACAAAATTCAAAAATACTTTTCACACCGACACCTTTTCAAAAATCTTTCGAAAGCAACTTTTCAAACACTCTTGAGGACCGATACAAGAGTCGAACTGGAATTTTCAAAGAAACTTTTTAAAACCCACAGTTGAAAAGCAAACAAACCATTTTTGAAAACACAATGAGCAAGTATCTAAGAGCCCATGGATAACCATGGATAGAAAGGGTGCTAACACCTTCCCTTTCTATAATCTACCTCCCGAACCGAGAGCAATCTCTTTAAGGAATTTTTCTGTGCTTTTGTCCTTTCCATTTGGAGAAAATAAAAGACGGTGGCGACTCTTGCTTCCACGACATTTCGCGAACCAGCGTTAAACAGTCAGTTCCAGATCCACCGATCACAATACACAAGTTATTTTCCACAAATCCCACGCATGCTTGAGCCCTAAAAATACCAAGAGCACATATTTGCATCTCACACTTCCATTGTTTCATATTCTGGCCAAAAATCCCAAAACCAAAAACTACTCGTGCGTTTCTTGGCTTCTTGCTTCCAAAAGATTCTAAACATCATTTAGAAGTTATCCCTTCCCCTGTTACAGTTTTGTAACACCTTCTTCCTCCATTTCCAAGTTCAAAAATAGAGCATTCTAAGTGCACTTCTCCAGACCATTTCAACCACTCTCCAACCAAGCTAATCATTGCATTAGCTTTCTGGGACCTCAGTGGAGCTTTTCTGATCATCACAACACCTTGATGAGTGCTCATTTATAGAACACTATTTTCACTTTTGAGGTAAGTTATCTCAACTTTGAACTCTTCATACAAGCATCATTAATGGTTTATTTGTGAATGAAAAATGTAGATATCATTGCTCTAAAGCTAACCATGTCCATAGTTTTCATTTATGTTGCTTGAGATTAGAGAATTCTAAGATTGAAGCTTCTGAAATTTTTAGGGTTCAAATTAGGGCCATTAAAATTCATGTCTGTCTTTGATCTATAATTTTATTGCTTTGCATTTCTGAAACCGTGAGGAAATTTGCCACAAGATTCATGTTTACATTTTTGCAAATGGATGAGATATGAACAAGATGCACGTACTCTGGCTGGGCGTGAGGTTGAAGATGAAGTTCAGGCCATGCACTTGATTTCTAATATATATTTATTGTTTTGTTTATATGAACAGATGTATAGCCACCCCAGTGGTAAAGCGCGCGCCTGTTAACCTTTGGGACCTGGGTTCGAGCCCCAGTGGTACCCTTTTGCTTGTTTTTCTCACATTTTTTCATATTTTTGTCACTTGTTTGCAGCGCTAGGCTCCTTTTGTTGAGCCCAGTATTTTTTTTATTTATTTTTGCCTCCCTTGCTGACTATTCACACCCCTGGCCCATTTCATTTTCTTTTTCTCATTTTTATTTTATTTGTTTTCTTAAATATTTTATTTAATATTAAAATAGTCATAAAATTATGTAAAAAACTTAGATTTATATTTTTATATAGTTTATTTATTTTTTTACAATAAAGAAAATTATTTTTATATAATCATACTTTAATTATTTCACTAATTAATTTGTAATTTTAATTAGAAACTAGGGTTTTAGTTTATTTATTTCACAATTAAAAAATACTCTTCTAAAATCAAAAAAGACCAAAAATATTTTATAATACCATAAATTATTTTCAAGACAAAAATACCAAAATTATCATTCTTACAAACTTAATTTCTTTTTTAATCAATTAATATTTAGATTAAGGTTTTATTTAAAGCTTTTTCCTAGTTAATTTAGGTTTACTTTTACTAATTTAATTAATTATTTTCTTTTAGGGTAAAACCAAACCCTTTCCTAAAAAAAATCCAAACAAAAATCATATTTGCTTTACATTTATATTCTTGTATATTTATTCATTTTTTGTATTTCATTTATCCAAATTCAATATAGTTGTAATAGATAATTACTTTTATTTTCATGCAATCCCCATTTGAAATTTGTACACCCCCTCCCACCAGTATTGTAATAGTGTAGTAATTTTAAATTCCATATTTTATCGCTTTATATACAAATGCTAGTAATTAGGATTTGTATGGAAAGACTAAAACCAATCAATTAGAAAACCCTAATCAAAGAGAAAACCAAGCATGAAAAATAATACACTTGCACACAAATACCCTTAGGGTAAAATCCACTTGGTTGCCTTATAAAAATGGCCATATTATACATGTGAGGTATCTTAGCAAAAACAAGCAAAATATAAGAATATAGTCCCTCGATGACGCTATACATGTTGCCTTTCAAATTATCTTAGTCCCTAAAAGAGAATGCTAAGATACCTTGCAACATTGCTAATCATGGTCATACTATGACCCACGCTCATCCCTTTTACATCCAAAGATAAGGTTAGTTACCAAATCAATGGTAAGATAACAATGTCAAAGGAAAAGGAAATGAACAAGAAAGACTTTTGAGTAGGTAGAATTCCCCTAGTTACTTGCTCACTTTCAAAACAAACACCTACACTTTCAAAACATCTTACAAAATTGAAAACATTTTCAAAAGATCAAACATCTTTGTCTACATTCTTACGAACGAGAAACATTACAAAGTTTGCCTAAACAATGGCCTCTTTACAAAATAATTTCAAAAACCACACAAAGCACAATTTCAAACAAAAGCAAGTGATCTAGCAAGTAACTAAGATACCATGGAAAACCATGGATGAAAAGAGTGCTAATACCTTCCCTTTACATAATCTACCCCCCGAACTCAAGAAATAATCTCAAAGGTGTTTCCTGTGCTTTTTCACCTTTCCTTTTGGATAAAAGAAAAGTCGGTGGCGACTCTTGCTAACCGCAACATTTGTGATCAAACGCAAAACACCCAAGTCAGTTCTCCCACCGTTTCACAGAACTGGCGACTCTGCTGGGGAAAATTCTAAAAGTGGGTTACCTTAGGGTTAGATCACATTTACTTGCTTTCTTTGTTTGACTTGTATGCTTTACATTATGGTTCTTTGTTTGGGTTTGAATCCTCTACCCAGATTTGGGATACCTTATAGGTAAGTAGAAATACGTTGTGGTAACTGTGCAGGGTATACCAACATGGTCTAAGCAATAGCTACGTTAGTGCGACATATTTGTGGGTACCGGTAGCCCTTGAGTAGTAAAGGAGAATACGGGGCCGTTGAGTGATGTCATGAAACACTAATTAACTTTTAGAACCTTTACTTGACCAACTTGGCCTTTAGGACGTAGTGAGATTACCGGCTTTGGTGTAGTCTGAAGTTGGTAGATACTCAATACTACACTCATTGAGGTTTGATTTTTTGAGATATTTCGATCGCCATTAAAGAGGCTTGTGCTGAAACAATGACCAAAGAAACAAACTGGTGATATTGAGCTCCTTAAAACCCGGTTACTATTACTAGGACAGGTTTTAGCCAACTAAAACTTCAAGAGGGTACTTACCTATGAGACTCCATGCAATCCTAAACCTAAGGACTTGTTTTCTTTGTTTGTGTATCTTTAATTGTACATAACATCATACTCATACTCACAAACCATTTCATGGATTTCTAGGATTTATCTTACTTTCTGTTTTGTAGGACATGGATTCTATTCGCAGGAAAACTATTCAAGTCAATCTTGTAAGGATACCTCTTAAACTTAAAGAGCTAGCATCAAGAATTCCTGAAAACTCTCCATTTCCTGATAGACATGGTCGCCTACTAAACTTGGTCATCTCTAACACCGAAGAAGACATGATAAAGGTGCTCTTTCAGTTCTTTTATCTTTTACACCATTGCTTCACATTTCCCGATTATCAACTTGTGCCAACTTTTGAAGAATTCTCCCAACTCTTGAGGATCCCCATTCTCAATCAACTACCTTTCAACGATACGGAAAGAGACCTAAAGCCAGAAGAGATTGCTCAAGCTCTACACTTGCAATTATCTGATATCACAACTAATTGGGAAACAAGGAGTGGTGTCAAGGGTTTCCTAGCAAAGTTCTTGTTTAAGAAAGTCCAAAACTGTTGGAACTCTTTGGATTTGCAAGATTTTTAGGAAATTGTGGCTCTCCTCATCTATGGTATGGTTTTGTTTCCAAACCCTGACCAACTCATAGATGTGAACACCATCAAAATCTTCATGTCCCGCAACCCAGTGCCTATTCTGTTAGGGGACATCCTACATTCTTTTCACACTCGCACTATGAGGAAAAGAGGCGTCCTTATGTGTTGCACTCCTCTCTTGGCAAGATGGTTTATTTCGCATCTTCCCTAATCTGTATTGAAGAACAAGCAAGGTTCAAGGTGGTCACAAAGGTTGATGACGCTCAAACATTCAGACATCCATTGGTGTTCCCGATCTATAGAGAATGTTATCATCGTCGACCATTGTGGGGAGTTCCCTAATGTCCCCTTACTTGGTATTAGGTGAGGTATCACCTATAACCCCTATTTGGCTCTAAGACAATTTGGTTATGCCCGAAGGGATGGTCGACATAAGATGTTGATTCAAGGGTTAGTATTCGACTACGAAAGTGACAATCAAGGTCATCGCCAGAGGTTTATCCGAGCTTGGAGGATGTTGAACAAGGTAGATAGCAAGACCTTGGGGCGCAAGAATTACATCCCTCTTGAACCTTACCTCAAATGGGTACGAGCTCATTCTCAGAGTCTTATGATGCCTTATCCCTACATTCTCCCGGTAATCATAGATCCTATTGTGGAAAGATATGTTCCGTACACTATCCACATCCTGACATGCCCACCTCTCTTGAAGACTTACAAAGGGATTGGATACAACTTAAGGGGGAGCGAGACACTTTCGAATCCCAATTCTACGCCAGTGAGAAGATGGTTTTGGAACTTACTAAGCAACTTCATGAGGAGCGGAGCCTGAATGCCTACATCGCACCAAAGAGGATGCGTACAACTTTTTTATATTAGAGTTTTTGTACTTCTTTGTAAACCCAAAAGAGGCATGATTTATTCAAGCTTTAATTTATTAATATAACGTGTGTTTCCTTTTTGTCTAAAACGAATTTGAATCTCTAAAAATCCTTTAAATCATTGCATATGCATCTACCATTCATCATAACATAAGCAGGTTTCTTGCAACAAGTCTCCTCATCTTTATACTATTTATTTCAGTAAGATGGATCTCGAGCAGACGGTGAAAGACCTCCAGGCGCAGAATGCTCAGTTCCAACAGATGTTCTTAACTCTAGCCAAAGGACAAGAAGAATTGAAAACCTTGTTGGTTGAAGAGAAAAAAAAAGAAAGCAAAGAAAATAACCGGAGTTCTAAATATGGGAAGAAGATTTCATGTACAAGCTAGACGAACCTTAGACTATGCAATGTCATTTGGTGAGAAATATAATCAAGAAGTGAAAGGCAGGGAAACAGTGGCCCAGCCAGATTCAGAAGAGGAAGAGGAAGAAGAAGATTATTCTGAAGAACAATATCCTCATGCCGACGACAAATATAAGCATCTGGAAGAACGATTAAGTGCAATGGAAATTCAAAAAGTTCCTGGACTGGACATTCAGGAGTTAGGTTTAGTGTTTGGGATTGTCATTCCTCCAAAATTCAAGGCATCAGTGTTCTCCAAATACGACAGAGTTTCGTGTCCCAAAATGCATCTTCGGTCCTATGTGAGGAAAATACAGCCTCACACTACTGACAGGGATTTATGGGTACGCTTCTTTCAAGACAGTCTGTCTGGAACTCAGCTTGATTGGTTTTATCAGCTAGAAAGAGCCAATGTTCATAATTGGGAAGATATTGTCGCTGCCTTTTACAAACAATACCAATACAACGCAGACCTTGCTCCCACCCGTACTCAACTCTAGAGTATGACCATGGTTTCAAGTGAAGGCTTCAAAGGCTACGCTCAAAAATGGAGGGACTTAGAAGGAAGAGTCCAGCCTCCCCTATCTGAAAGAGAGTTAGTAGACATTTTTTTGGGTACCATGTCCGGTCCTTTCTTTAATCACTTAATTGGGAGTTCCTCGACAGGTTTTACCGAATTGATATTGATCGGAGAAAGAGTGGAAGCTGGGATAAAGAATGGGAAGATTCAAAAAGACGCATCCTCTACTGCTGTAACAAAATCATTTATTGGAAAAAAATAAGTTGTTACTGTATATCCTCAGAGAAATCAAGATAGGACTGAACGTTGTCCAATGGTGGGGGCTGTCATGATTCCTAAACCTGCACCTGCTCAGCAAAGAAGAAACCAGCCAAGAACAGAAAGACCAGTCAGAAAGTTCACCTGAATTAATATGACACTATCTCAAGTATTGCCACATTTGTTAAGATCCAATCTAGTGACTTTGAACGAAGCTCCAAAGAATCCTAACACAACCTCTACTCATTATCATCCTAATGCCCGTTGTGCATATCATTCTGAGAGTCCTGGCCATTAAACTAACAATTGTTGGGCTCTGAAAAACAAGGTACAAGACCTTCTTAAAGCCAGAGAGATTGAATTCAATGCGCTAGAAATTCCCAATGTTATCACTTCCCCTATGCCCAAGCACGACCGTGATGTCAACTTTGTTGAGGAAGATATGTTTGTTACTTTGGTTGATGAACTTGTAACCCCACTCCTGACTATCAAAAAGAACTTGTTGAACGTCGTTGTATTCCCAGACTGTGATGAAAGATGTCATTTCTGTTTATCCTCACCAACCAACTGTCATTTGTTAAAAGCGGGCGTTCAATGCCTAATAGATGACAAGGAGATTTTGTTCGAGAAGACTTCTATTCCAACTATTTCTTATAATGATGTTTCCATAGTGACCATTTCCGCCAATTCTCCTAGGGTCTACACCAAAAGACCTGTTAGAATTACATCAGTTCCTAAAGTAGCTCCGTTGATAATTACAATGCCTGGACCAATCCCGTATTCGTCAAACAAAACCGTCCCATGGAATTATAGAGGTGATGTCTACTATCACGGTATCAAGCAAGATTGGCCAGCTGCTGAAAATTCAAGTTCTGAGAAAGTTGAGTCCGATATCGTTAACATCACAGGGACTACCAAGATAACCTGAAGTGGAAGGGTATTCTCTCCAGAAAATGCTCCTCCAAAAGTTATTTCTGGACCTGTAATCATTCCTATTGTTGTTTCTCCTCCAAAGGCTATTCCCAATCCTGCAATCATCTCTGCTGATACTCCTGTTGACAAAATTGTTGCAGTCCTTGTTATCACCCCTACTGACATTCCTACTGCCGAGTCAACCAGGACTTGAGGCAAAGGTATTCTGGTTGAGCCTGTCCAGATGAAGGCACAATCAGTATCTATATCTGAGACCTCCTGAAAAGAGATGGAGGAAATTTTAAAGATTATAAAAAGAAGTGACTACAACATAGTCGAACAACTGGGGCAAACTCAATCAAAAATTTCCATGCTGGCTTTATTGTTATGTTTCGAGGCTCATGCAAAGGCCTTGGTAAAATTCCTTAAAACTGTCCATGTACCCCAAGAAACATTTGCCGATCAGTTCCAAGACTGCATAGCTAGCTTGACCGTAGATAATGGTTTAGGTTTTTCGGATGCTGATTTAACGCCAAGGGGGAGGAAGCATAATGAGGCATTGCATGTCTCAGTCGAATGCAGGGGCACGACTTTGGCTCATGTCTTGGTTGATACCAGTTCGTCTCTGAATGTGTTTCCTAAAAAGGCTCTTGATAGGCTTGACTGTGAAGGATTGACCTTGAAACCTAGAAACATAGTGGTAAGGGCCTTCGATGGCTCAAAAAGGATGGTGCATGGGGAAGTGGACATTCCCATAAGAGTTGGAACCCAAACATTTGATTCAGCTTTTTATGTAATGGATATTCGCCCTTCATATTCCTGCTTATTAGGCCGACCGTGGATTCAAAATGATGGTTTCATTACCTCTACGTTGCATAAAATGCTGAAATATCCAACTCAGGGGAAAATCATCACTGTTATGGAGAAGAAGAGTATATGGTCAGTCATCTAAATTCCTTCAGATATGTGGAATTAGATGGTGAATTTATTGAAACTCCATTCCAACACTTTGAAGAAGTCCTGCAAATTGTGGCAGTAACCATGGTTGTTTCCCAAGTCCCAAAGATTACAAGGCCCTCGCTCAAGATGTCGTCTTTGAAAGATGCCAAGGCAGTGATCGAAGAAGGTGGGTGCACAAATATGGGGACAACTCCCAGATATCCCATACAAATCTGACAAATTTAGTTTGGGTTTCACTTCAGGAGTCCAGAAAGTTGTACACCGTGCTCGTGCTGGGGGACCCCCTTTGAAGATCACCAACCACGAAGCCAACACAATGGAGGATGATGAGGACAACTACGACCTGGAGGAATGGATTTTCCTGACTGTCAATGGAGGACTCAGCAGCTGGGAAGCTAAATATTTTGTCCCAATTACTTTTATCCAACAGTAATTGTATTTAAATTTTGTCGGATCTGTAATAATTAACAATTCAGACTTTTTAAGCCTTGTGTCTTACCCGAGGCACAATGGTCCATTTGTAAGGATTGTTATCTCATTTTCATATGTCATCAATGAATCATGGACGTTTTTGCATACAAACTCTGTGTTCTTTGTCTTTCTTTTTACATTTTTATTTTCTTCCAAAGATAGATATACTCTTACACACACTCACATTCAAAATGCAGATCTACATCCATTCGGGATCCCATGGGTAACGATTCTGCTATGGCCTTTTGTGAATCTGAAAATCTAATCTACCAGGCCAAAGATAAAGGTGAGGAAGATTGTGAAGTGCCAGGGGAACTAGAAAGGTTACTACAACAAGAAGAGAGGACCATTCAGCCCCATGAAGAACCAGTAGACACAGTTAACCTAGGTACCGAAGATGATAAGAAAGAAGTCAAGGTGGGTGCCAATCTGGAACCTAGTGTCACGAAACGTCTGATTCAGTTTCTACATGATTATGTTGAGGTCTTTTCCTGGTCGTATGATGACATGTCAGGATTGGATGCCGATATCGTGGTCCATCGTCTACCAACAAAAGAAGGTTGCCCACCGGTAAAACAAAAGGTCTGACACATGCGACCAGACATGTCAGAGAAGATCAAATCCGAAGTCATGAAATAATTCAACGTCGGATTCTTGGTCGTCACCCCCTATCCGCATAGGGTCGCCAATGTTGTTCCTGTTCCTAAAAAGGACGGAAAAGTACGAATGTGCATGGACTACAGAGATTTGAATAGGGCAAGCCCTAAGGATGATTTCCCACTTCCCCACATTGATATTTTGGTTGACAATACAGTACAGCATAAGGTGTTTTCCTTTATTGATGGTTTCTCAGGCTACAACCAAATCAAAATGGAGCTTGAGGACATGGAGAAAACAACCTTTGTCACATAGTGGGGCACATTCTGCTACAAGGTTATGCAATTCGGATTGAAGAATGCTGGGGAAACCTATCAACGTGCAATGGTAGCCTTATTTCACGACATGATACATCACGAAATAGAGGTCTATATGGATGATATGATAGCCAGATCTCAAACTGAAGAGGAACATCTTAACCATTTGCAGAAGCTGTTTGAGAGATTAAAGAAATACAAGCTAAGGTTGAATCCAAGTAAATGCACATTTGGAATGAGGTCTGGTAAACTCTTAGGCTTTGTCGTCAGCAGTAAAGGTATTGAAGTAGATCCTGCCAAGGTGAAAGCAATACAAGAAATGCCTGCTCCTCGTACCAAGAAGGAAGTCAGAGGATTCTTGGGATGGTTAAACTACATTGCCAGATTCATTTTTCACCTAACAACTACTTGTGAACCAATTTTCAAATTGCTGAAGAAAGATCAAGTAGTCAAATGGAATGATGAGTGCCAAACTGCCTTCGACAAGATCAAAGAGTACTTACAAGAGCCTCCAGTTTTGATGCCACCAGTTGAGGGAAGACCATTGATCATGTATCTAACTATTTTGGAAAATTCAATGGGGTGTGTGTTGGGGAAACATGACGAGTCTGGCCAAAAAGAGCATGTTATTTATTACCTGAGCAAAATGTTTACCGACTGTGAAACAAGATATTCACTGCTCAAGAAAACTTGATGCGCTCTGGCATGGGCTGCTCGCCGACTAAGACAGTATATGCTGACCCATACTACCTTATTGATATCTAAAATGGATCCAAAAAAATACATATTCGAGAAGTCTGCCCTCTCAGGGAGAATAGAAAGATGGCAGATGATCCTGACGGAATATGACATACAATATACTACCCAGAAAGCAATAAAGGGCAGTGTACCAGCTGCTCACCTTACCCATCATGCTGTGGATGACTACCAGTCCATGAAGTTCGATTTCCCAGATGAAGACATCATGATGGTAAACAACTGTGAAGAACTCGGATCATATGACGGACCTGAACAAGGATCCCGATGGACCCTGGTTATTGATGGGGCATTCAACGCACTCGGAAATGGTATTGGTGTTGTACTTATATCCCCTGAAGGATGTCATACTCCCTTTACTGTAAGACTATGCTTCAACTGTACAAACAACATTGCAGAATACGAAGCGTGCATTTTTGGTCTCAAAGCTGCCATAGATTTGGGAATCAAATCCTTAAGTGTATTCGGAGATTTAGCCTTGATCATCAGCCATATCAAATGAGAGTGGGACACTAAGCACCCAAACCTTATCCCATTCAAAGAACATGTACTTAAATTAATCCCATATTTTGACAAGATTACCTTCGAGCATTTCCTGTGAGAAGAAAATCAACTAGCAGATGCGCTAGCCACAATGTCATCCATGTTTAAACTCAAATGGGATAACGAGGCTCCCCAGATCACCATTGAATGCATGAGCGAACCAGCTCACTGTCACAAGATCAATACTGAAGAAGTAGTGGACCAACCTTGGTTTCACGAAGTCAAGAGGTATCTTGAGGCTCAAGAATATTCGGAAGGAGCTTCAGTCAATGATAAGAAGTTCTTAAGGAGATTCTCTGCTAAATTCTTCCTTAGTAATGGAATTCTCTACAAACGCAACCATGTCTCTTTGTTACTTCGGTGCGTAGACAAGGTTGAAGCGAAAAAGATCATGGTTGAGTTACATGAAGGCACTTTTGGCACCCATTCCAGTGGGCATATGATGGAAAAGAAGATCCTACGGGCAGGCTATTACTGGTCTACCATGGAAGCAGATTGCTATCAACACTCTCGAACCTATCATAAGTGTCAGATCTATGCTGACAAAATGCACATACCTCCGATTCCTCTGAATGTCTTGACGGATCCTTAGCCTTTTGCTATGTGGGGTATATATGATTGGAGAAATAAAACCAACAACCTCTAATGGACACCGGTTCATCTTAGTGGCCATTGACTATTTTACAAAGTGCGTTGAGGCGGCCTTTTTCGCTTCCATTACCAAGAATGTCGTAGCCTGATTCATTAAACAGAATCTCATGCGTCGGTATGGTATCCCGGAGAGGATCATCACAGACAATGGTATGAATCTAAACAATACTATGATCACCGCTCTGTGAGAGCAATTCAAGATCCAACATCACAATTCTTCCCCTTACCGGCCAAAGATGAATGATGTTGTCGAAGCCGCAAATAAGAACATCAAAAAGATCATACAAAAAATGACAGTCACATATAAAGACTGACGTGAGATGCTACCATTCACTCTCCACGGTTATCGTACCACAACGCGCACATCAACCAGGGCAACACCTTACTCTTTGGTATATGGCATGGAAGTTGCCTTGCCTATTGAGGTTCAGATCCCCTCTCTGAGAATCATGAAGGATGCAGGTATGAACTAAGACGATTGGATCCGGACTCGACTTGATCAACTGAATTTAATTGATGAGAAAAGGCCTACTGTTGTCTGTCATGGTCAAATGTATCAAAAATGGATGATCAATGCTTTCAACAAAAAGGTCAGACGCCAAGCATATCAAGTCGGGGATTTGGTGATTAAGTGCATCATACTGCCGCAAGGTGATCCCAGGGGCAAACGGACTCCTACATATGAAGGACCGTTTGTAATCAAAAGCATATTCTCTGGTGGAGCAATGATCTTGACCACCATGGATGGCGACGACCTGCCGCACCCTGTGAACGCAGACATAGTCAAAAGATACTACGCATAAGAGACCCGCTAGGTTGACACACCTATGCAAAACAAGGGCATCCCGACGAACCAAAAAGGTTCGGGCAGAAATTAGGGATAAAACAAAAAAATATGTACACCCGGCAATTTGAAAACCCAAAAGGGCGACTTGGGCAAAAAAGGGTATCCCGATAGACTGAAAACCCGAAAGGGCGGTTCAAGAAAAAGTTAGGGAATTAAAGCGTACGACTATGTCTCGTTGGATCACCTTTACGAACGACCTTTGGCTTCAACTAACAAACTCAGCGATTCTGATCAATCCAATCAACTTCGGACAAGACAACAAATAGATAAGATGCTCAGAGACACGAAGGCTATAGAAGAATGGGAACCCCATCGGATTATTTCACATAGCTATCTTTTTTTGTATCAAATGTTCATTTTTTTACGACGACATTCTCTTACAAGAATGTTTGTCTCATTGTACAAAAATACTTACTCAAAGTCAATACAAAGATATCCCTTTGAAAGTGCAAAACTATCTGTTTTTCTTTACTCTTGTGTTTTGTTTACGAAAACCTTCAATGATTTATTTTTGAATATATGCATTTGAACGTAACTACCGTTTACACACGAACAAAATAAAAAGACAATCACTAACGGCTTTAAGAAATAGGGAAATCTCTCTAAGCGATTTCCATAAAATCCCCCGCAGTATGCAGTTTAATCCCAAGCGGAATAAAACTTCCAGTTATCACTCCCCGGTAGAAGTCGCCAAATTTCTCAGGATTTTACAAGCAGTACACGACATTTCCCTTACAACAAAGTTTATTTCTCTAAGTGGAAATTCATCAACACTTCAAAACATGAAGACTTGCACTCCGTATCCTCAGCAGCAGTCGGGGATTTATTTTCCCCAATCCAACAAGCAGTGCAGCAGATTAGCTCACATACGCATACATCGCATCCATATATCATAGGCATCGATAGCACGAATGCATGTATCACAATCTCATTATACCATGCATTTCATACAACATGAAATTGCATATTAGCTGACATTTTACCCTTTTCAGGATAAGGTTAATCAATAGATACCATTAAAAATGTTCAAAGGCTTTTCAGATACAGTTCAGATACGCTCCAGATACAGATGCCATCCTGATACTCATTCAAATTCAGCTCTCAGATACAGTTCAGATACGCTCCAGATACGGATGCCATCCTGATACTCATTTAGATTTAGCTCTCAGATACAGTTCAGATACGCTCTAGATACGGATGCCATCCTGATACTCATTCAGATTAAACTTCCAAATACAGTTCAGATACGCTCCACATACGGATGCCATCCTGATACTCATTCAGATTTAACTTTCAGATATAGTTCAGGTACGCTCCGGATACAGATGCCTTCCTGATACTCATTCAGATTCAACTTTCAGATACAGTTCAGATATGCTCCGGACACGGATTCCATCCTGATAATCATTCATATTCGGCTCTCAACAATCATTTTTGAATGGCATCTTTAAGCCCATTCCCTATACCATCAACCACCACATCACCGAGTGCAAATTTCTAGACACTCTAATGTCCAATCATCTTCCACCTTCGAGTCACGAATGGCAAAACTCGCCAATCTAACTCTTCAAGCTTAAGAAGATTGAACATGGGCAGTTTTTATACCCCAATATTTGCCCTCTCATTTATCAATAATTTACTCACAAGATCTCCTTTGGCTCAAGACTGCACTAGGGTTGATCAGCTCAAGACACCTCCTTAAGCACTGATGACCAAAATTAGGGTTTGAGATTGCACAAGGATATTTAAACTTCCAATTCCCCATATGACTTTAATGGATCATTATGACCCTTAAGATTACTCATGTCAAGTTTCAAGCTTTGGATCACACTTTTGCTCAATCAATTGAGCAGTTGACCTAAAAATCAGTTATATTGGGGGAAAAGTCAACTGTGGCCAATTTACAGTCAAACTTCATAATTTTTTATCCACATCAACATTTTAAACTCATATGTATCATATGATCAAGTTTGGAGCATAATTCCTCAAGAAATTTGATCAAATCTTCAAAAGGGCAAAATGGTCAAAATTAGGGTTTTGACTGGGAAAGGGCAATTTCTGATTTTTGACCTAGAAAATTATCAATTATTTTATGGCATGATCTCAAGAGACCAATTGCATCATTTTGACCTAATTACATGGCTCAAAACATTTCTCAAGTCCAATGGATTGATAGATGAATTTTAAGTCAACTGATCAAAAGTCAATTGTATAATGAAAAGTCAAATTTGACTTTTTGGTCAAAATAAAATGTCAAAGATCACAATTCATTAAAGAATGTCAAAATATGAAACTTATTCATCAATAAATTAAAAATTCAAGATTTCAGTTTTGAAAAGTTAAAATTTCTAAACCTAGAAATTTTTCTAAGTGTTGTAAATTTCTTATTTTTTCACAACTTTGAGCAAAATTTTCACCATGATGCAAGATGATTCAAAAGAAACTTTCAACATGAAAGTTGTATATCTCCATTAAATCTACAACATTGATTTATACAAATCCTTCCAAAAGTTCTTGGATCTCAAGTTATAAATTTAAGAACACATGGTCATGAAACAAAACACTTAGTGAAATTTTGCCCTAATTTGGTCAGGATTTTGACCTAATTTCAAGGGGAATTTTCAAAAGTGATTCAAAGAGGGGTTGTGGAGAATATTACAAGCTTTATAAAATGTATAATAACTCCTTGAGATCATTTGTGAGCAAGGAGAATCGAAATTCAGAAGTTGAGGTTTCAAGTTGTTTTACAAGGCAAGTTTTTTGATGAACAAGATTCAAAATTCAAACTTATGCTGCATAATCTCTACTTTGCAGGCCTCAAGCTTGTTAGGAACTACATAACTAATTTCTTGCACAGCTGTTAGAGGTTTCAATTCAAGCATTCAATGCAAGGTCATGCTTTATATCCATTTTGGGAAGAAAGTGTACAATGTCATTTTGATAAAGTAGCTTTTTGCACAAAACTTGTTCTTGAGCCTTGCACTTGTTCTCTTCTGATCATAGATGTCCTATAACTCAAGAGAAGTTGATCTCAACACTTACAATCACCCATCCCATGCTTATACTACACATTGAAACTTGTTTTCCCACTTTTCTTCAAAATCAAGTAACATAGCAATCAACCTATAACTTGTACTTCTGACTCTCTCAAGCACTAAGACCTTTTGCTTATACATACACAAGTTATTTTCCACAAATATCGTGCATGCTTGAGCCCTGAAAACACCAAGAACACAGATTTGCATCTCACACTTCCATTGTTGCAGATTCTGGCCAAAAATCCCAAAACCAAAAACTACTCGTGCGTTTCTTGGCTTCTTGCTTCCAAAAGCTTATAAACATCATTTAGAAGTTATCCCTTCCCCTGTTATAGTTCTGTAACACCATCTTCCTCCATTTCCAAGTTTAAAAACAGAACACTGTAAGTGGACTTCTCCATACCATTTCAACCACTCTTCAACCAAGCTAATCATTGCATTAGCTTCCTGGGACCTCAATGGAGCTTTTCTGATCATCACAACACCTTGAGGAGTGCTCATTTACAGAACACGATTTCTAGTTTTGAGGTAAGTTATCTCAACTTCGAACTCTTCATAAAAGCATCATTAATGTTTTATTTATGAATGAAAAATGTAGATATCATTGCTCTAAAGCTAACCATGTCCATAGTTTTCATTTATGTTGCTTGAGCTTAGAGAATTCTAAGATTGAAGTTTCTGAAATTTTTAGGGTTCAGATTACGACCATTAAAATTCATGTTTGTCTTTGATCTATAATTTTATTGCTTTGCATTTCTGAAATCATGAGGAAATTTGCCACAAGATTCATGTTTGCATATTTGCAAATGGATGAGAGATGAACAAGATGCATGTACTCTAGTTGGGCGTGAGGTTGAAGATGAAGTTCAGACCATGGACTTGATTTCTAATATATATTTATTGTTTTGTTTATATGAACAGATGTATAGCCACCCTAGTGGTAAAGCGCGCGCCTGTTAACCTTTGGGACCTGGGTTCGAGCCCCAGTGGTACCCTTTTGCTTGTTTTTCTCACATTTTTTCATATTTTGTCACTTGTTTGCAGCGCTGGGCTCCTTTTGTTGGGCCCAATATTTTTTTCTATTTATTTTTGCTTCCCTTGCTGACTATTCCCACCCCTGGCCCATTTCATTTTCTTTTTCTCATTTTTATTTTATTTATTTTCTTAAATATTTTATTTAATATTAAAAAATTCATAAAATTATGTAACAAACATAGATTTATATTTTTATATAGTTTATTTATTTTTTTACAATAAGGAAACTTATTTTTATATAATCATACTTTAATTATTTTACTAATTAATTTGTAATTTTAATTAGAAACTAGGATTTTAGTTTATTTCTTTCACAATTAAAAAAATACTCTTCTAAAATCAAAAAAGACAAAAAATATTTTATAATACCATAAATTATTTTCAAGACAAAAATACCAAAAATATCCTTCTTACAAACTTAATTTCTTTTTAATCAATTAATATTTAGATTAGGGTTTTATTTAAAGCTTTTTGCTAGTTAATTTAGGTTTACTTTTACTAATTTAATCAATTATTTTCTTTTAGGGTAAAACCAAACCCTTTCCTAAAAATAATCCAAACAAAAATCATATTTGCTTTACATTTATATTCTTATATATTTATTCATTTTTTGTACATCATTTATCCAAATTCAATATGGTTGTAATAGATAATTAGTTTTATTTTCTTGCAATCCCCATTTGAAATTTGTACACCCCCTCCCACCAGTATTGTAATAGTGTAGTAATTTTAAATTCTACAATTTATCGCTTTATATACAAATGCTAGTAATTAGGGTTTGTATGGAAAAACTAAAACCAATTAATTAGAAAACCCTAATCAAAGACAAAACCAAGCATGAAAAACAATACACTTGCACACAAACACCCTTAGGTTAAAATCCACTTGGTTGCCTTATAAAAATGGTCATATTATGCATGTGAGGTATCTTAGCAAAAACAAGCAAAATATAATATTATAGTCCCTCGATGATGCTATACATGTTACCTTTCAAATGATCTTAGTCCCTACAAGATAATGCTAAGATACCTTGCAACATTGCTAATCATGGTCATAGGATGACCCACGCCCGTATCTTTTACATCCAAAGATAGGGTTACTTACCAAATTAATGATAAGATAACAATGTTAAAGGAAAAGGAAACGAACAAGAAAGACTTTTGAGTAGGTAGAATGCCCCTAGTTACTTGCTCACTTTCAAAACAATCACCTACACTTTCAAAACATCTTACAAAATTGAAAACATTTTCAAAAGATCAAACATCTTTGTATACATTCTTACGAACGAGAATCATTACAAAGTTTTCCTAAACAATGACCTTTTTACAAAATACTTTCAAAAACCACACAAAGCACAATTTCAAACAAAAGCAAGTGATCTAGCAAGTAACTAAGAGCCCATGGAAAACCATGGATGAAAAGGGTGATAATACCTTCCCTTTTCATAATCTACCCCCCGAACTAAAGAAATAATCTCAAAGGTCTTTCCTGTGCTCTTTCACCTTTCCTTTTGGATAAAAGAAAAGTCGATAGCGAGTCTTGCTAACCGCAACATTTGCAATCAAACGCAAAAAACCCAAGTCAGTTCTCCCACCGTATCACATAGTCTAACACTGACTCATCCTGAAGAAATCTTACACGGGTTCCTTCTCATCATCTGGATGCAGTCTAACACGAAATCATCCTGAAGCAATCTTACACGGATTCCTTCTTAAACTTTCTAGATGCAGTCTAACACGGACTCATCCTGAAACAGCCCTACACAGGCTCTTTCTAATACATTTTCAGATAACGGTTAATTCCATTATCCCCAGTAAGATACTATGAAGCCTAGATTTTAATCAGAAAACAACAAACTTGCATCTCTCCAGTACAGAGATAACTCTTCAACAGAGCCTTGGACAACTAAAGTTCCTAGACTCTATTCCCCACATAGCTTTCCTCAAGCGGGAGAACAATAGAAACCAACATTCCTCAGCGGACTCCTCCTCAGACAGCAGGAACAAGAATCCCTACAAAGAGACCTCTTATGAAATCAACATCTACTTTGGATGGCATCTTTAAACCCATCTTTGGCGACTCTCTGTCATCTTTTCCAAATGTCACCTGTAAGCTCATTCTTGACATCATCAATCATCAGTGTTACTTCATGCGAGTGCAAATTTTTGGGCACTCTAGTGTTAAGTCATCTTCCACCTTCAGATCACGAAAGGCAGACAAGCCAATCCAAATCCTCAGGTTTAAGAAGATTGAATAGGGGCATCTGTTGTACCCAAAATTTTCCCTCTCATATTTTCCAAGGTTTTCTCTTGCATGGGTGGTCGCAAAAACTTGCCTAAAGAAAATGAATTTTTTTGAATGATGTTTAAGTATCCTTCGATTGGCACGTCAGCAATATCATTCGACTGGAAGGTGAACAAAAGGGTCTTCGATTGGCATGTCAGCAATATCCTTCAATTGGCATCTGGACAAGGAGTTCCGACTGGGCTTCTAAAACCCTTCGACAAAGCATTGGCCCATCAACTTAGATTGCGTGTAGGTTCCCCTTCAAGCAAGCCTTAGTCCAAGTTTTATTCAAGAAAGAACCCCCTGCAAGTTCCCTTTGATCCACCGGCAATGGCCTCCTACATGTTTATTTCGACTCACTAGGCCAAAATCCCCTTTATGCTTGCCTTGGATTCACTAAGTCAAATACTCCTTTCAACTTACCTTCAATGCATAAGGCAGAGACTTCCTTTGTGCTTACCTTCAATGCACAAGGCCAAGTCAACGTAACATAGTTTCTGCACTAAGTCATACAGTATGACCCCTTCAAAAGAGCATTCTAAAGGTCCAGTCGAAGGACACACATTGGTCGCCCATTCGAAGAAGGTACAAGGCATACATGTGTGTTGTTCAAAAGACATACAAAAGGGCCATTCGAAGGATGTACAGGTGTTCCATTTGAAGGAAGTAACTCAAGGTCCATTCAAAGAAGGTACAAGTGTTCCATTCGATGGAAGTAACTCAAGGTCCATTCAAATAATGTACATGTGTTCCATTCGAAGGAAGTAACTCAAGGTCCATTTGAGGAAGTACACAAAAGGTCCATTCGAATAAGCATTCAAAAATCCCATTCGAAGGGCACACATGTGGTCCAATCAAAGAGCAGGGCGTGGAGGCATTCGAAGGAGTTAGGGATTGAATTATGTCTAGGTTCATTCAAAACTCAAAAGGGTAGAAAATCATCAAAAAGGGCAACTTTTCAAATACTTGATCTTTGCTTTCAAATCCATGGTTAATGGTTTATATCTTTTGATTATGCCTTCAAAGCCATGATTAGTGATTGTTTCTTGATGTTTCCATTGACCTTCACACCCCTATATAAAGACAAGACTGCAACAGAATAAGGGAGATTTCCTATCAAAAGAACACTCACACCGCCACAAAAAACATATCAAAACTCTAACCAGTTTTGCAGGCACCCTCAATCCAGATGAAGACCATACCTGTGTTCCTGAGACTCCCAAGAGTCTTCTCCAAGCCACGCCTAGAAGTGCCAAATTGAAGCATCTCATCCTTGGTAAACTTTCGAATTCATATTTATGTTTTAATGATGTACTAATATTTTCCAGTGTTTGATATATGACCATGGTATTATATAGCATAATGTTCACATGGACATACAAAGATAGAGGGCACGATCTGTGCTTTTCATTAGATCTCAAGAAACCATGAGTTTTAAGGCAAACAAACCCAGATTTGAACTCAAAGGAGTCGAATTTGTGGGAAGTCGGATTAGGAAAAAGACCTGGGTTCACACCCAGGTCATGCTTTTGTTTTGTTGACACTTTTTCTTGCAGGTTTCAGTGTTTTCCTCCACAACAAAGTCATCAGACGCCTCCAGCAACATTATTTGCTGGATTGAAGGCATGTCTTCACATGATCGAATTTTATCCTTCACATGGATCGAAGACTACCTGTCTTCATAGGATCGGAGGCCATCCTTCATGGATCGAAGACCATCATTTCTTTGATCTAAGGATTCTTTTATTGCAGTTATTCTTATTTTTATTTTTACTCACTTCTTTTAAATAAAAAATAAAAAAAATCACAAATAACTTAGGATTAATTTTTTTATTAACTAAATTAATTTTTAAAATAATTAATTTATTCATTTTAACATCCTCTTTTCAAAAAGAATTAAAATAAATTAGAGTCATGTAGATCTGGAATGGGTTCCGAAGGTTCCTTCATGAAGATCTGTCATAATCCTTTATGCTTCGCTCTTGTCTACACACCGCAGTAAGGTAGAGTCATGATTGCGCTTGTAGAGGGTTCCATTACTGAGGAAGAACTTCGCAGCGAACCTTCTCAGAAATTCTTATCATTGACAGATGCCCCTTCGGGATGCTCTTGAGCCTCGAGATACCTTTTGACTTCGTGAAACCAGGGTTTGCCTGCCACCTCATCGGTATCAATCTCACAACAGTGTGTTGTTTCATCCAACCTCTCAATGGTGATTTTGGGGGCTTCATTGTCCCACCTAATTTTAAACATAGAAGACATGGTAGCTGGCGCGTCCGCTAACTGGTTCTCCTCCCGTAGGAAATGTTCAAAAGTTACCTCCTTAAAGTGTGGGAGCAATGTCAACACATACTCTTTGTATGGGATGAGATTCAGGTGTTTCATATCCCATTTGCCTTTTGATCTGACTTATTACCAAGGCTGAATCCCCGAAAACGTCTAAGAACTTGATCCTGAGGTTAATAGTGGCCTTGAGACCCATGATACAAGCTTCATACTCTGCCATGTTGTTAGTGCAGTTGAAACATAGTCGGGCAGTGAATGTAGTATGACATCCCTCAGGAGATATGATTACTGCACCAATGTCGTTACCGAGTGCGTTCAAAGCTCCATCAAAAACCATGGTCCATTGGGATCCTTCTTCGGGTCCTTCATCCGGTTCAGGTTCTTCAAAGTCAGTCACCAGCATAATATTTGCATTCGGGAACTCAAAATTCATGGACTAATAGTCATCAATGGCTTGATGAGCCAAATGATCAACCAATACACTCCCCTTGATTGCTTTCTGGGTTGTATATTGTATATCGTACTCGGTTAAGATCATCTACCATCTTTCTATTCTTCCGGAGAGAGCGAGTTTCTCGAAGATGTATTTGATCGGATCCATATTGGATATCAATAAAGTAGTATGGGTCAGCATATACTGTCTTAGTCGGCGAGTAGCCCATGCCAAAGCGTAACAAGTTTTCTCGAGCAGTGAGTATCTTGTCTCACAGTCGGTAATATTTTTGCTAAGGTAGTATATCACGTGCTCTTTTTGACCAGACTCGTCATGCTGCCCCAGCACGCACCCCATTGAATTGTCTAGCACTATTAAGTACAATATCAAAGGTCTTCCTTCAACCGAGGCATCAAAATTGGAGGTTCTTGTAGGTATTCTTTGATTCTTTCGAAAGTTGTCTGGCATTCGTCATTCCACTTTACCACTTGATCTTTCTTCAGAAGCTTGAAGATGGGCTCACAAGTAGCAGTCAGATGTGAAATGAACCTGGCGATATAATTCAAGCGTCCCAAGAAACCTCTAACTTCCTTCTCTGTACGGGGAGCTGGAATTTCTTGTATGGCCTTTACCTTTGCAAGATCTACTTGGATATCTTTGTCGCTGACAATGAAACCCAGAAGTTTACTAGACCTTACCCCGAAGGTGCACTTGTTCGAATTCAACCTCAACTTGTATATCTTCAACATGTCGAACAACTTTTATAGATGATCAAGGTGATCTTTCTCAGTTTGAGACCTATCTATCATGCCATCAACATAAACTTCGATCTCATGGTAAATCATATCATGGAACAAAGCGACCATGACGCGCTGGTAAGTTGCCCCAGCATTCTTTAACCCGAAAGGCATCACCTTGTAACAGAAGGTGCCCCACTGTGTGACAAAGTTTGTCTTCTCCATGTCTTCAGGAGCCATCTTGATCTGGTTGTAGCCATAGAAACCGTCCATGAAGGAGAAGATTTTGTGTTGCATGGTGTTGTCAACCAGAACATCAATGTGAGGAAGTGGGAAGTCATCTTTGGGGCTTGTCCTGTTCAGATCTCTGTAATCCACATACATTTGTACCTTACCGTCCTTCTTAGGTACCGGAACGACGTTAGCAACCCACTGTTGATAAGAAGTGACAACTAAGAATCCTGCGTCGAACTGCTTCATGACCTCTGCCTTGATCTTCTCTGACATTTCAGGGCGCATACGGCGGACCTTCTGTTTAACCGGAGGATAGTCTTCTTTGGTCGGCATACGATGAACCACAATATTAGTGTCTAAGCCCGTCATGTATTCATATAACTAGGCAAAGATCTTAACATAGTCGTGCAACATTTGTATCAACCGCTGTTTGACCTTAACTTCCAAATTTGCACCAATCTTGACTTCTTTTCTGTCTATTTCTGTGCTCAGGTTTATCGTCTCAACCGGCTCTTCATGAGGTTGTATAGCTCTTTCTTCCTGTTGTAATCCTCAAGCAAGTTCTCTAGACACCTCACAATCATCCTCACCTTCGTCTTCGTCTTGGTTGATCGGATTTTCAAAGTCATAACTAGCAGTAGCAGAGCTGTTATCAATGGGATCCAGAGTGGATATGGATCTGCAGTATGATACGTGGGTGTGTGTAAGAGCATAGCTATTTTGATAAAGTGAAAACAGAAAAGAAAAATAGAGAGTGTAAAATTTGTATGCAAGGAACCTCCAATGCTTTATTAATGATATATGAAATGACAAATAATAGACCTCACAAACAAAACCAATGTGCCTTGGGCAAGGCACAAGGCCGTAGAGTTTCAATTGTTTATTATAAATCTCAAAACAAGTAAGACAATTACTGCGGAATAAAAGAAACTGGTATAAAGTCCCTAGCCATCCAGTTATTCGGTCCACCGTTGATAATTGGGTAGATCCAGCTGTCAGTGTCTGAGTATTCCTCGTTGTCTTCAATGGCATTAATTCACCGATTGCGGATGTGTAGGGGAGGTCCTCTAGCCCGACCGCATCGAACAGCCCTTTCAGCTCCTGAAGTAAAGCCCAAACCAAACTTGTCAGTTTTGTAAGTAAAATCAGGGAGTTGTCCCCAATTTGTACACCCACCTTTTTCAATCACGGCTCTGGCGTCTTTGAGAGAAGCCATCTTCAGAGGAGGTTTGTTGCTGGTAGTAACTTCAGCCGATGCCAAGATCTGGGGAACCTCTTCAAAATTCTGACAAGGAGTCTCTATGAATTCTCCGTCCATCTCTACATACCTGAAGGAATTGAGGTGGCTCACCATATACTCCTCCTCACCATGCAAAGTGACAATCTTCCCTTTTACTGGATACTTCAGTATTTGGTGCAGCGTAGAAGTAACTTCCCTAGCCTCATGGATCAAGGGACGCCCCAACAAATAAGAGTATGACGGATGGATGTCCATTACATAGAAGGTGGACTCAAAGGTTTGAGAGCCTACCTTGACAGGGATATCCACCTCCCCGTGCACCGTTCTTTTGACCCATTAAAAGCCCTTACCACGATGTTACTAGGCTTTAAGGTCAAGCCCTCATAGTCCAACCGATCCAACGCCTTCTTAGGCAGAACATTCAGCAAAGACCCAGTATCTACCAGCACATGAGCCATAATGGTGCCCCTGCACTCAATCGAGACATGCAGAGCATCATTATACTTCCTCCCTTTCGGTGTCAGGTTCGCATCTGAAAAACCCATCCCATTGTCAACAGTCAGGCTAGCCACACAATCTTTGAATTGATCAGCTGAGGTATCCTGCGACACATGCGCAATCTTGAGGAATTCAATCAAAGCCTTCGCATGGGCTTCAGAACACAACAGTAGAGACAACATTGATATCTTTGAGGGGGTCTGCCCCAGCTGCTCGACCATGTTGTAGTTGCTCTTTTTGATTATTTTCAGTATTTCCTCTATCTCTTGCTTAGAGGCTTCCACGACAATTTTTCTAGGTGCCTCCGTCCGGACAGGCTCACCTATAACTTCTTTGTCACGAGTACCAGATGATTCACCTGCAGGGTTAATAATTGGAGTAAGAACAGGAGCAGTAGTTAATGTCCCAGCAAGAACAACAGACAGAATGACAATAGGCCTATTGACAGTCTTTGGGGAAATATCGGGAGAGAAAACCCTTCCACTTCGGGTGACCTTGCTGGTCTAGACAATATTACTAATATCAGGATCAGCCCCTTCATTTTTCAGATCTTGTTTGATGCCATGATAGTACACATCGGCACCATAATGTCACGGGACAACTTTGTCTGAGGCATATGGGACAAGACTAAGAACGATGATTATTAGCGGAGCGACTCTGGGAACAAATGTAATCCTAACAGGTCTTCTCTAGGAGACCTTGGAAGGATTGGTGGAAATGGTTATAACAGCAACATCTTCAAATGGAACAACAGGAATCAAATTTTTCTCGAACAAAATTTCCTTGTTGTCCATCAGGCGCTGAACACCAGACTTCAGCAAATGGCAACCAGAAGGCAGAAATGAACACATGTGGCAACCTTCACCACAACCCGGAAACAAACCGGTCGACAATAAATTCTTCTTAATCGTCATAAGAGGAGTAGAAACTCCATCTACTAAGGTCACAAATAGATCGGTATCCACAACATTAACTCCACGATCGTGCTTAGTCATGGGAGCAGTTATGACGTTGGGCTTTTCCGGAGCATCGAACTCAATCTCCTTGGCTTCGATCAGATACTGTACCTTCTTTCTCATAGCCCAGCAGTCGTTGGTGTCATGGCCAGGACTCTCAGAATGATAGACACACCGAGCATTTGGATTATATCGGGGAGATATGGTGTTCAGATTCTTGGGAGCCTCTTTCAAGGTCGTCAAGTTGGATCTCAGCAGATGGGGTAAAACTTCAGCCAACGTCATGTTGATTCGAGTGAACTTCCATTGTGGTCTTTCCACCCTTTGTTGATTGTTACATTGTGGAGCAACTGCATGCCTATGTATCATTACGACACTTACTGTCTGACGGTGTTCAACTATGTTTTGGCCTCTAGGGCTATAGATGGCACTGGCTTCTTTCTTACCAGCAAAAGGCTTCTTTACCGCACTCGAAGAGGCATCCTTCTGTATCTTGCCGCTCCGAATTCCAGCTTCTACTCTCTCTCCAGTTAGGATTAGCTCGGTAAAACTAGATGACGAGTTGCCGATCAAATGATTAAAGAATGGACCATATAGCGTCCCTAGAAACATATCAACCAACTCCCTATCAGACAATATGGGTTGGACTCTTCCAGCCAAGTCTCTCCACTTCTGTGCATAGTCCTTAAATCCTTCACTTGCACCCATGGACATACTCTGGAGTTGAGTACGAGTAGAAGCAAGGTCGGAGTTGTATTGATACTGCTTATAAAAAGCAGCAGCCAGATCTTCCCAATTTTGGACATTGGCTTTCTCCAGTTGGTAAAACCATTCAAGCTGAGTCCCTGACAGACTGTCTTAAAAGAAGTGAACCATAGATTTCTATCAGCGGTGTGGGGATGGATCTTTCTGACGTAGGAACAGAGATGGAGTTTTGGGCAAGACACCCCATCGTACTTAGCAAAAGTTGGAGCCTTGAACTTCTGCGGGATGACCACTCCTGACACCAATCCCAATTCTTCGAAATCCAACCCGGCTATCCTCTGGATTTCCATAGCGCTCAGTCGATCTTCCAACTGCTTGTATCTATCCTCAGTAGGAGGATACTTCTCATCATTGTAATCTGTGTCATTGTCAGAAACTTCAGGACTGGGGTCCTTTTCCCTTGTCTCTTCTTCTTGATTCTCCCCTTCTTTGGATGAAGAGGTCAGATCGACTTGTTGCTTCAACTTCCCCCTGAACCTTCTGCCCATATTCAGAATACCGGCGGCCTTATTCTTTTTCTTTTTCTCCTTCAGGATGAGGGCCTTCAGTTCCTCCTGCACTTTCTCCAGATTTATGAACATCTGTTAGAATTGGGCATTTTGGGCCTGAAGATACTTGATGCTTTGTTCGGAAGACATTTATGCTGAAATAAACAGTGAAGAAGATGAGAAACCTGTAATGGTACTTGTTTATGTGATGCTATGAATGGGATGCGTATGCAATGATTTCAAGGATTCTTAAAGGCTCAGATTTGTTTAACCCAAAGAAAACACACGTTAATTGCATTAATAAGTTCAAATTGTTACAAAGAATGCCCTTTAGGCTTACAATTAAACAAAACAAAACTTAAAACAAAAAGAAACTAGGTCTCCCAAGAGCGCATCCTTTTTGGTGTAATGTAGGCGTTTATGTTCCTTTCTTCATGGAGTAGCCTAGTGAGCTCCAGGACCTTCTTCTCGCTAGCATAGAACTGAGCTTCAAGCGTGTCCCGCTCCTCTTTGAGTTGAACCCAGGACTTCTGTAACTCTTCTTGATCGGTTGGCATGTCAGGATGACGACCAAGTGAAGTAGTATCTCCTTCAATAGTTGGCTCTAGAGTTACTGGTAGGACAGTAGGGTAAGGCATCATGAGACTTTGGGTGGGAGCTCGTACCCACCGGAAATAAGGCTCAAGAGGAATGGAATTCTTGTGCCCTAGCATCTTGCTATCAATTTTATGCACCATGCCCCAAGCTTTTATGAACCTCCTTCGGTACCCCTGAACATCATTCTCATAGTTGAAGGTGATTCCTTGGATAAGCGTGTCATGAGGACCATCTCTTCTCGCATAACCAAACTGACGCAGTGCCAAACAAGGGTTGTAGGTGATTCCTTCCCTAATTCCTATAAGAGGGACATTAGGGAATTCACCACAATGATCAATAATGGTAATATCTTCTGAGAACCGTGAACACCAATGAATGTCTAAGTGCTTAAGGGACATCAACCTACGAGACCATTTCAAACCCTGCTCGTTCTTCAAAACAGACTTGGGTAGGTGCGAAATAAACCATCTAGCCAATAGAGGAGTGCAACACAGGAGGGTCCCCCTTCTCTTTAGAGTGCGAACATGCAGAGAGTTCAGAATATCCCCGATTAATGTAGGCACTGGATTATGAGACAGAAAAACCTTAATAGTGCTCACATCTACGAGTTGATCCGTATTAGGGAAAAGTACCGTCCCGTAAACGAGAAGTGCAAACACCTCTTCAAAAGCTTGTAAATCTAAGGTATCCTAAAAATGGTAAGCCTTCTCAAATATAAACTTAACCGGAATTCCTTGGACACTCCCTCTAGTCTCCCAATTTGTCACTATGTCAAACTGTTTTAAAGACAGAGCTCTAGCAATCTCTTCAGGCTTTGGATGTTCTTCTGTACCGTTGAAAGGTAACTGATCAAGAATAGGTACCCCCAACAACTAGAAAATTCCTCCATAGTAGGTACTAGCTGGTAATCCGGGAAGGTGAAACAATGGTGCACATGATCGAAGAACTGAAACAACATTTTTAATAACTCTTCATCAGGTTTTGCAGTGACCAAATTAAGCAACTAACCATGCTTTTTAGTGAAATGAGAACTTTCAAGAACCCTTAACGCCAGGTCCTTTAGTTGGAGAGACACTTTCACAAGGTTGATCTTTATAGTGTTCCTACGGGAGGATGCCATGTCCTACAAAACAAAGCAAAAATGAGCCCTAGGAAATCCTTGAAATGGTTAGCCATGATATGCCATGCTTATGATGTCATGATTATGTTAGAAAATCACAAGTATAGCAAACAACAAATAAGTCACACCAAGTCCTTAGGTTTAAGGCTTGCCTGAGTTTTAAGGTCATACCCTCTTGAAGTTGGATTGGTTCAACCTGTTCTATAAATAGTAACCGGGTTCTAAGGGATCTCGATATCACCGATATTTCCCCTAGCTTCGTTCAATATGCGATTGACTCGCAACCAAACAAAGCTCAAGAGTCAAACCTCAATGAGTGTAGCATCGAGTATCTGTCGACCATGGGAATACACCAAGGCCGGCCACCTCGCTACGTCCTACTGGCTAAGTTGTGAGATTAAAGGTTATAAGGACAGTTGATGCTTCACGACACCACGCGGCGGCCCCGTACTCTCCCTGATTGACTCAAGGGTTACCGGTACCAACCAAAGTGCCACATCAACGTAGCTACTGCTTCAACTGTGTCGGTATACCCCACACAGTTCTCTCACAGTTTATTGCTACTTACCTAAAAGGTGCTCCCCATATCCGGGTGTAGGATCTTATAATACCCAAATAATCCCTTAAAAATAAAGCAATCAAGACAAGCAAAAGAAGCAATTTAAATGACCTAGATCCTAAGGTATACCCCACTTATTATTTCCCCAGCAGAGTCACCAGTTCTGTGATACGGTGGCAGAACCGACTGTTAATACTGGTTTGCATTTTGTATTTGCAAATATCGTGGTAAGCAAGATTCTCCACTGAATTTTATTTCATCCAACAAAGGAAAAGGAAAAAGAACAGGAAAAACCTATTTTCGAGATGTTTCTGAGTATGGGGGGTAGATTATAGAAAGGGAAGGTGTTAGCACCCTTTCTATCCGCGGTTTTCCACGGGCTCTTAGGTACTTGCTCATTTTTAAATTTCTTTTGTGCTTGTGTTTTGAAAAGTTTTATTTACTTCGTGATAACCCTTGTATCAGTCCTCAAGAGTGTGACGAAGTTGTTTTGAAAAGTATTTGTGTGAAAATTTTTGTTTGAGCAAGTACCTAGGAACTAATCTACCTACTCGAAAAAAGTCTGTTCGTTTTCCTTTAGACAGCGCTATCCTATTATTAAGGAATAGGTAGCACCATCATTGGAATTTTAAAGGGACGTTCAAAGGGACGAAATGGTCTCTGAAGGCAACAAGTAGAGATACCTTAGAATTTTGAAGGGACTATTGTCATAAGATCAATTCATAGGAAACTCGAGGGACAAGTAGGGACTATGATCTTTATGACGACTTTGAATCGTGGGTCATTGCTAAGGTATCCCTACATTCGAGGGACACAACCATTATTTCCGAGGAAATCGAATGGAGTAAACCCTAGGAGCGAATATGTACAAGTATATTTTTTTGGTTAATTAACTTTGCACAATTAGGGTTTTCTACTATTTTGATTTCAGTTTTTCTTTCCATACAATCCTATACATACATCTAGGCAGTTTATAATTTGCGGGAATTAAAATGCGAGAAATTAGAGTCCTAACTATTACAGGGCTTTGGGCAGATACATAATTAGTTTGACTGAAAATAAAATGAGGAATTTAAATCCTATTTACATCTGTTACAAACTCGGAGCATTTACAAATAATAATTAAAAAAATAAAATTAAAAGCGCACGGCAATTTAAATGCGAGAAATAATTTTACGACCTAAAAATCTAATTGGGGAAAATATTTATGTTGTTTTTTGAGGAAAAATTAAGTTAAGTACACAATTAACCCTAATTCTAATTATTTTGAATTATAATAGAAAAACATTAAATTACCCTAATTTAATTAAAATAATTAATTAATAAAATATTTGTTTACAAAAAAAAAAAATATTTTTTGATGTTTTTGATGTTTTTTGATTAAATAAAAAAATGATTTTTTGTGGTGTTATTAAAAAAGGATAATTGATAAATAATAAGAAAATAATTGAAAAATAAAGAAGTAAGAATGGTCCTGCATAAGCAATCCAGGGGGTATGCTGCCAAATTCGTAATGGGCCCAAAATGATGGCCCAGTTGTCCAGCATGAGATCCTGTGAGGTTGCCTTCTGATGGTCTACCGTGGACTTCGCCTTCATGAGACCTTGGATCTGACTGGAGATGGATCTGACGGTTGTGCATCTGAGGCGTATGGTGGACTCTGGATGGTGAGGCATACTGGATCTGGTGAAAATAATGAGAAAAAAAACAAAATCTCACGCCTGGGATCGAACCCAGGACATGAACTTCATACCTCCTTCCCCTGACCAACTGCGCTGGATGTTAACTCATATATATAATCAAATAAAAATAAGATTAGGGGAAAAGTTGGTTAATTGCTTATTTGTCAATTATACAAGCCATGTGGGCCCCTGGTTGTTGAACGAACCAATCAAAACATCACCAAGTGCCACGCTAGAGTCAAACTATCCCCTCGACATTGACTCACCGGAGAAGCACCAGAGCCCTAGCTCCGGTGACCTTCTCCGGTCATTCTTTTTTTCCAAACTTGCACAAACATGCAAAAACAAAGATCAATTGGACCCTACCCCCCTAATTCGAGGGTTGCGGATCCAATGATGACCTCCACTTGTACTGAAACGGCTTGTAAACAACATTATGAGAAAAATCGTGAGACGGTGGTCATTAATGGCAAAGGACGTTCCTGGGTATTAGATTCGCATGTCACATGTCCAAACACTCACAATCAATCATAGAAACATATGTATGCAGTCAACATGGATTTAAATTAGGTTTTGTGCAAGTTTAAGATCCAAGAAATCTTACTCTAAAGAGAGGCACGGATTTGATGATTTCTGATGCTATGGGATTGCTCAAGAGTTGGGTTGAGTCCCTTGATACTACAAGAGTACGATTGGAGGCTTATAATCAATGGAGAATGGCTGGATCATGGGATCTCCAATTGCACAAAACTTGAATGTTTTTGAAACCTTTTTCTTGGTCTTGAGGAAGCCTTCTCGTATCCTTCATGTTTAGAATGATTGTCCTTATGTATGGTAGCATACTAGGTCAACATAATTGGAGAAAATCCCATGCTTTGATGACAAAATATTCTCCTTTCAAGTTTTTTGATTTTTTTTATTTTTGGAACAAATCCATTCTTTACTTCCTTTCCACGATTTGCCTTGATCTTGCCAGCTTTTGTTAATTACCAATTGATGATAAAAAGATTTGTAATGAAATCTTTTATGGTCTAGATGATTTACTTGATTTAATTTGATTTTTAAAGGATAAAAATCAAAATAAATTAAATAAATAAGACTAAAAACATATGGAAGGATGTTTGGGTCGTGGACCGTGTTGAAAGTGAGGTGCAAGCATAAAAAGTTAGGCCCATTTGCCAAAAAATGCAATTTTGGGCACATTTGGCTTTTGGCAATTTTCCAAAAATGGTCAACTTTGATAATGCATAACTCTTCCAATTTTAACCCTAGAGAGGTTTTCTTGGACTTTTTAGAAATCTTAGGATGTCCCCTAAACAAAATTTTTGGTTTCATCTCAATTGTGTCTTCCATGTTCATGTAAGAAGCTTTTACCCAAAAGGTGTTTTTGTTGACTTTTCAAAATGACCTATAATGTAGAAATTCATATCTTTTCATGAGCGCATTTTTTGAACTTGAGGGATGAAGATGAGTTATATGGAATTGGATTCTCTTAAAATTATCCTTGGATGAGAAATATTTGATAAAATATGAGAAAGTTATGCTTGGTCAAAGTTTGGTTGACTTTTTCCTGAGAAGCCCTAATTTAGCAACTTTTGAGTTTTGATGAGTTAGGAGCATTCCTTGGGGAATCATGATAAACCCTTGACCAAATTAGGAATATCACTTTAAAATGTTTATGTTAACCAAAAATCTTGAAGTTTGACTGTATGTGGTCCACAATTGAATTTTGACCTAATACAGTCGATTTTCAAGCATTTGAGCAGTTGACTGAGCAAACTTCTTTTGCAAGGCTTGTAATTTAACATGGATGGTCTTGAGAACATATTAGTACCACGGAGAGAATATGAGGCCTTTGGAGCTCACCCTTCTTGATAAAAATGGAAACCCTAGTTGGGGGTTCATTGCTTTAGGAGAGAGTTTGTCTGGTCAACTTTTGAGCATCCTTGAACAAGTTATGTATCTCAATGAACTTGTGTTGAGTAAAATGAGAGGGAAAATTTTATGATACAACAACATGAATAAAAAATTATTTAACTAATTTGGGGGAAAATGGACCGATTAGACGATCAAAGAATTTTCTCCACCCTTGAAACTCAACATCATGCATTAGGTCATACCCATTTTCTTTTATGCTTTCAAAATCCAATATGAATTCACCGATTACTTCCAAAGAATTAACAGGAGTGAGAAGAGTTCTTGAAGGTTCAACATACCATTCTTCGTTTGTAGTAGAGGATGAATCAGAAATGTTAATTTTAGAATCTTAAGACAATTATTGAAAAGAAGCCATTGTTTACAGACATAGGGTTTTGAGAGCACACAAACAGGAAGGGAACAAATACAGAGAGAATAGGGTGAGTGGGAGTGAAGACGTGAGAGTGTTTGTGAGAGAGTGAGGTATAAATAGCCAAAATGGAAAAACATGAATATTATTTTTAATTAATAAAAATAAACAAAATGATTAATTGCAATAATAATTTCTGAAAAAGAGGGATGGCGTGAAGATTTTGAACAGTTACCGATTTGACTCGGGCATCAATGCATCAACTCAACCATTTTAGCCCTTCAGAGTTTGATCATGTGTTCAGCCTTAGAGAGTGACTTAGCGTGTAGAGTTAACAAATGTTGATATGGTGAATTGTTTTCTTCTATCTTAGAAAAAATAATTTTTGGAAAACGTTCAAATCTTCTGGATAGTTTCTGATACAATTTTCTTTCTTAATTCTGAAGAACTATTGTTCAGATGTTCACAAAAGTAAATTAAAAAAAACTGAGGATAAAATATACAGAAAGTACATTTTTATTCTGAGCCTAATTCCATACTAAGGTGTTTCAGAATGAAATTAAATCTATCTTTAGCAAGGAGTTTAGTAAAAACATCAGCCCATTGATGGTCTATTTATAGAAATTTTAAACAAAGAATTCCCTTCTGAATATAGTCCCTAATGAAATGGTATTTATTTTCTATGTGTTTATCCCTAGAATACAAAATAGGATTTTTAGAAAGACAGATAGCAGAAGTATCATTGCATAGGATAGGAATGTTACTCTCATAAATATTAAAATCTTCCAGCTAACTTTTCATTCAGAGCATCTGAGTACTACATCCAGCTACAGCTATATATTCAGCCTCAGCAGTTGATAGTGCAATAGTGGATTATCTTTTGCTGGACCATGAGATTAGGTTATCTCCCAGAAACTGGCAGCTTCCAGAAGTACTTTTTCTTTCTATTCTATCTCCAGCAAAGTTAGCATCATAGTACCTCTACTAATTTATATTCTCTGGATTTAATATAAAAAAGACAAAGATTAGTATTACCTTTCAGATAATTGAAAATTCGCTTAACTGTTGTTAAGTGATATTCTCTAGGATCTGATTGGAATTTGGCACAAAGACAAATGCTATATAGAATATCAGGTCTTCAAGCTGTTAAATATAAGAGAGAACTAATCATACCTTTGTAGAGATTTTGTTCTACTTTCTTACTTACCTCTTCCCTTTCCATAATGCATGTAGGATGCATAGGAGTTTTAGATGGCTTACTTTCTGACAAATCAAATTTCTTCAGAAGTTCTTTAACATACTTGCTTTGATGTATGTAGGTTCCTTCTGGAGTTTGATTGATTTGAATTCCCAAAAAGAACTTGAGTTCACCCATCAAGCTCATTTCAAATTATGCATGTATAGTCTTAGCAAATTCTTTCCCCAAGGAGGCTTTAGTAGATCAAAAAAAAAGTTCAAAGCTTTTGTTTTCAAATTCCCCACCATGATCACTTCTGACTCTAACAATTCTAAACTATTTTTCATTTTGAAATTGGTTACAGAAGGTAGAGAAGAAAGAGTGTAACTCGTCCTTGTGTCTTAAGAATTTTACCCATGTACATCTGCTATAGTCATCTACGATCACTAATCCATACTTCTTTCCACTGATGGATGCAATTTTCACTGGTCCAAATAGATCTATATACATAAGTTCTAATGGTCTAGAGGAATAAACAACATTTTTTTATTTGAAAGAGGGTTTTGCAAACTTGCCTTTTTGACATGCTTCACACAAAGCATCTGAGCTGAAATTTAAGTTAGGAAGTCCTCTAACCAAATTGAGTTTGTTAATCTGAGATATTCTTCTCATAATAACATGCCCCAATCTTATGCGCCAGGCCCATTGCTCATCGTTAACAGACATAAGGCATTTTACATTCTGACTTTTTAGTTCAGAAAGTTTTATTTTATAAATGTTGTTCTTTCTCTTACCATTAAAAAGTATAGTTTCATCTTTCTGACTAACTGCTTTACAAGACTTTTGATTAAAGATCATATCATAATCATTATCACTTAATTGACTTATGGATAACAGGTTATGCATTAATCCATCTACTAACAGAACATTGGTTATAGAGGGAAGTGTACCATTATCAATGGTTCCAGAGCCAATAATCTATCCTTTATGATTTCCTATGAAACCTATGTATCCTCCAGATTTAAGTTCCAGGCTTTGGAACATATGCTTTCTTCCCGTCATGTGTCGAGAGCATCTAGAGTCCAAGTACCAAGATTGGTGTTTCAACTTTGTTGTTAAAGATATCTGCAACATAGATGATTTTATCCTTAGGTACCCATATCTTTTAGGGTCCTTGTTTGTTAGGGTTTCCAAAATTTTGTTTGAATTTTGGTTTCAGAGTAAGAATCACTAGTATATTTTATATCACGTGAGTGTCAATATGTAAAGTGTGAGTATAAAGGTGTGAATTTTATGACTATATCATCAACTTTCTTTGGTTGATATAATTATTTTCCTCTTGGTTTAACATATCCTATGCCTTTTCTGCTAACTCCATAGGTTATTGAAGCCATCTTGCTTCTATCTATGTTTCTAGCTAGAAATTTTTGAAAGTTGTGATCATATTCTTTTATGATGTTATCAGAGCTACTTGAAACTTATTAAACAAATTCTTTCTGAGCTTTTTGTGATTAATTTTTAAGTTTAGAATTAATTTCTTTTAGCCCATAGTTTTTTGTTTTTTGTTTCCTAGTTTCTTCAGTTTCAGATACAAGAACATGTTTTTGGTTCTTGTATTTGACTCAAAGTTGATGACATCTTTCAAGAATTTCAGACATACTTTCTTCTAATTGATATTTAGAGAATTTTGAAAATACCTCTTCTGAATCTGATTCAGATTATGATGTATCTGCGTCTTCTGATATATTGGCCATTAAAGCTATATTGGTTCGTTCATCTTTTGATTCTGATTCAGCTTCAGAAGATTCTGAGTCATCCCACGTTTCCATAAGACTTTTCTTATTTTCTTTGGATAACTTCTTCTTAGGATTTTCTTTCTGAAGATTTGGGCAGTCGCTTTTGTATGACATGGCTCTTTGCATTCGTAGCATACAACATCTTTGTTGCTAGATTATTTGTATCCATAGGATGATTCAGAGTGATTTCTTGTTCTTATAGGGTTTCTAAATTTCCTCTGTCTGTGCTTCTGTAGTTGATGGACTCTTCTGGAGAGAAGAGATAGTTCATCTTCTTCTGACGAGGATCCACTATAGTTTTCTTCTTCTTCTTGAAAAGCTTTAGTTTCATATTTTTTATTAGACCTAAGAGCAAGAGACATACCTTTCTTCTAGGGCTCATCTTCTTCCAGTTCTATCTCGTGACTTCTTAAAGAGCTGATAAGTTCTCCAAGAAATATTTTGTTTAGATCTTTGGCTTGTTTTAATGTTGTGACCATGTGTCTCCCATTCTTGGGTAAGCTTCTGATGATATTCTTTACAAGAGCTATTGTTAAGTACCCTTTATTCATAACTTTTAGCCCAGCAACCAGAATTTGAAACCTTGAGAACATTGTCTCAATTGTTTCATCTTCTTCCATTTTGAAGGCCTCATAATTCTGAATGAGTGCAAGAGCTTTGGTCTCTTTTACTTGTGTGTTGCCTTCATGCGTCATTCTCATAGAGTCAAACATGTTTTTTATCTGAATCTATGTTCATGATCTTCTCATATTCAGTGTACGAGATATCACTCAAGAGGATTATTCTGGCCATGTGATGATTTTTTAGTTCTTTCTTTTATTGATCTGTCATTTTCTTTTTGTCGATCTTCTGACCGCTTTCGTCAACTGGATGAATGCAACCATCAGTTATCATATCCCAAAGATCAGTGTTATGAGCTATAAAAAACTTTCAATTTGGTATTTCCAGCAATCGAAGTTTTCACCTTTAAAGATTGGAGTTTTGCCACTGGTTCTATCTTTCTCATCATAGTTATCATTGTTGTTGATCTGACTTGGTCCCACTATAGTGTTTTTCTTGCTAGGATCCATTTCTGACACGGTTAAGTGTTAGCACCCAAAACCAGGGGCTCTGATGTCAATTGAAGGACAGAGAACACAAGAAAGGGGGTTTGAATTAGGGTTTTAAAAAATTAAAATAGTAAGAAAATTTTGGTTATCCTGGTTCGTTTGAACTCAAACTACTCCATTCCACCCACCAAGGTGATTTCGCCTCTCTTAAACGGGGTCTTAATCCACTAATCAAAAACCTTGATTACACAAACACAATGACTACCGCCAATGTCTTCTTGAGACTAAACCGCAACTTGGTTTCTCAAGGTATTACAAATTATAAATTAAAAGTGTGTACAATGGTGTTTCTAGAAAAACTATATCACAAATGCGATTTATACACAAGATTAAAGCACAAATGAATAGACAAGAGAGAGCTAGTGAAGATATATTTTTGTATGTGTAAAAGTGTTATTTCATCATTTCTTCAAGACTCGTTTATATATGCGAAGCATATGAGACATGAGAATATGAACTTGGAAGGTTGATAAAGTGTTGTTAATGCACTTTCCCAAAATACATATTTTGTTTTGTTCCAGCCGTTACTCTTTGATTTGTAATGAATGAATTGTAACGCATCAGAACTTTTGCTTCTTTGAAATCTGATTAGAATGAGAATATTATCGTTGAGACTTTAGATCCTCAGAGTATCTTGATATTCATATGATTATAACTTGGATGAGACAGGCACGTTGAAGCTTTTTTGCACTTTTAGAATATTTTCTTATCAGAGTATAGCTTGAGCTTAAGTGCTGAGTCTTTAGAACTTCAGTATAGGTGAGTGCATTGAGACTTCCTTTGTTCTTCCAGAACTTCACTTATTATAGTATCAGAATTTAGCTTGCAGCTTTATGTGCTTCAGAAGTTATAACATCAAAACTTCTTCTATTGAGCGTGTTACACGGATTTGCTTCTAAGTCTGTACCCTTTGTCTAATCAGAGATTTAAAACATAATTCTCTCATCATCTTCTATGCTTTTTCATCATAACTTATCTGCGTATTTAAATACTTTATTAGAGAGCATAACGATGACCTTACACTTGCCCATCAAACACCCAACGATAGAGCTACCTACTAACTAAATGTAGGGCTATCTAAAGGAAGAGGAAAATAACGTGAAAGAATTTTTAGTAAGGGTAGAACAATGTTAATCGCTTGCTCACACAAAACATTTCTTCACACCTCACACTTTCAAAAACATTTTCAAAACTCTTTATCAACACTCTTGAGGACTGATACAAGAGCTATCATAAAGCAACATGCCTTGCTATTTGGCATTTCAAAACTTTTTCAAAAGCATACACACAAAACAAATAAAGTGAGCAAGCGATTAAGAGCCTTATATAACTACAGATGAAAAGGGTGCTATCACCTTCCCTTTCATAATCTAACCCCTGTACTCAGAAAATTCTCAAAGGTTTTTCCTGTTCTTTTCAACCTTTCCTTTATAGGATAAAATAAAAGTCGGTGGCAACTCTTGCTATCTGCAACATTTGCGATAAAAATGAAAAATCAGTAAAGTCAGTTCTCCCACCGTATTACAGAACTGACGACTCTGATGGGGAACTGATACCTCAAAAAGAGGGTTTTACTTTAAGAGCTTAGGTCATATTTACTTGCTTTAAATTGTCTGCTTTGATTTCTTTACATTTGAGGGTTTTGTTTGGGTATTTTCTTGCAAAGATCCTACACTCGTATCGGAGAACACCATTAGGTAAGTAGCAATAAATAATGGAGGTTGTACGGAGTAGACCGATATGGATGATATGATAGTTATGTTAGTGTGATACTCTGGATTATGCTAATGTTTCATGAGTCAGTCAAGGATAACATTAGGCCTTCACATAGTGTCATTAAGCACTAACTGACCTTTAGAAACTTAAATTGACTCATCTTGGCCATTAGAAAGTAGTGAGATGGTCGGCTTTGGTGCATACTGAAGTTGGTTGATACTCGATGCTACACTCATTGAGATTGGACTTTCGGGATATTTCGGTCACAATTCAGATGCTTGAGCTGAAACAATGCCTGAGAGAAAGATCAATGATATGAGATCCCTAGAACCCGATTACTATGCTAAGACAGGTTGAGCCAACTAAACTTCAAAAGGGTACTTACCTATAGACCTCATGAAAGCATTTAAACCTAAGGTCTTTGTGTGACTTGTTTTATATTTTGTTTTAAGCATAAACATAACATCATAACATCATATTATAGCATGTCATTGATATATCATGTATTTGTTATCATCAAAACTTTTACTAAGACGTAGAACAAAACTATATTCTAATAGAGGGTGCAAACCCTGAAGGGTCCATGGTGACCCCAAAGGACACAAACACTAAAAGGCATATGGTGACCCTATATAAGGTACATCCTAGAGAGCACATGATAAACTTCGAAAGGCGCAAACCACGACGGGAATAAGGTGACCCTGGAGGGTGCAAACTAATGAGATTTCACAAAAACACTATTCATTCAACATTATTTTTGAACAAATATAATGTCTCATTAAAATCCCACCATTTTAAAGGAAAGTAGTATCCCTCTATCATTTCAATAATGTTTTTTTGGATGTGTTACATTGTGATGGAAGCTTACACCCGTACCATATTATCTAACTGTAATAATGTTTTATCCCTACTATAGTATTTGGTGTATTTGGTAAAATTCCTCCATCAAAGAAAAAAACTCTGAGCTTAGTGGGTGCAAATACCTATTTCATTACCAAGTCACCCTCCCTGATTTCTCTAGGAACTACTCGAGTGTTGTACCATGTTGTTACTCACTGTTTTGCGGAAAATTATTGAAGATGAGATATTTCTTTGACTTCATCAAAATAATTGTCACAAAATTATGTCCTCTCTAGTTTTCTTCCTTGTTGAAATGCTCTCTCCTCCATGTGGGTGTCTCGATTTCAACGGGAAACACGAAATTGACTCCATACACCAACTTGAAGGTAGTATCCTTAATAGTTGAATGTTGAGTTGGTGGTACGACTATAAAACCCCATGTAATATTTATTATTAGAGGCCTTTTAATTCATCTAGCTTCTTCTTGATTCCATGGAGGATTACATTGTTAGAAGACAATGTTTGTCTATTAGCTTAAGAGTGTTATACTAAGAAGAACGTCATAAGTATCCCAAGGTGATGATAGAAACATACTAAAGTGGATCTTATAAATTGAGTCCCATTATTAACGATAATACATATCAACACTCTAAACCTGCATATTATCCATGTCCAATTAAAATGCTTCACCTTTTATGTTGTGATCATGAGTACACCTCGACCTCTAACGACTTGGGGAAGTAATTTACTCTTATGATCAAAAACTTTAGCAGCCAAGTTGCAAGAGCTAGAAGTTGTTTAATGTTTGTTCCGACTATTGTTGTTATCCATATCAACCATTGTTTCTTGCTTTAAAATAGAAGACTCTTCTTGATCTTTCAACTTGGCTTGCAACTTTTTTTTCTGCGATTACTGTTGTTTCTTCATGCGGTGCTTTTGATTTCAGGATCGAACTGAATTTCTTCTGCTGGATCCTTACCTCACATAAACAAGTGATTATAGAACTAGTTAATACAATTAGTAGGTTAGTGAATATAAACAAAATATGCACAAATATTAATAGATATAAACATAAAACTTCAAATGATAAAAACTAGCATAATGTCTTTAAAAACTAACACCAGTCCTTGTTGTAGTGCAGATAACAAGTGCAATTTTATGGTTACCATAATGACTGAATGTGTTTCAAAGTTTGATTAATAGTTTATATTACTTTAAGTTTGGTTTATCAGAAGTTTATTGTTTGATGAATACTTGAAAAGTAAAATAAAAGAAAATAAACGTTTGGTGTTTCATTTGTGAAAAATTTATTGGGGATACACTTTATTGAATTGTTTTATGTATCATCTTTTACCATTAATATGCAATTCTAATCAATTATTAATATTATTGCTTATTGCTCTTATCGCAGATAATGTATGAGTCAACAAATTGAAGTCAATCACATTACCTAATAGACGATCTCTCATCCTATTAACCAATACGTCAAAATTAAGTTTCAATAGTGAATGCATATATCAATGTCCACTTTTATCAAATATCGTTATTAGTGCGAATATCAAACCTAAATATATGTCTAGATTTTAGCATCCAATAAATGATTGACTTGGACCTTGTAATGACCATTAAATTTAGAATATTAAGTCATACCATGAATACATGTTTTAGGTGGCTAACTCAATACAAGCATTAAGAACGAAGATTGCATAAATATTAAAAATTAAGAAGAAATACATAGAACGCCATGGTCGGGATAAAACAAAAGTAACATGACAACTACATATAACTCCAACAAAAGATAAAACCACCTACACCTATTCATTGTAGCTTTACAAGCAAGACATAAAATAAGGAAGTTGGTAAGTATTTGTTGGTGATTCCTCGGATAGTGATTTTTCCATCGATCTTTCTCTCATATTCTTTTGTGTTGTGATTTTTAGTGAGAACCTAGCTACACTAGGGGACCACCTTAAATTCCATTAAATATGATCCAATCCTTTGGAAACAAATTAATGAAGACCCAACACCCCCTTTATAGGCTTGGGAAAGGTAGGCTCATTAAGTACAATGCTCGGACTCTTTTAGTGCACCTACTTTCTTCTTGATTAAATCATGCTAGATACCCTAGAACTAGCTTTGCCACCTATACTTACTAAGCGAACTACCAAAGCTTTCTTAGCCACTAAACCCCAACTTCACCTTGAAATAATTTAACCATAATGTATTTGAACCACCAATGCTTGCTAAGAACACTCGTGTTTCCTTGCTTAGAGATGATGCACCTTTGTTTGTTAAGTGTGCATGTATTCTTGGCTTAACGAGTCTCATTTTGTTGAGAAAGTTCTTGACTTAGTCTCTTGTGTTATTTTGGTTGATATCTTGATCTTTTTGTATGTATTTCATAAATGTATAGTTAAAATGTCCAAACATACATTTTTGTCATTTTTCATTGATAAATCAAAGATTTTTCATTTCTTTTAAAACAAATTAATATGTACCTACATATTTTGCATATTTGTGAAAACATATGAAAGTTATATTTTGTTTTCAAGGTCTTTGGGATCTTGTGAAATATGGATTATAACCAATTGAAGAAGATGCTTCAGAAGAAGAAGAAGAAAAAGAATACAAAGAATCAAAGAAGAAGAATTATAAAGCTCTCTTTATAATTCACCAATGTGTCAGCCCAGACAATTTAAAAAAGGTTAGTGATGTTGAATCTGCAAAAGAAGCTTGGGAGATTCTAAATAATTCGTTTTGAGGTAACAAATACTTTGTCACGTTCATAGATGATTACAGTCGAAAAAATATGGACTTACCTGATCAAGCAGAAGAGTGATGTGGCTTTGCAGGCTCAATCAGCAAGAGACAAGAAAGTGATGCAAAGTTTGCAAACACATGAAGAAGGAGAGATGATGCTGATGGTCATAACAAGAGGTGGAGATAGATTCAAGGACCAATGGTACTTGAATTCAGGATGCTCATCACACATGTCTGGAAGGAAAGATTTATTTGTCAACCTAAAACCCTTAATGAAGAACATGGTAAAATTTGTAAATGACAATACTCTAGCAGCTGAAGGTATTGAAGATGTTTTGATTATGAGGAAAGATGATAAGAGGTCAGTAATTTTCAGTGTATTATACATACCAGGCATGAAGAGTAATTTACTCAGCATATGACAGTTGGTCGAAAAGAATTACAAAATGTCGATCAAAGACAAGATGATGAGAGTCGTTGACTTAAATGGAAGATTAATCATGAAGGCTCCTATGTATCAAAATAGAACCTTCAAGATTGAACTTAATATGATGGAGCACAAGTGCCTTTCGACTGCAACTAGCAGAGATGAGTGGATATGACATTATTGACTTTGTCATCTCAACTTCAGAGACATCAGAGATTTAAAGAGAAATTCATCATAGATTTTGGTGGATTTTCAACATCTGGTATCAGAGTTTGGTTTCTGCATCTTTTATGAAGCTATTATTGTGTTGCTTCTCCTGCACACATTCCTCACACACCTCAATTGGAATGTCAATTTCTGGAAATCCTGAAATTAGGTGTGTGAGGAATGTGTGCAAGCGAAGTAACACAAGAATAGCTTCAGCAAAGATGCAGGAACCAGACTCTGATATAAGATGTTGGAAATCCACCAAAATCTATTATGATTTCTTTTCAAATCTATTGAGAATTTCACTTGCATATCTTTTTTGATACATCATTAAACCTCTACTACTCTTGTAGAATTCGATGCCAAGGAAATATGAAATGTCACCCAGATCAGACATTTTAAATTCCTTGATGCGATTACCTTTGAAGTCTTCGATCTCGCTTTTGCAGCTACCTGTCATCAATAAATCATCGATATAGTATAAACAATTCACTATTGCTTCTTCTTATATATACTCCATGTTCAGTTGTGCACTTCACAGATTCCTTCTCCCTTAGGAAACTATCAATCTTTTTATTCCAAGCTCTTGGATCTTGTTTCAAACCATACAGGGCTTTATGCAGCCTGTACACATTTCTCTCTTCATCATGTTTCACAAACTCAACTGGTTGTCTCAAGTAAAGAATGCTCCCTCCGATTTTCCCCTAACAAAAACTCATTTATATATGCTTAAGTCTCCACATTCCTATCCAATGTGAGACTATTTCACCACTTACTCACACTTACATTATTATTCTAACAAAAATTATAACAGCCTACAAGTAGTTTAGTACGTAGCAGATAATTTTATCACGTGAATTTCACGACACAATTTTGTCTCATGAAATTCACGACACAAAACTGAATTATTTTTAAATAAATATATCAATACAAAATTCTTCACAAAATTAATTTCAACAACACAAAAACCTATATATAATATTTTTTTAACCTATTTATAAATTACTAAACCTATTTATTATATAAAACAATACATATTCATAAACAAAAAAAAGTAACCCAACTCATTATATATGTATTTTTAAACTAAAAAAATTAAAAACATACCTTAATAAATTCTTACAAATTCTTTAACAACTTTTTGAACAACACTTTGACTTTGATCTTCTTCTTCCTAATTTCATCAACAACAAAAATTGACATAAGAAATAAAATAAAATAGTTAAAATATTAAACAACATAAAATAAATATTGTATACCTTTAACTTATGATATTGGAAAGTTTAATAAAATTAAATAGAGTAGAAAATTTGTAGAGAAATAGTAAGGATTGATGATGATAAGAAGAAGAGTAATAGTGGAAGAAGAAGAGAAATGGAGAAGATACGCGAAAGATGTGGTTATGAAACGAAAAAAGCTGAATTTATATATGGAATTTTGTGTTGTCAAAACCACGAGGTAAAAATACTTCAAAAAAGTTTGAATCTCCCTCCACGGGAAAAGCTGAAAATGTTGTTGGAGAATCTTTATTATTTATGTTGCGTCGTGAAAACCACGAGGTAAAAATATTTCAAAAAAATTTGAATCTCGCTCCACGTGAAAAACTGAAAAAGTTGTTGGAGAATCTTTATTATTTATGTTACATCGTGAAAACCACGAGGCAAAAATATTTCAAAATTTTTTCTCTTAAACCAATCTAAAAAGTTGAACACTATTTATTTTATTAATTTTTACGTTTTGTGTCGTAATAATCACGGCGCAACCTTCATTTTGTACATCGTGTTATTCACGTGGTAAATTCACGTTGTAGGAGAATGTATTTTTTGTAGTACATACAAGTGATCGTAGTGATCGTGGTTTTGACGATGACAAAAAAATATAACAAAACTATTGTAAGCTTCAACAAAAAGAAAAAAAATTGAAGAAAATAAAAATAAAAAAGGATAGAAATTTGCTCAAAAGAATCAAACATAGAATGTTTCAAATTTTAAAATTTGAACGGTTAAAAAAGATGTTGGAATCTAGAATCTAAAAAAACATTTAGAATTTTTGAAAGGATTTTGAAAAAACTATAAGGATGGAAAAAGTAACTATTTTGAGCTGTTGGATCTAATGACTTTAAATACTAACCAAATTTTAACTGATTTCAATACAAAATTCTAAGATAATCTAATCCAAACACTAAGTTGGTGTACTCTTACACACCTTAAAGCAACACCATACTATATAGTCTATACTCCAACACAAAACTAAACATCTTCTCACGTGTCGGTTCTTATATCACCATGTTAATCTAATTTTTCTAGCGTGCCTTCCCATATATTGAAAATTATGACCCTTTGGTAAATATAGTAAGCTAAGCCAAAACTAGGGTTTGCACTTTTGCATTAGCACATGTCCCATGTGCCTCTATTTAAGAAAACTAGGCAACTTTCCTAAAATTATCCATTTCAAATTTTAAGGGAACCGTCCTAAAAGGAAAAGATTAGCAAAATTGGTGAACTAGTCCCAACCTTGGTGTCATGAAAGGGTTGTGTGCCCTAAACTACAATAAGGCTACGTTTTTCATTGGATTCTCACTCCACCTCATCATTTAGTAGTTGCTTTGTGTTATCATGGGGCCTTTACAACAAAAAAAGCACTTAATTATATCTAGTGGCTAGGATTGAATTTACACTCTTTTGTGAGGTTTGGTAGATTATTTATCTAGTATGGCATTGAGTCATTTTCAAGAAAACTCCTACAATTATGGTTTTTTTTTCTTCTATTATTGTTTCTCATATAATCTTTAGGTTGCTAGAAAGGCAGAAACGTCAAACTCATAGGTTTAAAGCATTAGTACATGAAATGGATGTTGAACCTACGGTTACTACATTAACTAATTAATCATCATTTTACCTAATATTATTCCATGGAGTAATGAATTACATAGAGACTTTTTTGTTGGGTTAAAGTGACAATTAATCCAAGTCCTACATCAATTCTAATCTGTGAGGTGTATAAAGAACTTGGCAGTTATATATTTAGAGAGAGAATTAGAAAATTTTTATATGGAAATTATAGTTGAGAGAGTTTTTCAATTTTTCTATTAAAAAATTGTATTTGTGAAGATTTATAATATTTTTTCTTATAAAAATTACAAGATAGCAATAAATTTGATTATGCTCAACATTAGCAGATGTATTGAATTTTGGCATAAAGTCATACTTTAATTGCCTTCACGAAAGGTATGGATTACTTGAAACATACTATTTAATACTTTGGATCAACACAACATGTTTGTGATACTTATTCAAAGGAGTCTCAATGAGGTTGATACCGAGGAAAGAATCTGTCTAGCAAGTCAAGTCAATAATGGACATATCTTTATACTAGAGAGAGACCTTTGTGGATAGTCTAAATTTCTGCTTTGGAGAATATATGAAGAGTTCAAGATGAATCCTAGGAAGTCATTTTGCCATGAGTCCCAAATGAGGTGTGAAATGTATCACCAAATATTGTTCGAGTTGACATACCATTACAACTTTCATATAGGAATATTTACTGATAGCTTCAAAAATAAAGATTTACAATGAATTACAATAATCTATTCTACTAGACTATTTATACACAAAAATTAAATCTAAAATATATCTTCTACAAAGATATAAGAAGATCTAAGATATATATCTTCTAACAAAGATATAAATAATCTAAAAGATATTCCTAAATATAAATTAATATCTAATTAAATCTAAATTAATTTTAACACCATCCCTTAATTTATATTTACCCAAGACTGGCAACACCAATTTCATCCCTTAAACCAAGAAATTGATCAGTTTTGATAGCCTTTGTCAGAACATCTGTCAGTTGTTTCTGAGTGCTACAGTGTACAACCTCTATTATTCCATTCTGAACTTGATTCCTCAGAAAATGATACTTGGTCTCAATATGCTTGCTTCTCCCATCAACACTGGATTCTTGGCAAGATTGATTGCAGACTTGTTATCAATCATGAGCTTCAGATGTTTATTCACCTCAATCTTCAAATCTTTCAGCATGTTCAGAATCCACACAGCTTGACATGCAGTCAGAGCACCTGCAATATATCCAGCTTCACAGGTTGACAGAGCAACAACAAGTTGCTTCTTGGAACACCAAGAAATAGGACCTCCCAGAAATTTGAATAAGTACCCAGAAGTACTTCTTCTGTCAACTCTATCTCCGCACCAATCAGAATCAGAATAACTCAGAAGTTCTGATTCGATCTTTCTTCCAGACGGAAATAATACTCCATATTTCAGAGTTCCCTTCACATACCTCAGAATCCTGACTGCAGCTTGATAATGAGACCACTTTGATTTTCTCATAAATCTGCTAGCCATTCCAACTGCATAGCAAATATCAGGTCTGGTATTACACAAACACCTTAGAGAACTTACCATCTGTTTGAAGGTTGTAGCATCCACATCCTCTCCATCAGAATCAGAATCCAACTTTTGATTCGTATCAGCAGGTGTGATAGCAACCTTGCAATTTTCTAGCTCAAATCTCTTCAGAAGCTCTAGTTCATACTTCATCTGATGTAAAATGATTCCTTTCTCAGAGTATATAAATTTCATCCCTAGAAAGAAACTCATTTTTCCAAGATCTATCATCTCAAACGCATTCATCAGAACTTTCTTGAACTCAACTATCTCTTGTTCAGAACTTCTTGTGAGTAATATATCATCAACATACAAACAGACCAGAATCATATTACCTTCGGAAGTGTGCTGAACATAAACACCATACTCCATATCACACTTTTAAAACCCTTGTTCCTTGAAAAATGAATCAATTTTCAAGTTCCACGATCTGGGCGCTTGCTTCAATCCATACAATGCTTTGTGGAATTTGAACACCATCCCTTCCTGATTATTTTTCTCAAATCCAGGAGGTTGTGAAATGTACACCTCTTCTTGTAATGGACCATTCAGAAATACATATTTTACATCTAAATGAATTAGGGGCCAATTCCTGTTAGCAGCTATTGCAATCACTAGTCTGATTGTTTCATGTCTTACTACAGGTGCAAACACTTCAAAGTAATCAAGCCCAGGCTTCTGTAGGAAGCATCTTGTTACTAATCTCGTTTTGTGTTTTCCAATTGATCCATCTGGCTTTAGCTTCTGCTTGAAAATCCATTTGACGCTGATGGCTTTCTTTCCTTTTGGAAGTTCTGTCAGCTTCCAAGTCTTGTTTCTCTCTATAGCATCAAGTTCTTCTTTCATGGAATGTAACCAAACTTGGTGCTTAAGAGCCTCTTTCGTACTCACGGGTTCAGAGTCTACTAACATTGAACACTGAATAACTTCTCCTTCAGAGTTTACTTCAGTGTCTAGCAACATGTCAAACTCTGTTAATCTTCTTGGGATGCTTCTGACTCTTTGTTGCCTTTGAAATAGACCTTCAGAACTTTGGACACCAGAACTTTCCCCTTCAGAAGCACTTGCTTCATCAATTGGACTTTCTCGAGAACCTTGACTGTCTTCAGAGTCTGGATCACCATCAGAGTCAGAGTCAGAACCTTCAAAAATACCATCTTCAAAAGTTGGATCACCTCTGCCTTCAGAAGTTCCACTTTCAGAATCATGACCATCGTCAAAGGCTGATTTTCCTTCAGAAGCTCCCCCTTCAGAAGTTCCACTTTCAGAATCATGATTTCTACCAGAAACATGATCATCTTTAGAAGCTTGTCCTCCAGAACCTACTTCTTTAGAGTTTTCCCTTCTAGAAGCATGATCACCACCAAATTCTAGATCATCATCAAAATCTGGATCAGAATCAGATTCACCATCTGACTCATCTTCAGAGTTTCCAGAGTCATCATCTTTTGACTCTTATTTAGAAGCAGAATCTTCTTCAAACTCAGAATCACCTTCAGATTCTAACTTGTCTTCAGCTTCAGAGTCATCTTTTGACTCTAACTCATCTTCAAAAACCTCAGATTCTGACTCATCTTCAAAATCTTCAGCGTCATCATCTTATTCTAAGTCAGAGTCATATTCTGATTCTGACTCATACAAAATCACTCCTTCAGAATCATAATATTCAGAGTCATATTCTTCTTCCCCTTCAGAATCAGAAAATGACAATTTCATTGGTTCCTCATCAGATTCATAAGCCATAAATAGCACAGGTTCATCATTTGAATCTCCTCTGGCTACATTTTCTTCTTATGAATTCCTTTATTTGTTTGACCGGAAATCTTTGGCATGGTGACCAAAGTTCCTGCAACAGCAACACTGAACATTCTTCATGTCAGACTTCTCCTTTCCCTTCTGAACATTCTTCTTCCTATCAGAGTTTGAAGCTTCTGACTTTTGACCATCATTAGTTTTCTTCCTGGCTTCTGACCAAGTCAACTTCTGATGCTTCTTACCAGAAGTTACCTTCAGAGCCTACTGTTATACTTCCCTCTCAGAAGTTCTTGTAGTCATACGCAACTCATGCGCCTCTAAACTACTTTGCAGCTCTTCAACTCTCATGGTGCTCAGATCTTTGGAATGTTCAATTTCTACAACAATGTAATCAAACTGAGAAGTTAAAGATCTCAAGATCTTCTCAATAATTACTTGTTTAGACAGATTTTCTCCACAGGCTTTATTAGTAATCAGAATCACTATAGAGATGTATTCAGAAACCTTCTCGTTGTCCTTCATGTTGAGATTCTCATATTTCTTTCTGAGAGACTGAAGCTTCACCTTCTTCACTGATGCGTCACCACTGTAACATCTGACCAGTGTGTCCCACGCAGCCTTTGTTGTTTTAGAATCAACAATCTTCTAAAACACATTCACATCCACATATTGATGGATGTAGAACAACGTTTTCTAATCTTTCTTCATCGGCACCTTCTGTGCTATCTTCTGGGCCTCTGTTGCGTCTGCTTCTAACAAATTATAGCCATCAGTGACAAGATCTAATACATCTTGAGAACCAAATAACACGCGCATCTGGATCTTCCAACGATTCCAATTTTTGCCATCAAATATTGGAAGCTTGGAATGAATATCGTTGTTTCCGTTCATCTTCTATCTTGTGCAATTTACGCAGAAACTCAATGAAAAAACAATGTTTCCCAAATTCCAGAATTTCTAACCAGGAGCTCTAGATACTAATTGTTGGAGCACAAGGAAGATAAAAGGCAAAAGGAATATTTACTGATAGCTTCAAAAATAAGGATTTACAATGAATTACAATAACCTACTTTACTAGGCTATTTATATACAAAAATTAAATCTAAAATATATCTTCTACAAAGATATAAGAAGATCTAAGATATATATCTTCTAACAAAGATATAAACAATCTAAAAGATATTCCTAAATATAAATTAATATCTAATTAAATCTAAATTAATTCTAACACCATATACATTAATAATGGTACAGGTGTAGTTGATGGAGTTCAACTTGATGAGACTGTTGTTTGGAGCCCCTGTTTGAGGTTTAGTGAAGCAAAAGTGAAAGGAGTCTTTCCATGGATTGGGCAGCTAAGAAGACTCTACTATTAGAAAAATCGTTTTTAGTGACCGAAATTTTTTGGTCACTATAGCCACTGAATCAACCACTAAAAGTTAGTAAAATTTTATATGTTGTTAAATCGGTTATAAAATAAAATTATCCACTGAATTAGTGACTAAAATTTTAGGACCAAAATTTTAATTTTTAATTTTGTTTATTAAATTTATTGACGATGAGTGGCACATCTGAAATAAAGTTATATAATTCTAATTAATATAAATATTTCTTTTTCTTAATAACCCATATACAAATTTCATAATAGAATTACTTTTGTTTTTATTATATCAATTAATATAAATGACAAATAATATAAGAGAATTTTTAAAATTTTAGTTTGTTTATAATATATATTGGCATAATTAGTCTCAAAGTTTCGTAAGTTAATTTTGAATTAGGATTCAGGCACTCAATAAAAAAATAATTTCGATTTAGTCCTGTAATATTACTTCGGTTAACATATTTGACCCCTTATGTTACTTTAGGTGTTAAACCGTTAGTAAGTGCCAGGGTGACATGCCAATTTTTTACTTAGTCATCAAATGAATAAATAAATTATTATTTAATGGGGGTAAATGTTGTATTCATGTTGTCACCATCCCTAATCTCTTCGTATTATGACTTATCCCTAATCTCTTCGTTCATGTTGTCACCATTCCTAGGGTTTCCATTTCAGAAGATTACTTGTGCGTATTATCACTCAGAACTTTGTTTTTGTGTTTGGTTCCTTCTATTCATCTTATTCTTTTAATCTTGTCTCCATTCCTAGGGTTTTATTATTCCCCAATGTCTAATTTATCAAGCAGTGCTTCCATTGGAACATTTGGATCAGTTATTCGGAGAAACAAGAGGAGGGAGTGTTTTTGTCAAGATCAATGTGTGCTTCGTACAGTGGGTGACGTGAATAGTGTCAATTTTGGGGTTGCAGAAATTTTAGAAATCGTATGAATAAATGGGATGTAATTTCTTCAAATGGTTCGACGGTGACATTATTGATGAAAGGGATTTTAAGATCCAGAGGCAAAATAAGAAAATTTACAAATTGAAGAATGAGATCATTAACACTAGGGGATGTTTGAAAGTGTCTGTAATCATTGAAATACTGAGCTTAGTGTGTAATGTTGTATTTGTAATAATTTTTTTAGGTTGGTTATTTGTCTGTGTAATGAGATGTATTTTTGAACAAGGAGGTTAAAATGTATCAATTGAAATATTACTTTTGTTTGTTTATCAATGAAATTTATTTTCTAAAATGTTACTTTTATTTATCTCCCATAATATACAATAACAAATGCACACATTAATTGTTACATTTTAGTCCCTCATCTTCATTGTTACATTCTAGTCCCTCAACATCTTCTTGGTTACAAATAAGTCTCGTGTAACTAAATAAGTTTGAACACTTACAAAGTAAGGTGTGTCATCCAATATATCATCTTGGTCCATACCATATGTTCATTGGTCCCATCTAAAGTAATATCCACTTTTGCATCCTCAGACACAATGACCCCCTCAAAGTTAACATCCAGACATAACTCTTTTTGGTTAATGCTCTCAGTGGTCCATCCATATTTGGTCAACTGCATTTGAATCTTCTACATCAGTGGGCCCTCCTTCATCAAATTTGTTACCTATATTATTCAAATCTTCAATGGTACCCAGATCATCAAAAGTTCCTAATACAACATTATTATTCAATTCATCCAACATATCATCTCCCAAGTTATCGTCTTCTACACCCTTAGTACCTACATTATTTTCAAGAGGCAGTACTTTCTCTTCCCCAAACACTGGATGCATTACATATAGATGCACATTCCTATTAATTAGTGCAATAGTTTTCATTTTATTTGTTCCTGCATTGTCTTGCAACATCACTAACTCATTATCATCCATTGCATCATAATACCACAAGCTATCTATTTTTGGGTACCCTAAGTCTTTTAACCCACCCAGAATCTCAAGATAACTCCAAAAATTGGGGTAAACATCCAAAATCTCCTCTAACCCCTTGTAACCTAGTTTGTTAAACTCACCAAACACACCCTCATGATGGATAACGCACTCAAACCTATCACTCATTACCTAATCACAACAAATAAGAAAGAAAGAGTAGAAGAAAATTTTAAGGTGATAATTGTGAAAATGAAATGGTAAGATCATACATGTACCTTAGCCTGGAAATGAGACAATGGTAACAATCGTCGTCTTCAAGCATGAGCTCTTCTTCGCGACTGCTAGGGTTTTTTAGGGAAAGACAATGGAACTATGAAAATGAAATGAAAGCTTAAGAGTTCTAGATTTTATGTTTCTAAATATGACATATCAGTATATACATATAATAAAAAATGAAACAAAACATTAACAAAATGTCACACCAGTTCGCTAATATGCCACATAGGCACCTGTTAATGTTTTTCCACTAAAGGTTGACATAAAGGATTATTAGTCTAACAGAGTTTGATTAAAGGACCATAGTGTAACTTTTTAGAATCATGAGACTAAATTAAAATAAAAAATTAATTTAAATGACTAAAATATGAATTAAGCCATACATATTTAAATTTTACAAAGTTGGATTCATGTTGGAACCTAAAGGACGATAGTTTGAATCCTGCAGCATCCACTTTATTTATACAAATCTTTAGTAATATATATATATATATATATATATATATATATATATATATATATATATATATAAAAGTTTTGCTATATAAATGACAAATAATGCAACGTATCTGAGTGGTGGGAAATGTTAACCATAAGCAATGTGTGAACGGTTTGATACCTGTTGTGCATAAAATTTTATTTTATTCATATTTATTAATCAGTTAAATATAGGTCCCCAAATTGGTCGTTGGTTGGGTTACAAATTGGGTCACTAAATATCAGCCAAAGCACATTTTCCACCAAAAATTGTTGGTCACTTTATTGGTCGCTAAGAGTTATAGTGACCAATTTTAAAGCTTTTTTGGTCATTAATTCAATCATTAAAAGCGATTTTTTTGTAGTGGTCGATATTAGGGAATGGGTTTATGCAATATGCATGTTTAGTTACAATTTCTACAAGCCCACCAAACTCCTACCACAAATAGGTTATGACGGGTACCATGACTCTCATTTTGTATCCAAGCATTTCCATCTTGAGTCAAGAAATTCATGATAGAAACATGGATCTTTGATATCCTTCGAGTAATTAATGTATTAGTCATGTTAGATTGTGATTTTGGGGAGTTTGAATGGTTATAATTGGGACTGGTTTAAGAGACAAGAGGTAGGAGTTGAAGAATACGAGCGATCTGTAAAGATAATTTTTTTTGGAAAAATTCTTGATGTCAATCGATTGACACTAGATTACAATGGATTGCATGCCTTTATTTTAGAAACATTTCCTATAACAATTGATTGACATGGGGCTGAAATCGATTGCATGTGTGTATATTTTGGAAATTTTGTTGTTGTCAATCGATTGTCCAAGCCTTTCAATCGATTAATTCTTGAAAAATCGGAAACATAGGGGAGGAACATGTGATGAGAATCAATTTTCATCATATCTCAATCGATTGTTACCTTAATTATTTGAAAAAATTCTGAACTTGAAACTTGTTATATTTCCCGACAATTTTGGCTATAACTTTAGTTCCGTAGGTCCAAATGACTTGCCATTTAAAGCATTAGAGAGATAATGTGTTAGGCTATAACCTAATAGTAATTTATGAGATTATTGATGTGTGAACAAATGTTCAATGTATGAATATATATTGTGAATCGTATGTATGATTGTATAATTATTATACATGCTTATTGGTGATTGATCATACGAGTGGTTCAGAGTGAGAACTACTCGTGGCACAGTGAACGCCTGAGTGATTAGAGTCAGAGTGGGGCTTTGATATTTTCCATGTTGTTTTTGTGTGATTTCTTAAAGTTAGAGTGGGGATGTATTCACTATTATATTGTTGATATTTCATTGTAATATGCAATACATCATATGTTATCGTTGTTGTAAAAGAGGCATGTTCGCTAGTTCAGAGTGGAGGCTAGTGACTTATCCCAAGCTTAGATATGGGGGCTTGGAGATAACATGTGGTGGCTTGGGGTTTTAGAGATTGGAACCCGATTTGTATGAAGAAATAAATGTTGAGTCGGTACCACATACATATAGAGTTGAGTTGTGAGTTTGGTTCAAAGTGGAGACTGTGACGAGCATGAGTCGAGTCGATTATTGGATTGCATTATATAAGGTTTGTGAAATTAATATGTTTGTGTATTGATGAATACTCTTGTGTGATTGAGTGAGTTTGATTGTGATGTGCGTGAGATGTGAATACATGATATTTTAGGTGCATACCTAATACATGTGTGATTGTGTAGTATGTGAATTTATCCTCATTATTTATTAACTGATTATTATAT